>JAJHZJ010000046.1:804611-1217111 GCA_023548195.1 Bettongia penicillata ogilbyi | reverse complement strand
GGATGGAGAAATATGAAATGGTTTCAGCTGTTGTTGAGAAAGGAGAAATAGAATCCATAGTGATTGTTTTTTGAAGAACTGGTCTCTCTGTAAAGAGGTCTGTACTGCCTTCATTAGGAGTGTGTGTTCGTCCTTCATTGCTGAAGAAGACCATGCCATGAGAGAAATAATGGCATGACTTGCACTTGACTGTGTTTTGAGCGAGGGAGGGCTATGCAGGTCACCAGCCTCATTTCTCCTCCAGAGTCATCTGAATCCAGTGACCAGATATTCATCAGGATGACTGGAGATGACCCAGGATAAGGCAATTGGGGTTAAGTGACTTGCCCAAGGTCACACACCCAGTGAGTGTCAAGTGTCTGAGATGAGACAGACCTCATCTTGTGCAGCTAGGTGGTGCAGTGGGTAAAGTACCAGTGCAGGAGTCAGGAGGACCTGAGTTCATTAGGAGGTTAGGACTTACAAGAAAGATGTCTGCCCTCAAAGATAGATCTGAAAAAGAATGTTCCCTTTTTGCAGTTAGTAAGAATTCCTTTGTCCATACGGGGATTCTTCCTTTTAGAGAATTATGAACTAGGACAGGATTCTTCTTAGTCCCAAGTTTTTTTTCGAAATTATTTCTCTGAGACTGAAACAGACACACCATTAACATATCAGCTTTGTTCTCATTGTTTGTTTTTGTTTTGTTTTGTTTTATTTTTCAAAAAGGACATTGTTCCTCTTCATTTGACATGTATAATGCATAGTATGGTGATTTGCTGATTGAAAGAGGTGTGCATGTCATAGAAGTCAGAAAGGAGAACAATTTATGGTGAAAGGTTCCAAGGTGTTGACCTTCCACTTAAAAGATCCCTGCTGGGTTTGGCCACATCAATAGGTGTGAATCCAGCCATGGCCCTGACAAGATACCCAAAAGTCATTGAGATTGATTCTGTGTCCTTGCCTCTCACTCTCTTCCCAACCCTTTATAATCATGCTTCTAGTATCATTATTCAATTGAAAACAGTTTCTTCAAAGTTACCAATAAAATCTCAATTGCCAACTCTAAAATATTTTGATTAATTCTAATTCTCTTTGACCCCACAGATAGAAATATGCCTTGGTCTCAAACTTCTGTCATCTAGGATGTCATCAGTCACTTTGATGGAGTATGGGCCAAAGTCAAGACCTTTACCTTTACTCCAAAATAGTTTGGATCCCATTTATTTAAGGAGAGAATGATGAGATAAACACCCTGGTAACCACCCCGTCTATGATGGGATATGGGCCCTAGAAAATACACCCCCACAAACTCTTCTTGAATTTTTCTACTTGGTCAAGTCTGGCATTTGCCTGAGGCATCTACCCATCCCAGTGATTTTCTCAATTGACTTTCCATTGTGGCCTATGCCCAATCTCTCAATTCTCAGTTACCCCTAATCTAGCCCAGCCTTTCATTTTCTGCTACCTTCAAATTGCCCCTGGCTATTTCCTATCCTTGCTCCCATCTAGGCCCCATTCTTCCTTGGCCATGTGTTCTAGGCCCCTGGCATTCATTTAGGCTACCTGGTCCATCTCTGTTATCTCTCAGTCACTGCAGACTACTTGGTCACTCCTAGATCCTTCCCACAGTATATCTGTATATGAGATCGGTCATGCCTTCCCTAAAGTGCTTAGATGCCTCAAGTCTGGCCAATATGACAGATTTTTAGAATTATTCCAACTGTGACTATTGTTCTAATAAACCTTGTCTTAGGCTAAAACCAGTCTTGCGTTGAATTCATTTGAGGCATGTCACTATTTTGGGCTCCCAGTACCCTTAAACCTCAGCAACTTTGAACTCCATCCATGTGGGTTGTGGGCCCTATACAATTTCATAATTTTCTGCAGTTTTTTGTGGGGGAGTCTAGATTTTTCTTTGATCTTTTCCCCTCCCCAATCTTTAACCTAGTTACCATGTAAAGAACCTAACTAATTCCACATGAGGTAAGGTAAGATAAACTCTACCAAAGCAGCTAAGTTCCCTTCTACAATTTATGATTTCTAGAGATGTCTGAAGTATTGAGAAGGTGAAGAATTTGTCCAGGTTGACTCAGAAATCACTTCTTTATCTTCTTTTCTAGAAGAACTATTTGCCATTTTTTAGTGTTTATGACTCAAAGTCCCAGAAAATATTCAAAAATCTTTTGTATTAGCCTGGGGAAAAGAGAAGAAAGGAAGCTATTTAGGAAGGTCATATATTTAGACATCATTATTGATACAGCCTAAGATCATATTAGAAATTTGGGGTTGCCATGGCACATAATTAATTTCCATTGACCTTGCAATTCTCTAAGACTCCCAGTTCTCTTTTGGAAGAATCTGGTTTCTGAATGCTATCCATATCGTGAGAAAGAACTATGGAGTCTGAATTCAGATTGAAGTAGATTGTTTTTTTCTTTTCTTTTTTTCTTATTTTTCCCTCTTTTTCTGATTCTTCTTTCATAACATGACTAATATGGAAATATGTTTAATACGATTGAACATGTGTAGCCTATGTCAGATTATTTATCTGAGGGAGGAAAAAACAGTGGAGAGTGGGAGAAAACTTTGGCAGTCAAAATTTTACAAAAATGAATGCTGAAAACTATCTTTACATGTAACTGGGAAAAATAAAATACTACTAAGTGTGTATGGGGAGAGAATTTTTTTTTGGATAGAGCAAAGAATATGACCATCAACTATGACCATCCATTTTCCTAAATTAAATCATATCCAGTTATTTTTAAATTTAGATTCATCTATATATTTTTTTGATTCTGACTCTGAAATATATAATATTCAACCCTTAAAGTTAAAGAAAGCATAGGATGCTCTTGCAGTTAATGTGCCTTTAAGGATCAGGCACCACAATATCTGGTAGCCCAGCTGGACATAGAGATGTTCCGGTCTCAAATGCAGCTGCTGCCAGCCCTTTCCTAGGGGCTTCAAAGGAGAATGAGGCTGATGAGCTCTGCAGGAATTGCAGACGAGCTGATTATTTTTCAAAGCCAGTAGAGAGACTCTCCCTTGCTGTGTATATAATGCTTTTTAACTTAGATATGCAAATAAATGTAATTTACACTCCATGAATCCATTTCCCTAATCCCATAGCACACAATTTATGAGTCTTGTTCTAAAGGAAATTGTAGATGAGTGGTCCCAAAATAGGGAAGTGGAAGGAATATTGAACATGGAGTCAGAGGACCAAGGTTCAAAACCTGCTTCTGCCACTTCTAAATAATATGATTCTGGCCATACTATTTACTCTCTCCATACTTCAGTTTCATAGCTTCATAATTCTAGAGCTGGAAGACTTCTCAGAAGATATCTTGTCCAACATTGTCATTTTTCATGTTCTCGAGTGGTGAAGTGCCTCATCCATGGACATGGGTGGGAAGTGATAGAGGTAGAATTCAAACTCAGGGAGCCCTAGAGTTGCACTCTTTTCATTATTCCATGTTGGTATCCTTTACACTTGAACTAACTCATCACTAGGTTACTTTGCAGCTCAAATATCTTGGTTTCATTACGGGCATGTTTCCTCAAGTGATGTTAATGACAGCCTCTCTTGTCCTTGGTAAATATTCATCTTGGGATTCTGTGACTACGGAAATATATTGCCTGACCCTTAGTTCTTTCTTTTCTTAGTTCTTCCATAAAATCAATGCTTGCTGTGTGTGGGTGATATTTATGTCCTTTTCCAGCTCTAAATACAATAATTCTCAAATAAAAATCATGAGAAGCTATACAGGGAGGGAGGCAACTTATTTTATAGCTAATGATGCATCATGTTCATCTCCAGTGAGAGTCCCTTTCCTTTACCAATTAGCACATTTCAGACATTTTGCCCTTTTAAAAAGGTGTTGGATTTATATACATAAACAAATGCATATCTTATCGCCCAGGTGTTTGTCTCATTCAATTAGTGTACTCTTGTTCCCATAGTCTGCTTTGACTTGCAGGGTTTTTCTTCATTTAGAAAATGGAAATCAGCAGCCATTTGTCCATTCAAAGGGCCCATTGGGGGCTTTTTAGTTGGCTTCTAATTGGATTCTTTTACAAATCTGTCTTTTAGGATTTAAGGTGAATCTAAAACTGGTGGAAAGGATGTTAGAACTAAAGGATATTAAGCAGGAAGAGGGGAAGGAAGCAGGGCTTGGATGTATTGAGAAAGGAGGTATAGAGGAATGGGATTTAGTGTGAGTGGTGACTGAAGCAGTTGTGCCTTAGAGAAGTTGGTTTTGGAGAATGCATGGTCTTCTCCAGAAGAGGGGAGCTGGAGACATCCATGTCTAGAATTACTCCAGAACTGCAAGATGACTAAACAAAGACCTCCCACAATAAGAATGTGAATGCAGATCCAGAGCTTAAAGAAACATCAGAGGCCATGTAGATTAATTTCATCATTTTACAGTTGAGTCAAATGATAATCGGTGATTTGACCAAGGTTTCAAAGAGTGAGCCTCAGAAGCAAGAACTGAACTCAGGATCCTCTTTCTACTGGAAATGAAGGTTCACTTCCCCAACTCTAGATATTGGATCAATATCATGACCCTTTAAGAGATAAGGACACTGAGGATCAATGAAGTGAAGTGATTTTCCCAAGGCTACCCCACTAATGAGGCTGAGCTACAAAGGCTAATTTTATATTCCTTCCATACAGCGTGCCACCTTCTAACTTTGGGCCCTTGTACTGGCCATCTTCAATGCCTGAGATGTTGTCCTCTCACCTCTACCTCTTACCTTCTCTGTTTTTTAAGACTTAGCTCAAATCCTACCTTCTGCAAGAGGACATCCCTGGTCCTTCCAGCTTCCACAGTGCCATCCTCCTCCACTGTTACCTCCTATCAACCCAGTATGCATCTGGTGGGCATCAATACATGTGCGTATATTGTATTTTCTCTCAGAATATAAGCTCCTTCATTATTTTTATTTTGAAATTTTTGTTTCCCCAGAATTTTACACTTTTGCACTTTCAAAGCTATAACAAAAATGCTTAACTTTTGGTTTTTTAATTGATTGATTATGTGCCCATCCACTCAATATGCTTTAGGACTCCATCTCAATAGGTCTTCTAACACTGTGGGAATATCAAGACAACCCAGGAACATCCTTTAAACTCATAAGATGGCTAGTCTCCTGGTTTTTCTAATCAGAATCATTAGGAGGAAATTTTTTAATATCATTTTTATTGGCAGTTCAATCAAATAGACTTTTATTAAGGACCTCCTGGGTGCCAGACGCAGATTAAGGCAACATAGTATGGAAGATGGGAGGAAAGCCAGTCTGGCCTAGGGAGAGGGATCTATGTTCAGGAGCCAATAAATTGAAATCTGATTTATTGTTCTGAAGGTCCAATAATGAATAATCAGACATGCCAGACACGAGATCAGGCTTTCTTGGCTGTAAGTCCAGGGAGATTTTGACTTCATTATTTCCAGTTTTGGGGATCTCTTAAACTCAGATGTCTCCATGGATCAATACTTTGTATATTTAGCTTTGAATGTCAAAATTAACACACACACACACACACAAGACAAAGAGAGAGAAAAATTGCCACACAAACAGAAGAACACAAAAGATAATTCTATATATTGTATCAGCAAGGACCCCTATATACACTGAAGGACCTGATGTACAGGTTCTTAGATCTGATTTTCTAAAAAGAAAGCAACTTTAATCAAGCACATATATCATTCACTTAGCTCAGGGGTAAAAGTCAGCACTCTGACCTTTAGAGAAAATACAAAGAAATAATAATCAAAGACAGGATTTCCAACTGTTTGAGTATAAGCAATACACGCATCACAGATCAGCAGAGGAATTCAATGGTCTGATCATTGCATCCATACATAGTTACCAGAGAGAGAAGCATCAACACTTGGGTTTTCAAAGCTGGGGGCTCCTTAGTAGCTTCCCAAAGTCTCTTCTAGCCAAATAAACACTTCCAATGAGTAAGCCCCAAAGTAAAACCTCACTTCAGAGTATTTATACACTTTTAGAGCTGGAGGCCAGGACCCTTTGATCCAATGCCTCAATAGAAATTAAAAAAAGGTATTTGAGGCCTATTAATGGGTAGGGAAGATCTAATTAACATTATATATGTTCATATAAATATCAGTTTTATATGTCCCCCCTTGTTTTTTGTCACTTTTAGGACTAGTTTGAGTTTGAACTTTTCTGACTAATTTATTTTTAGTTTTGGACATTTACTTCCACAAGATTTTGAGTTCCAAACTTTCTCTCCATCTCACCCCTTCTCCTACCCCAAGACAGTATGCATTCTGATTACCCTAATCTGCCTTCCCTTCTATCACCTCCACCTTTCTCTTATCCCCCTTCCTTCTATTTTCCTGTAGGGCAAGAGAGATTTTTATACCTCATTGCCTGTATATTTTATTTCCCAGCTGCATGTAAAAACAATTTTAAACATTTTTTTTCAAAACCACCTCCCTTCCTCCCTCCCCACCCCCTCTTGTTGAGAAGGTAAGCAATTCAGTATAGGTTATACATGTAGTCATGCAAAACACTTCCCTAATAGCCATGTTGTGAAAGACTAGCTATATTTCCCTCCATCCCTCTTCCTCCTCCTCCTCCTCCTCCTCCTCCTCCTCTTCCTCCTCCTCTTCCTCCTCCTCCTCTTCCTCCTCCTCCTCCTCCTTCTTCTTCTTCTTCTCCTTCTTCTTCTTCTTCTTCTTCTTCTTCTCCTTCTTCTCCTTCTTCTCCTTCTCCTTCTTCTTCTTCTTCTTCTTCTTCTTCTTCTTCTTCTTCTTCTTCTTCTTCTTCTTCTTCTTCTTCTTCTTCTTCTTCTTCTTCTTCTTCTCCTTATCATTACATTATTTCACATAAACTTTTCCCAAAGTTTAATGAGTGTCAGAGAGATTCATTTCAAAGTTTTTCAGTAAAAATCTCTCCATCACCAAAAGATCTGAAAAATTTATAGCAATTGTCCTAGTAACAACTACAAAAAACCAGTTTTTCCTGAGGACTAACAAAGCTGAGAAATATATCCACTACCCAGAAGAAAGACAGTATTTAGATAGCTCAACAAACCATCACAAAATTAGATCTCTTACTGATGAGTAAGAGCTTTGAAAGAAGGATTATGATAAAATTTCCAATCCCAGAGAGTATGTTTTATTTGTCTAAGGGGAGGTATGGCATTTGTGAAAAATTCAGGACTAAGACAGAGCTTCTACTAATGGGGCGAACAACCCAAGTAATGGAGTTGCTCATGGCTGACCAGAGAGTCAACATGATACAGTGGAGACTGTACTAGTTTTGGAGTAATTCAATTCCCAGTTCTATTTGCTTGGTGACCTTGGGAAAATCATCAAACCTTATGGGTCCTCACATTCTCATCTTTCAAACAATAAGATTTCAATTAATAATTACTGAGGTCCTTTTGAGCTCTAGTTCTATTATACTAACAAAGTTCAACTTGAAGTTCCAGCATCAACAATGGCCCTAGCCAGAGATGACAGAAAGGCCAGTGTATTAAAGCAGGAGGAGCCAGTCTATCTTAGCAAAATATTCAGTTAGACAATATTTTTGGAAGGATTTTTTATTTAGGAAAAATATAATGTCCAGAAATAAGGTAAATCAGTATTTTCTAACATATTTATTTGCGAACTTACTTGAAGTAACAAATAATTACTTGCAGTTAGCATTATGCATGTAAAAATTCTCTCAACGTCTTTGAAAAGCCCATTTTCATCTTTAGGTTAACTGTCCCATATTTCCCAATAATTTTTGTGAGCTTTTACTTTTATTAACTCTATGATCATGAAATCATACATCTACAACTTGAAAGGACAAGTCTAGAACCTACAGTCCAGCTCACTCATTGTGTAGATGAGGAGACTGGGCAACAGGAAATAATCCTTTTGCCTAAACTGACATATGACCTAAGTGACAGTGATGAGGCTTCTGGAGACTCTGAGTCCACATTCAATTCTCTGACATAGAAGGAGAGCCTTGGAGTCAAGAAGACTTGGATTCAAGTCCTGCTATGCCTACTGGCTCTGTGATCTCAGACAAATGATAGTGAAATAACTCAGGGAATCCTCTAGGGTATTAAGTGACAGTAATTGCCCAAGTACAGTAGATGAAGCACATCTTGTGAACAGGAAATGACTCCCCATAGGGATGGCAATATTTCACAAATTTTTAACCAGTGGATTCTCAGTTGGAGTTTCACTTTAAAGAGGAACTTGAAATCCAATAAGTCAATCAATCAAGAAACATTTATTAAGAACCTACTGTATGCCAAGGATTGTGTTAAGCATTGGAGAAACAAAGGAAGAAAAAAAGTAGTCCTATGATAAAGAAGTTTACAATTTTATGAAAGAGACAATATGCAAAAGCTAACTACATACACAATATAAGTGGAAGCTAATCCTAGGGGGAGGGTATTGGCAGCAAGGGAGACTAGGAAAGTCCTCTTTCAGAAGATAGAACTAGGGTGAGTGTTCAAGGAAGTAAGGGAAACCAGGAGGTGAAAATGAGGATGGGGAACATTGCAAGCATGGAGCACAGCTAGTACCAAATCATGGGTTGGGAGATGAGTCTAGGATGGAGAATAGGTTCAAGGCCAGTGTGAATGGATCACAGAATACATATATAAGGGACTGTGAAGGGCTTTAAAAGTCAAAATTGGAAAGAAAAGATGGGGTTTTTTTTGGGTGGGAGAAGTGTGAAAGAAAGATAGATTTGGTTTTGGATATGTTCAGTTTGAGATGCTTAGAGGACACCCAGTGCAAGACAGGGAAGAAATGACTTGCCCACAAAACTAAAGCTAGCAATTAGATGGTACATTGCTTGACACAGAATCAGGATGACAAGAATTTGAATCTTTCACACTTTCATACTTCCTAGCCATGTGATCCTAGGCAAGTCACATAACTTCTTTCAGATTCAATTTCCTCATGTGTAAAATGAAGATAATAGCATGCTACCTGTAGAATTATTATGAGGATCAATTGAGATAATATATGTAAAATACTTAGGAAATCTTAACTATCTATCTATCTATCATCTATCTATCTATCTATTATATATTATTTTTAGGTTTGGAATTGATAACTGTGCCCACTGATCCCAAATTCAGCATTCTTTTCACTATATCACTACAATATTTCCTCCTTTTTTTAATATGTAATTTATTTATTTTTCAGTTCTTAACATCCACTTCCACAAGAATTTGAATTCAAACTTTTCTCCCCATCTCTCCCCACTCCCAACCCAGGAGAGTATGAACCCTATCCAACCCTTCCTCCAGTCTGTCCTCCCTTCTATTACCCACCCTTTTTCCATCACCCTTTCCTTCTATAATCCTGTAGGGCAAAATAGATTTCTCTACTCCATTGCCTGTACATCTTAATTTTCTGTTGCATGCTAAAACAATTTTGACATTCATTCTTAAAACTTTGAGATCCATATTCTCTCCTTCCTGCCCCATCCACCCTCATTGAGAAAACAAGCAATTCGATATAGGTCATATATGTGTAGCAATGCAAAGCACTTCCATAATAGTTATGTTATAAAAGACTAATCACATTCCCCTCTGTCCCATTCTGTCCTTCATTTATTCAATTCTCTCCCTTGACCTGTCCTCCCACAATAGTGTTTGTTTCTGATTATCCCTTTCCCCAATTTGCTGTCTCTTCTATTATCTCCCTTCTCCTATCCCATTCCCCCTTGTCTTCCTGCAGGGTAAAATAAATTTCCATATCCAATTGAGTGTGTTACTCCTTCCTTAAGCCAAATCCCATAAGAGTAAGGTTCAATCATTTCCTTTTGTCTCCATCCTCTTCTCCTCCATTGAAGCTCTTTCTTACCTCTTGTATGTGAGATGACTTGCTCCATTCTACCTCTCCCTTTCTCTTACTCCTACCACATTCTATTCAACAATAAATTTTCTCCCTTTTTCTCAATGAAGAAACTGAGGTTCTGAGGGTGGAAGTGATACCAGGTGTTGCATAGTTGGTAAGTTAGAAGAGCCAGGACTAGATTACAGGTCATCTGACTTTCCATGCTTCATTGCTCTATTTAGAAACACTGGAAACTGTTGATGTCTCTTGCTCATGACTTCCTCATTTCCATTTGTAAGGAAATCCCCAGGAACTGCTTGGTGCAGAAACTATAGTTCACACCATGCTACTGGCTGAACATAACTGGAAAATTCAGTAGGTTTTTTATTATGACTGTGAGAGAAAATGTTAGACATTTTTAATAAGAATGAATTGAAGAGAATTTATAATCCATATTATCCAGCAATAGACTGGCTGTGCTTTATTTGGAGAAGAAATTGAATGTATCAAGTTAAATAAAAATGGCCTATTCACCTGCTTCTGGTAAAACGGGGTCCTGGTTAGCTTGTAAGGAGGAAAAAATGGGTCTATTGGCATCATTAGACCTGGAAGACTAAAATGTAAAACTGGTTAGATAATGTAATCTCTGACTCTCCTTATAAATGTCCTCCTCAAACTAAAGCAATTTGCACAAGATCAAGGCCTCTGTGTACAATTGTGTTCACTTCTCAAGTCCCTGAAAGCATTAATTAAAGTCTTTCCTGCAGGTATTTCTGGGCTTGTAATTAGACATCACCTGAAATGGTCCAGAAAACAAGTGAAGAGGTGTGTGTGTGTGTGTGTGTGTGTGTGTGTGTGTCTGTGTGTAGAGTAAGTGTGATCTGGAGTCAGAAATCCTGACTTTGACCCCAAAATTTGAATTTTATGAACCTAACACCTTTCAGAAAAGATGCTATATCCATGGTACTTTGGGGGAAAGGAGACCATCAGTTCTCTAGGAACTGAGGGTAAAAAGTGACCTGAGATAGCAGAGTGGATTTTTTAGAACTTCTTCTTAATTATGACTAAAAAAATCAACAGATATTATTTTAGAATAGAAAGAATGGGGAAGAAAATTATATATGTAATTGTACATTTCTCTTATTTAACTGTATATTAAATTTAATATTGTAGTAAAAAAATCTTGTTTTTGTGTCACCTTCTGAAATTTATTCTGCTTTCTTATATGAATCTCCTCTCCTTCCTCCCTTCCTTCCCTTTTTTGTCTCTCTCTCCTTTCCTTCCTTTCTTCTTTGCATTCTTTTTTCTTCCTACTTTTCTTTTTTACTTCCTTGTTCCTCTCTTTCCTCTCCTCTCCTCTCCTCTCCCCTCCTCTCCTCTCCTCTCCCCATTTCTTCCTTCCTTCCTTCCTTCCTTCCTTCCTTCCTTCCTTCCTTCCTTCCTTCCTTCCTTCCTTCCTTCCTTCCTTCCTCCCTTCCTTCTTTCCTTCCTTCCTTCCTCACTAATTTTTGTCATTGTATGAATGTTGTTTGTTCTTATTT
Organism: Bettongia penicillata ogilbyi; assembly: GCA_023548195.1. NCBI lineage: Eukaryota > Metazoa > Chordata > Mammalia > Diprotodontia > Potoroidae > Bettongia > Bettongia penicillata. The sequence goes on along the minus strand of JAJHZJ010000046.1, from coordinate 1,205,758 downwards.
CACTTAGAATTGGTTAACATGTTTTCCTTGTTTGCAGTAAATCTCCCTTTTATTATTTCTTTTAGGGCAATTATATTTAATTCCATTCATCTGTGATAATCTATTTATGTTTTAGTTGCTGGGCAGCTTTCATGTCTGGGACACTCTCTTTCATCCTGTCAAAGCTCTAGGATTTAGTGGCTCCCTTCAAGTCTTACCTCCTTAAATTCTAACTTCATCATGAAGCATCTCAGCCTCCCTCCCTCCCACTGCACTCACTACTTGTACTTTCCCTCAGAGTTAACTTTCCGCCTACTCTCTATATCTTTTATGTACCTAATTATATACATCTTGTATCCTACATTTGGATGTGACCTCCTTGAGGGTCTTTTATTATATCCCACTGCCTAGCACAATGACTAGCATATAGCATGTGCTTAATAAATATTTGTTTAATGAATGACTCATGGACATGCACTGGTTTCAATTCTTTCTTAAAACAAATGTTGCTATAAACATTTCCCTCCATGTAAGACTTTTCCCTCTTGGTAAAGTTATTGACTTTCTCAGTCTTGACACTAGATTGTTTAGTGCAATTGAAGGTGATGTTATTTTTGTCCCTGTTGTTCTGGTTGTTGTGTTAAATTTTAGAAAAAGAACATTTTAGTTCAGGTCTAAAGGGAGAAGACAAATCTTGAATACAAACTCTTTATTACTCTCCCTGATGGCCATATGTAGCCCCTTTTCTTGGTCCTTGGTTATATAATCATTCCCAGCCTTCTTACATCCCTCAAATCTTTAATAAGCACGATGCAAAATTAATGTCTGTCTGTACTTTGTTGAGATAGAATCAAAGACCAGTCCCAGAGATAGTATCTTTTTGTATTTTCCATCTCTCCTTATTAAACCTGATAACTGGTGGCTTCACAGTCAAGGAGAGCAGGTGCACCTTGCAGAATCTATGAGAGTGCTGATGAATGGATTCTCCTCCCTTTATAAAGATGGGGGCTGACTTTCCACAGTGCCACTTCATGACATCTTATCCCAAACATCTATGACAAAGTCTCAACAAATGAAAACTTATCTGCAATAAACCACTGCCACAGAAGACTAGGGGCCACCTTGTGAAGTTGAGGAAGATTACTTTGGATTTTCTTTCATGTGTGGAGATGAAACCCAGGAAAAGTTGAGGATCTCAGGAAAAAGCACTGGTGATGAAGATCTGAACAAAGACTTTAACTGAATGATTAGAAAAGAGAGCTCAGTTTTGTGCAATAATAACAAAATTAAAAAAAAATTCTCGCTTATGATGTTACTATCTTTCTTTTGAAGAGAGACCAGCACAGAGAAATAGAGATGCATGAGGTTGCAATTTATTGCTGTATGGAAACACGTAAAAGAGCAACAATCTTTTCAGTTGTCTCTAAACATATCCCTTGTAATTTCCATAGCTTAGAGGAACACAATTGGAGGGGCTGCTGTTGGCAAAGTTTAAAAGGAAAAACCCACAACAAAATTTTTTATCAATTATTTTATTTTTTTCAGTGTTCTAAAATCACTTCCATATATCCGAGATTTTTCCCCTCCTTCCCTCTCTTTCCTCCCTCTCTCCCCACTTCCTCCTTGAGATGATGTGCAATCCTATATAGGTTCTACACATACATTTTTATTAAATATATTTTCATCTTAGTCATGTGGCATGAAAGAATTAAAATGAATGGGAGAAACCATAAAACAAAACAAAACATAATACAACAGAAAATGGTCTGCTTCATTCTGTGATCCAGATCCTTAGTCCTTTCTCTGGATATGGAAGGCATTTTGCCTCAAGAGCTCACTGAGAATGTTTTAGGTTCTTGCATTGATATGAAGGACTAAGTCTACCAGAAAAATTCCTCCACAGTATGGTTGTTGCTGTGTACAAAGTCCTCATGGTTCTGCAACTTTCACTCAGCATCATTTCATATAAGTCTTTCCAGGTTTCTCTGAAGTCTTCCTGTCATCATTTCTTACAGCACAACAGTGTTCCATTACATTCATAGACCAGAACTTGTTCAGCCATTCCCTAGTTGATGAACATCCCCTTGATTTCTAGTTTTTGGCTACCACTAAGAGAGCTAATAAAAATATTTTTGTACATGTGGGATCCTTTCCCATTTTTATGACCTTTTTGGGATATAATCCTAGAAACAATATTGCTGGGTCAAAGTGTATGTACATTTTTATAGGCCTTTGGGTATAGTTCCAAACTGTTCTCCAGAATGGTTAGATTAGCTCACAGCTCCGCCAACAATGAATTGGTGTTCCAGTTCTCCTATATCTCCAACATTTATCATCTTCCTGTTTTGTCATGTTAGTCAATCTGATAGGTGTGTTGTGGTAACTCAGAGTTGTTTTGATTTGCATCTATATAATCAATAGTGATTTAGAGCATTTTTGCATATGACTATAGATATCTTTAATTTCTTCCTCTATAACCAGCTGTTTATATATTTGGACCATTTATCAATTGGGGAATGTCTTGTGTTCTTGTAAATTTGATTCAGTTCTCTTTATATGATAGAAATGAGGCCTTTATCACAGACGCTAGTTACAAAAATTATTTCTCAGTTTTCTGCTTCCCTCTTAATCTTGGTACATTGGGTTTGTTTGTGCAAAAACTTTTCAATTCGATGTAATCAAAATTATCCATTTTCGCTTCATAATATTTTCTGTCTTTTGTTCGGTCAAAAATTTCTCCATTCTCCATAAATCTGGCAAATACACTATTCCTTGCTCCCCTAAATTTTTTATAGTATCAATCTTTATACCTTTCATGTATCCATCTGGACTTTATTCTTGTGTATGGTGTCAGGCATTGCTCTATGCCCAGTTTCCACCACACTAGCATTCAATTTTTCCAGCAATTTTTGTCAAACAGTGAGTTCCTATCCCAGAAGCTGGGGTCCTTGGGTTTATCAAACAGTAAATTGCTATATTTATTGACTACTGTGTCTTGAGTACTTAACATATTCCACTTGTCTACCCTTCTGTTTCTTAGCCAGTACCAAGTGGTTTTGATAATTGCTGCTTTATAATACAATTTGAGATCTGGTAGGGCGAGACCACCTTCCCTAGCATTTCTTTTCATTAGTTCCCTTGAATTTCTGGACCTTTTATTCTTCCAGGAGAATTTTAATATTATTTTTTAAGCTCTAGAAAATAGTTATTTGGTAGTTTGGTGTGGCACTGAATAAGTAAATTAATTTAGGTAGCATTGTCATTTTTATTATATTGACTTAGCCTACCCACAAGCAATTGATGCTTTTCCACTTACTTAGACCTGAATTTATTTGTGCAAAGAATGTTTTGTAATTTTGTTCGTATGGTCCCTGGGTTTGTTTTGGCACGTAGAGTCCCAGATATTTTGCATTGTCTACCATATCTTTAAATGGGATTTCTCTTTCTATCTCTTGCTGTTGGGCTTTGTTAGTAATATATAGAAATGCAGATGATTTATGTGGATTTATTTTGTAACCTGCAACTTTGCCAAAGTTGTTTATTATTTCAAGTAGATTTTTACTTGATTCTCTGGGATTCTCTAAGTATATCATCATATTATCTGCAAAGAGTGATAGCTTATTTTCTTCTTTGCCTATTCTGATTCCTTCAATTTCTTTTTCTTCTCTTATTGCTACAGTTAACATCTCTAATACCACATTGAATAACAGTGGGGATAGTGGACATCCTTGTTTCACCCCTGATCTTATTGGACATGCTTCTAGCTTATCCTCATTGCATATAATGTTTGCTTATGGTTTTAGGTAGATACTGCTTATTATTTTATGGAAAGTTCCCTTTGTTCCTATGTTCTCCAGTGTTTTAAATAGGAATGGGTGTTGTATTTTGTCAAAAGCTACTTCCTTATTGGTCTAGAGAACCACAGACTCCACAGCTCCAATCAAAAGTGAGGAGTTAAAAGGAATCACCCAGGATACTAACTAAGCAAGTATCATGAGGTGGGGAGGCCAAAGGGGAGGAAATCATACACACACACACATACACACACACACACACACACATATACACACACACACACTTACACACATTTTTTTTTCTCTCCCTCCTTTCAGAACCAAGCCTACAAAAGTTGCAGAGATGTTCAGAAACTGCAATTAGACTGCTACAAAAAAATATGGAGGAAGGATAGTACTGAGATTTCCAGGTAACTTGGCAAGTCATAAGGGCTAAACATTCATTTCCGCAACCAAACTTGCCCATCTTTAATAAATAATGGAGTTCTAGTAAAGTCTCCCAAATACTAACAGGACTAGACGGGCAAGATCAGGAGACAGATCTTATGGAAAAGACCCTGGTAAAAATGGAATGAGGACCCTAGCCTAACAAATGGGACCAGTAAAGGAAATTGTCTCCTTATCAGGAATATGGCAGAATTCAAGCTTGGGAAACAACTACAGAGGCACATGACAAGGAGAACGACTGGAGAGTCAGACCCATGAGCCTGGGTACTGCTGAATGGCATGTGATATGGGAAAGGAAAAGAAAATAAGTAAAACTTAGGACTCTCCCTATGATACCTTATTCTTTCTAGCTTCTCCTAATATTATACAAATTCCAAAGAGAAATAACATACTTTTGAACATATTCACCCACTGCTAGATCAAGGGGAAAAGTAGTTTCCAAAGGGTCAAGGCTAGAGTCAGCTGGCCAGCAAACCCTTCTAGGATTGTTCTGCTTTGGCATCTGTGCCAAGGGAGTGCTGGCTTTTTCCCTAAGCAAATGGACTTCCCTGCACTAGCTCCTCAGTCCTCAGTCTTTGGAGATAAAGCTCTACTATAAATTAAAATAAGTGTCTGTGCAGCAACTGACCCCAGTGCGAATATCCTGGTGATACCAGTCTCCTCATTATTTGGTACCTGTCCCCAAGTCAGTATAAGCTAATAATTCTAAGCCATTTTCCTATTAAGAACTCTCATTTCCAGTTAAAATCTTGGATCTGAATTGGAGAAACAAAAATACATTGCTTTCCACAGACACTGGGTCCCTATCTCCCTTCTCTGAGCCCTCTCCAGGCAAGTGGTAAGAGTTCTAAAGACAAAGAAACCTCAGGGAGGAGAGACAACAAAGGTTTTATCAGTGGTGTTAGGCCCTGGGCATCCATAGGGCAAAATTTAGTGACTCTTGGTCTCCAATGTAGAGATCTTTGATAGAGTAGTGAAGGAACTAAATTCTGCCAGACTCAGAAAACAATGGTCCTGCCAAAACATGGTTGACAGAGTTTTGAAGGTGAGGAGCTCAAGGGTGCAAGAGACATCCAAAGTCCTGAATCTGTGCAGTCATGTAAGCAAGTCTAAACTCCCTAGCACTGCACTGTCCTTGGCTCCCTGGAAATGGGGTCTTAGTGTCATGAGGTGATTCACTACCTGGAGATTCTATTCAATTAATTTCTTTGATAAAATTCGTAGGGAAAATAGCCCTGAAATAAGGCAAAACAGAAGAATGAAAGAGAGAGGGAAGAAACACTGAGAGCAAAAAGAAGCTCCTCTTTATCAGCCCCTTGGTTCTTGCTAGTGTTGCTTTCTCAGTGAAGGAGCTTTCAAAGCATCTGCCAGGAGGAAGAATGATGAGTCTCTGGACAATTCTTTACTTTCCCACCCCCATGACATATGGTGAGGCACATCCAGAAGCAGGAAAAGCAATAGTTGTGATCCCCAGCAGCAGGGCTGAGGAAAAGATAGGGAGGCAGAAACATGAAGGGACCCTTATCAACCTGCAGGCAGATCTTCCAAACGGAAGTCTTCCAAAGAAAGTGAACCTGGCTGGCTTCAATCCTGAAATGGCCTGAAGGAAATAGATCAAAGGATGTGGAGTGTGTGGTGGAGATTGAGAAGGGAATGGGAGACAGATAATGAAAAATCAAACTAAGAAAATAAAATACAATTATAAAAGAATGGAGCTACTTAGGAGGTGCTGATTAGGTCTTGTGGATGAGTGACACCTGGAGCAGGATATTCAATCAGCTTGAACTCTACTGCTCCAACAACTGCAAGCAAAGTGGAGGCATCTGGGAGTCTCCAAGGCCTGATTCAGATTTAGCCCGGACCACTGGGCCTTTCCTTAGGTAGGTGGAGTCCTGAGCCTCCCTGCTACTAGCCTACTTCAAGTCCTGGAGCTACTCAGTTTTCTGTAAGATGTGATGAACATTTGTGATGGGATAATCCTGAAGCAGCCTCATGTTCAAGGTGAAGTCTCCTCCCAATAACTGCTCCCAGATCAATATCAACATGGGGAAGCAGACAAGGAGGAGGAAGTCAAATTGGTTGTCATCAGCGAAGAGGGTATCTCAGATACAGATGACATCAGGAAGCAGGAACTCCTGGGACAGCAGCAGCATCAGCCATCAGAAAACAAAGAACTGTGGCTTGATGTTCTGCCCTTGCAGCTTCAGTAGAGCTCCACATCCTTCTTCTTCAGGGTAGAGCGCACCTTTTCCATCTTGTAGGTGATGCCACACTGGGAGTCATCAAGGCTTTTGATGAAGTTGTCCCGGATCTCAGACATCAAGTTGGTGAAGCAGAAAAATGTGTCTGCCTTGGCATGTTCTTTCCATTCACTATTGGGATCTGAAGCAAAGGCATTAGTAGAAAGGCCCCACGATTTCTTTCATACCCTGGACATAAGCAATGCCTGTGTTCAGCTTCACATAGATGAACAGAATTCTCTCTACCACTTCCCAGTGGGCTTCACAACCATTGGGCAACACTTGATACTCACTTAGTGAATTTTGAATTGGACTCTTATGAGGTGAACTCATATTGGTGACTGCTCTGTTTTTTGCACTGATTTCAATGTAGTCTGCTCCATTTGCTTGCGAAGGGTTTCAAATTCATTCTGAGAGTCCAGGATGAGGAGGCATGGGTAATCTGTAGGCCTCTGGAAAAAGGATTTGTCTGGGCACAGCCTCCAGACATCTCTGTCTATCTTCAGTAACACCTCATTGTCCTTGAAGTAGGTGTTCAACCAACTATCAGGGTTCAGCTTGAGTGGATGGTCTTCAAAAGTGACATGCACTCTAGAAACACCCAGGTTAATTTTGCTTATACCAGGCTGACTGATCATTTCTTTCAGGAACTGGGAATACAGCTCTGTTTGCTTGACCAGGATCAAGGTCCATGAGGGCCTCTCCAAGGTGAGGTAGTTCAAAAGAATCTTCCAGTAAAGGCAGTGCAGTCTACCCTCACAAGGGATCCCACTGAAACTGAGTTCTGGAAGCTTCCCCAGGGCAATTTTGGACTCCCTCAGGACATCCTGGAAGTCTCCAATTCAGCTCTGATGCTGACTGGACATCAGCACAACAAAATCTTAACAAACATTTCTTTCTATTCTTTTTTTTTTGATAAAATAGAGCTATAGGAATGATTGATCCAATAAGGGGATAGGATGACTTTGGAGCAGAGGTTGGTACAGAGAATAGAACACTGGATCTCCAGGCAGGAAGACCTGAGTTCATATTCCACATCAGGCAATTATTAATTCTGCTCAGGGCATTTGATCTTTTTTTTGTCTTTGTTTCATTATCTGTGAAATGGGGATAATAATAGCACTTATTTCCCATTTTAGCTATTATTAGTAGGAACTAAATTATTTTCTTTTCCATTTTTTTCATCATGATGCCACTTGACGTTATATTCACAAGATACTGGATCATTGTATTGCTGAGAATAGCTAGCAATAGTTGATCATCATAAAATGTTGCTGTTACTAGATGCAGTGCTCCTGGTTCTGTTTATTTTACTTTGCATCAATTCATGTAAGTCTTCCTAGGTTTTGGAAAGTCATCCTGTTCATTATTTCTTATGGCATGATTGTATTTCATCACATTCATATACTGTAGCTTATTCAGTCATTCCCCAATTGATGGGTATCCCCTCCATTTCTAATTCTTTGCCACTACAAAAAGAGCCACCATTTATAAATTTTGTACAGATACATCCTTTTCTTTTTAAAATCTTTTTGATGGTGGCCAAAAACTGGAAATCAAGGAGATGTCCATCAATTGGGGAATGCCTAAACAAACTGTGATATATGAATGTAATGGAATACTAGTGTGCTATGAGAAATGATGAACAGGAAGACTTCAGAGATGCCTGGAAAGATTTATATGAACTGATGCTGAGTGAAAGGAGTGGAACCAGGAGAACTTTGTACACAGCAACAACCATATTGTGGAGGAATTTTTCTGGTAGACTTAGTCCTTCATAGCAATGCAAGGATCTAAAAAATACCCAATAGATTTTTGAGCAAAACACCTTCCACATCCAGACAAAGAACTATGGAATTAGATCACAGAATGAAGCAGACCATTTTCTCTTGTATTATGTTTTATTTTGTTTTATGGTTTCTTCCATTCATTTTAATTCTTTTATGCAACTTGACTAAGGTGAAAATGTATTTAACAGGAATGTATGTATAGAACCTATATAAAATTGCATGCCATCTTGGGGAGGGAGTGGGAAGGGCGGAGGGGAAGAAAGGGGAGGGAGGGGAAAAATCTAAGATATATGGAAGTGACTGTAGAACACTAAAAACAAATAAAATTTAAAAAGAATATAAAAAAAATAAAATCTAGTGGTGGTAGTTCTGAACCAAAGGATATGCAGAGTCTTAGAGCCCTTGAGCGAAAGTCCAAATCGCTTTCCAGGATGATTGGATCAGTTCACAACTCCAAAGCAAGTTTGATTTTAATGATATTGAATAAATTAATTTAGGTAGAATTTTAATTTTTATTATATTGACTCAGCCTACCCATCAGCAATTAATATTTCTCCAGTTGTTTTTATCTGACATTATCTGTGTGAAATGTTTTTCATGTCCCTCCCTAAATTCCAATTTCTCTCTCTTTCTCTCTCTCTCTCTCTCTCTCTCTCTCTCTCTCTCTCTCTCCCTCCCTCCCTACTTCTCTCTCTCTCTTTCTCTCTGCCTCTCTCTCTCCCTCTCTCTCTCTCCTCCCCTCTCTCTTTCCCACTCCTCCCTTTCCTTCTCTTTTTGACTTTATGCTTTCCCTAACAATCATTTAATTGTGCTGCTGCTTCCTCAAAGTATTATCCTTTACCACTTTTAATTTTTACTACCAAACTTCTAAAATGAATTAAATAATTGGAGAGCTGAAAGAGGTGATCTAACTCATTGTCTATGTGACAGACATCCTTTCCCACCCCCACTCCCCATGATGTTGAAAAAGCTGTTATCAAGCCTTTCTCACAGATATCCAATACACCAATTCTGAAGGCAACCCATAACCTCTGTGTTAGCTATGTATGAATCCTTCCTTTTTGAGAATTTTTAGAAAGGTTTTTTTTTCTTGTTTATCTGTTTATTCTCCATGACATCAAGTCCAAATTAACTTCTTTTCTTTTTCTACCTACTGCTACTGGTTCACTTTGGGGCCAGTTCTGTACACCTAATCTCTGTCCTCTCTGTGACAGCCTTTCAGATATTGGAAAAAGCCTCCTTTGTACCCCTGAGTCATCTATTCTCCTGGCTAAATGAAAATTGTCTCTATCTGTTCTTCTTCACCACCCACTCATTCCCGGATGATTTATAATATGGCTTCCTGACCCCTTCACTTTATTAAAACCATTTTCTAAAAGGTCACCAGTGATCTCAGAACCACCAGATCAGACAGCTTCTGCCCAATTCTTATCCTACTGGACCTGTTATCACTTCTGAAGCTGTTTATTATTCTCTTTTTCCATATATATTCTCCTTTAACTTCTTAGAGATTTATCTCTTCTTGTCCTCACACTTGGCCAGCTGTTCCTTTTAACAGCATTTCCTGGGTTTATCATTCAGGTCTAGACAATTATGTTTGTTCTATAATTGTCATTTTTTGCCCTCTTCTGTTCTCCTTCCATACTTATGATTGGTGAGGTCCATTCTATCCCTCAAATTCTTTGACCTCATATATTATTTTTCAAATGTCATTTAACAAATATATATTGCTTAGCTATTATATGCCAGAGAAGCATTACTATGTTCCAGGTCCTGGGCAAAATACTACCACACTACCATCACTACTGGTATTAATACTATTTCTTCTTCTTCTTCCTCTTCCTCTTCTTCCTCATCTTCTTCTTCTGCTGCTATTACTATTACTGTTGGGGCTGCTGCTTCTCCTCCTCCTCCTCTTCCTCCTCCCACTGATAATAATAAATAAAAGTTATTTTTTGAGTAGCTAAAAACCTATATAAACAATGCTACTCTAACTCTTTATTATCCAATACTGCTAATTGCTTGCTGAATAACTTCAAACGTAAGTTTGATTGACATCCCCAAATCAGCACATCAAAGCTTGAAATGGTCATCTTCTTTCGTTAATCTGTCTTTCCTTCTTTTTTTCTGGATTTCTTCTAGGCCAGTTCTATGGAACTGCAGAACAGCTTAGCTCTGAATTCAAACAATTCAAAATTAATTACTCTCCCCTGGTTTTCCTCCTACCTATATGACCACTCCTTAGTCTTTCATTTTCATCTCAGTCAATATTGTTAATTGTGGATGTCATACAGGGTTCTGACCTGGGCCTTTTCTCTGTTATACTCCAGCTTTGCATTTCCAATAGTATTTCAGATATTTTCAACTTGATGACCAGTAGACATCTTAAACTCAAAATATCCCAAACTGAATTCACTCTCTTTCCCCCCAAACCCTTCCCTTTTCCAAATTTACCTATTAGTGTAAAGGGTTCCACCCTCCTCTCAGTCATCCAGGCTCCCAACATCATTTTCATCCCCACATAATTTCTTACTTTTTCTCACCCCATATTTCCAATCTATTTCCAAGAAATGCCAATTTTGCTTTGGTAGCATCTCTCTCATAAATGCCCACCCCAGAGGCAACTAGGTGGTGCAGCGGATAGGGTGCTGCATCTGGAATCGGTAAAACCTGATTTAAAATATGAAATAAATATTTAGTAGCTCTATAGTCTTAGGAAAGTCTGTTGATTGCTGTTGGTCTCAGTTTCCTTAATTGTAAAATGTGGCTCATCGTATAGGCCTTCTCAGTAATGCTTGATTTGTTATTCAGCTGTTTTCAGTCTTGTCTGACTCTTTGTGAACCCATGTGGGGTTTGCTTGGCAGGAACACTGGAGTAGTTTGCCATTCCCTGCTTTAGTTCATTTCACAGATAAGAAAACTAAGGCAAACATGGTTAAGTGACTTACCCAAGGTCACACAGCTAGGAAGAGTCTGAAACTGGATTTGAACTTAGGTCTTCCTGACTCCAGGCCTGGAACTTTATTCACTGTGCACCCAAGCTGCCCAGAAGAATAGTAATAATAAAGATTTACCTTAAAAATCTGACCTGCTTACATGTTTTTAAGTGGAGGGATGGTTGTTAAACATTTTCCAGAATACTGCCACTTAGAATCACAAACTCTCAGATCTAGGAATATAAACAGAGAGGACAGAATGTTAAGGTAGGAATGTCCTTAGAATACAAAGTTAGAACTGGGAGGGGCTTTAGAATATAAAACATTGAGAATGAGGGAAGTATTTTCCCTTTCACTTGATAGGAATGTTTTTCAGTCATATCTACGCCTACACCATCTCCTATGTTAGAGTGCAAAGTCCTTGAGGGCTAGAATTGTGTGTGTGTGTGTGTGTGTGTGTTGTCTTTGTATCCCTATGGCTGACCACAGCACCTGACACAGAGCATTGTGGTCATAGGACTGAAAGGGATTTTAGAGGGCATCTGGTCTCATGCTTTTATATTACAAATAAGGAAACTGAGACTAAGAGAGTTAAGTAACTTGTCATAATCTTTTACTAAATGCTTGCTAATTGATTGAATAATTAATTAGCACCTTTGAGATTCATTGCATACTATTTCTTGCACTCAATCTAGTTTGCAGCCAGAATGGCCTGTTTCCTCTTCCATATTCGGGATGCCATCTCCCAGTTCCGTGTCTTTGCACAGACTGTTACTCATGCTTAGAATGCCCTAAAACCCTTTATCTATTTCCCTCAAGGTTCATTTCAAATACCACCTCCTATAAGAAGCAGAACCTGATTCTCAACCTTCAAAAGAAAAGAAAACAAAACACTTTCATTTTATTTATTTTTGTACCTACTTGGCTATGCATTTCTTTCTATCTTCCCTCCCTTGTTCCTTCCTCCCCCCCCCACCCCTACCTCAAGTGCAAGATTCTCCAATACCTAGTTGATTTCATTTCTGTCTGCTGTATTCTAAGTGACCCATATTAGGCTTTTGATAAATGTACAGAACCCTAAGTTGGAAAGTTTGAAGTGACTTCGTTGCTTATTATTGTAGCCACTGTCATCATCTCCATCATCACCATTAACAACATCTATAAGCATGTACCAGGCATCTGCGACATGTCAGGCACTGTGCTGATGATGTATGTGAGGAGGCAAAGAAAGGGAAAACACAATTCTCCTCAAGGAGATCCCAGTCTAATGGGGGACACAATATGCCAACAATTGTGAACTGACAAGGTTAATTCAGGCTAAATTGGGGGGGGATCTCAGGGGAAAGTCACTAATATTAAGAGGGATTGAAAAAGGTATCTTGGGGAAAGTGAAATATGAGTCAAGTCCCACCAGGGCAGCCAGAAGGCAGAGGTGAGCAGGGAGCACATTTCCAGGTGAGAGGAAACATCAGTGACAGTGCCTGGAAGGTGAAGTGACGTGTTGTGTATACGAACCACAAGGAGTGTGTGATGAGAGAGTGCTTAGAGGGCAGGAAAATAGAAGTCTGGAAAGATAGAAAGTCTGCAATAGTCAAAAGGGATTTGCTATTTGTTCCTGAGAATATAAGAATTCACTGGAGTATATTAAATAGATGAGTGACATAGTTAAGACCTGGGTGCTAGAACGAGCAGCTTGAGAGCTGGCAGCGCTTCTTAAAATGTGAGTCATGACCTCATATGAGGTCATGAAAATGGCAACAGTAAAAGATTTCTGAACGCGTATCAAGCAAAAATCAACTAAAAATCAAACACATAATAAATCTGAACATTTCTGCTGGTGTTTGCCCATGTTGTATCAGGGAATTTCACTATAGCCTTGGTTCTGAACACAAAACATGTGCACTTTGTGCTGTGCATGACCTCAGGCCCTGCAACCCCAACAATACTGAAGAAATGCATAAAGAGAGCATAAGTGGAAAAAAGTTGAAAAAATCCTGAACCAGAGGATAGACTGGAATGGTGAAACACTTGAAGTAGGAAGACCAGCCGGCAGGCTGTGCAATGATCCAGTCATAAAGTGATGAGGGCCCACATCAGAGTGATAACAGCATCAGAGGAAAGAAAGGAAGCATATAGGAGACATTTTGTAAAAGTAGAAATAAGGCACAACAGATTAGATTGAGGAAGTGGTGGATGTGAGTGGAGAAAGAAGGGAAGGGGAGGAGAGGAAAAGGCAGAGAAGGTTTCAAGTCTGGGTTATTAGGGGGATGGTGGTGCCCTTGACGGTAATAGAGAATTGTAAGAGTATAAGAAATTTCAACTGTAACAAACTTGACTAGGGGCCATCTACACTTTGATTTCAGACATCCAATGAAAAGGGACCTGACAGTTCTCAAAACTGTCCTTTCCAAACCAGGACACCTCTAATTTTCAGGATTTTTTTTTCTGACATCCAACCCAAATTGATATCTTCAAACTTGTATCCACTTCTTCTTCAACCTTTGGAGACCAAATAAAATAATTTTCTCTCTCCTCCACAGGTCATCCCTTCAAATATTTACAATCATAATCATGCCCTCCTTTTGTGTTTTCTATGCACAAGATTGAATATCTCAATTTCTTTTAAGAGATCCTCATATGGCATAGATTCAAGGAATTTCCATTCTTTTGGAGAGTGGTATATGGAGAGGGCAACCTGTACATAGGTTGGTAAATATAGAATATGTATGAAGTAAATGAAAAATAAAGGGGGCAGCATGTAATACTAACGACTAGGAGAAATGAGGGAAGTTCTTCTGTAAAAGTTGATATATGAGATAAGCCTTGAAGAAATATAGGGATTCTAAGTGATGAGGATGAGGAGGGAGTGCATTCCAGGCATGGGCAATAGCTTGGATAAAGACATGGAGTCTGGGGACTATGGAGATGAAAGGATGATGAAAACATGCATCCTTGAAATATTAAATTCCGCATTTTACTATAAATGCTTATCCCTTTGTTTTTCTATTAGGAAAGAACCTTGCTCAACACATCTTTGAACCATAACTCTGAAAAATGAACCCTACAGAGAAAAACATTGGCATTCTCCATCTTATTCCCCATCCCCAATGGGCTGTTGTCACTAATGCTCATGTTGGGGAAACAAGAGTGGAGGCAAGAGGAAAGAAATTAATAGTTTGAGAGATTGGTCAGCAGCTTAAGAAAGTGACTGATGACATGTTCTCTAATATTTGGCCCTGGCAAGGACCTAATAGAAATGAATTAGATGCCATATTGAAGAATGAGCTCTCATATTTCTATAGTGCTTTTAAAAGTTTTATAAAATATTTTCTTCCTCAAAACCCTGGGGATTATTATAGATATATCAGGTATCCCTATTTGAAAATTAGGAAAATAGGTTTAGAGAAGGGTAGTTATTTCTCCATGGTCACAGGGCAAATAAGTGGCAGAGAAAGGAATGTTGATAGTTTGGAACTCTGTCTGACTCCCTTCTATCCTATATGACCTCTCTGAGCCTTAGTTTCTCCTGCTTATAAAATGCAGACACAGAAATGTCACAGCAGGGATGACAGTGGATTAGATTTAGAGTCAGGAAGACCTAAATTAAATGCTGCTTCTGAAAATGCTGTAGTTGGAGGTTCCTGGGGAAGTCATTGTATCTCTATATGCCTCCAGGTATCTGGACTGTATCCATTCTCACATGCCCCTCAAGGAGCTCCCTCTCTTCTTTTAGGATGAAGATCAGGTGTTCACTTCTGCATGAAGTCTTTTTTGGGCCGTCCAGTCGTTAGTACCCTCCTTAAATTACCTTATCAATAGTTGGTAGTCAATGAACATTTATTTCATGTCTACTATATGCCAAGTGCTGTGTATTTAAGTACTTTTTGTGTGTATTTCTTAGCTCTGTCTTTACACTGTGTGTGTATATATATATGTATATACACATACATACACATGCATATATATGCATTTGTGTATGTACATGTATATGTATGTATGCATACATACACACATACATGTGTCCATATGCACACAAGTAAGAATATATGTATATGTGTATACACACACACAAAGAAGAAAAGTATGGGAGAGAAAAGGTATTAGACTGATCACCAAAATGAAGGTCTATTGAGCTGTTGTGCTGACTTCACTGTTGTATGACTTTGAAACGTGGAGAGTCTACCAGCACCATGCCAGGAAACTGAATCACTTCCTTTTGAACTGTCTTAGGAAGATTCTGAGGACCACCTGGCAGGAGAAGTACCAGGCACTGAGGTCCTAGCTGAAACTAAACTGCCAAGCATTCAAACTATGCTTCAGAGAGCATGACTCCGATGGGCTGACCACGTTATTCAAATATAAAACATACACTTGCCAGAAAGAGTATTTTATGGAGAACTCACATATATAAAATAGAAAATCTTGATTGTATAAAATTTAAAAGTTTTTTTCAGAAAGTCAATGCAACCAAAATTATAAGAAAAGCAGAAAACTGAGGGAAAAAAAATTTGCGATAGGTTGCTCTGATAAAGCCGTCATTTCTCAAAGATATATAGAACTGAGTCAAATTTGTTAAAAATACATGTTATTCTCTAGTTTATAAATGGTCAATTAATATGAACAGGCTATGTTTAGACAAGGAAATCAAAGCTACTATAGTCAATGCTCTAAATCACTATTGATCAAAAAAATGCAAATTAAAACAACTCTGAGGTACCACTTAACACTTATCACAGTGGATCATATGACAAAAAAAAAAAAAAAAAAAAGGAAAATGTTGAACATCGGAGGGGATGTGGGAAAGTTGGGACAATAATGCATTGTTGATGGAGTCGTGAACTGATCCAGTCACTCTGGAAAGCAATTTGGAACTATGTTCATAGGGCTATAAAACTGTGTATACCTTTTGATCCCACAAAACACTGCTGGGTCTACTTCCAAAAGACATGCAAAAAGGGGTTAGAAGGACCTATTCATACAAAAATATTTATAGCAGCTCTTTTTGTGGTGGCTAAGAAGTAGAAATCAAAGGGCTGCCTATCAGTTGCGGAATATCTAAATAAGCTGTGGTTATGAGTGTGAAGGAATATTATTGTACTACAAGAAAGACAAGCAGGATGATCAGAAAATCCTGGAAAAATTTACATGAATTACTTACATGAAGACTTTCATGATGCATAGTGACATGAACAGAAACATAATGGATGTTGTACACAGTAATAGTAGTATTGTTTGATGAACTATGAATCACTTAGCTATTCTCAGCAATACAATGATCTAGGACAATCCCAAAGGACCAATGATTAAAGCATCCTATATGCCTCCAGAGAAAGAATAGATATTGATTGATAGACTGAAGGATACAATTTTTTTCATATTTTCTTTCATGTATTTTCTTTTATTCATGTTTTCTTGTACAAAATGACTAATATGGAAATGTTTTACATAAGTGCACATGTATAACCTATATCTGATTGCTTATTGTCTTGGGAGGAGGGAGGCGGGAGGAAAAGAATTTGAAAATCAAAACTTTAAATAAAAATGTCTAAAAAGTAAGTGTACTGAAACGTAACACCAGCTATTATGGCATCAGTGATGGTAGTCATGGGGTGGTGTGATTCTCTCTTTCTTGAAATGAGTAAAAAAATTTTCAAACAATCCTCCATTATAGCATAAATGGCCAATCACATGCAAGTCATATAATTTCCCTTCTTTTTCCACATATCTAGAAAAAGACAGAAAAAAAAGACAAAAAATGTTCAATCTCTTTCTCTCAGAACTCTAGAATTAATAACAGACTAATTATTTAAGTAGGCTGTCTCCTCCCCATACCTGCTTCCCAACCAATCACCCTGTACCAAGTAACTGACAAGCAGTGAATTCAGAATGACTATGAGCTTTTTGTATCTTATAAATATATATTGGAAATGACATATTCAGAAGTCCATGGAATCTTCACTGCTCTCTCCAGTCAACTGATACTTCTCCCTGTCTTGGCTCACAACTAGGGATTGAATGAAACCTTTCACTGATTTGTACCATAAATTAAGAACAGTTGCTTTTCTTGGAAGATGCTATTGTATTTTATGTATTTATAGCTAGCTAGCTAGCTTTGTTTCAACAAAGTTTAAAACAGATTTTAGGGATTATTATTATCATCATCTCCTAAAAATTACCATACTTCCATAAGGAACATATATATATATATATATGTATATATATATATATATATATATATATATATATATATATATACATATATATGCCTACTATGTTAATAAATTAGAAAGTTTGACATGATCATATTATACATTTAACTTTTTATCTTCATGTCACAGACTATCATAGATGGAAGGAAAATTAATTGGTTAGATCAAGTTGCACCTTGAGAATTTTGCACAGAGTTGTTGCACAGAGCTGCATAGAGAATTTTCTCTATAACATCTGTGGCAAGTAGGTATCAAAATTGCCTTACTTTAGTGAGAGGGAAGCATCTATCACTTCTATTCAAGCGTTTATAGAACTCTTTGCACCATTCACTCTTTGCTCCTGGTTCCATTTTCTTTGCCCAGTCAAACACTCCAGTTACCTCTTAAAAAAAGAATATTCTGAATCTAAATTACCTTGGGAGGGAGGGACATATTCATGTTTTTTTCAAAGCAAGTCACACAACAGAACACAAAAAAGAGAACTGTATATAAGAGTGTAACCTTCCTTTTCATACTGTATCTTAAGAAAATAAACGTATAATAATTTCACACAATACTTTCTAAACTGTCCTGCTTGGCTGTGCTTTCTTCTAGACTTATTTTGATTATCTTCTGTGCATTTAAAACAAAGGTGGGATAATTTAACTGGCCTTATTTTTTTCATTTTTAGCCTTAGTATTGCTAAACTTCACCTTCTTCACTTCTATTCCCCCAAATTAAAATGGAGGTAAAATATAATAAAGATATGTAAAATATAACAAAAATTGGATAATTAAACAAAACATATCAATACTATTTTCATGTCCAGAAATGTGTGTCTCTTTTTGCAACTTGTGTGCAACATCTTTGTCAGAACATGGGCAAAATGTTTCATCAGTGACCCCGGGGAATCATGGTTGGCCACTGCATTAATCAAAGTTCTTGAATGTTTCAGCTTATTTTTTTCTTTACAAAGTTGTGCTTGTCTAAATTGACTCATAAAAAGATAAGAAAAATCTTCTTCAATGGAGGAGAGAAGGGAGGAGGTGAGAGGGGAAAAGTGAAGCTTACTCTCTTCACATATGGCTTATGGAAGGAATAACATACTCAATTTGGTATGAAAATCTATGTTACACTACAGGAAAGTAAGGGAGAAGGGGACAAGTGGGGTGAGGGGGATGATAGAAGGGAGGGAAAATGAGAGAAGGGAGTAACTAGAAGTAAACACTTTTGGGAAGGGACAAGTCAAGTGAGAGAATAGAATAAAGTGGGGACAGGGAAGGGTGGAGGGCAATATAGTTAGTCTTACACAACATGACTATTATGGAAATCTTTTGCAAAATGACACATATATAGCCTGAATTGAATTGGTGCCTTCTCAGTGAGGATGGGTAGTGAGGGAGGAAGGGAGAGAAGTTGCAATTCAAAGTATTTGAAACGAATGTTGAGAATTGTTCTACTTTGCCCTACAAGAAAAGAGAGAAGATAGGAACAAGGGTGGGGGGGGTGTGATAGAAGGGAGGGCACATTAAGAAAAAGTAATTAAAATGCAAGGTGTTATGGGATAGGGGGAGGGGAGAGATGGGGAGAAAAATTGGAACTCAAAATTTTGTGGAGATGAATGTTGTAATCTAAAAATAAATAAATAAGCAAATAAATAAATAGATAAAGTAAGTCATATTTTCTATTCAGCTCTGGTCTTTTCATCAAGGATGCTTGAAAATCCTCTATTTCATTGAATGACCATTTTTCCCCTGAAGTATTATGCTCAGTTTTTCCAGGCAGGTGATTCTTGGTTGTAATTCTATCTCCTTTGACTTCTGGAATATCATGTTACAAATCCTGCTATCCCTTAATGTAGAAGTTGCTAGATCTTGTGTTATCTTGATTGTGCTTCCACAATACTTAAATTGTTTCTTTCTGGCTGCTTGCAATATTTTCTCCTTGACCCGAGAAGCTCTGGAATTTGGCTGCAATATTCCTAAGGATTTTCCTTTTGGGATCTCTTTCAGGAGGTGATCAGAGAATTTTTTCCTTTTCTATTTTACCCCCTGGTTCTAGAATATCAGGGCAGTTTTCCTTGATGATTTTTTGAAAGATGATGTCCAGGCTCTCTTTTTCATCATGGATTCCAGGTAGCCCCATAATTTTAAAATTTTCTCTCCTGGATCTATTTTCCAGGTCAGTTGTTTTTCCAATGAGATATTTCATATTGTCTACTATTTTCAAATTCCTTTGGCCTTGTTTTATAATTCCTTGATTTTCCATAAAGTCATTAGCTTTCATTTGCTTCATTCTAATTTGTAAGGAATTATTTTTCTTCAGTGAGTTTTTGAACCTCCTTTTCCATCTGGCCAATTCTGCTTTCAAGACATTCTTCTCTTCATTGACATTTTGGACATCTTTTGTCATTTGGGTTAGTCCATTTATAGGTGCTATTTTCTTCAGTATTTGGGGGGGTCTCCTTTAGCAAGCTGTTGTCTCAATTTTCATTCTTTTCTTGCATCACTATCATTTCTTTTCCCAATTTTTCCTCCACTTCTCTTACTTGATTTTCAAAATTCTTTCTGAGTTCCTCCATGACTTGTAACCAAATCATACTCCTCTTGGAGGTTTTGGATGTAGGAGTTTTGACTGTTTTCTTCTCTGTTTCTATATTGTGATATACCTTGTCACCAAAGTAAGATTCTGTGGTCTGAGTTTTTCCAGTTTTTGTTCATTTTCTCAACAATTTTTTTGACTTTTGAGCTCTTTGTTGAGGTGGTTCTCTGCTTCCAGTGGGGGTGGGTGGTGCATTGTCAGCTACTTGATTCCCCCACAATCTGTGGGACTAGATTTCTAGAATGAGTCACTGTTGCTCCTGGCTCTCCTGCAGTTGCCATGGCTTCCTCTACCCCCTCTGCTGCCCTGAGCCTATGGCCAGACCATTCTCATCTCCCACACAGGTCCCACAGGCTTTTTCCACTGACCTTCCAATTTGTCCTCTGTGTTTTGGGGTCATGAAGTCTGGGAACCACCACAGGTGCCAGAGATTCAGTCTCCCCAAGGCCTTCTGAGGTCCTGTCTGTGCTGGAGCATCTCACACTATGTTCTGCTTCCACGGCTGCACAATAGATGCTACCTATGGACCTTCCAGGCTGTCTTGGGCTAGAGATTTGCTTCACTTTGCCATTCTGTGGATTCTGCAACTTCAGAATTTGTTTAGAGTAATTTTTTTTTTTTTATAGGCACTTGTCTGGGCTTGGGGGGAGAGTTCTAGGAAGTTCTTTTACTTTGCCATCTTGGCTCCACCCCCTAAAATCTATTATTATATAGTTTTTTGTATTTTAATTTATTTTGTTAAATATTTCTGAGTTATGGGTTAGTCTGGTTTGGGCTGCACTCAGAAGTTTTGAGCCAAGCCCATGGGCCATGTGCTTGATGCCTCTCTTGGAGGTCCCAACCAGCTTTGACAGACAAGGATCCACAGCTACTGTAATAAGCAATATTGCTATTAAGTCATCACGACATAGAATTCAGTCTTACCTACTGAATAAACTGTCAACATGGGCCTCTGGGCTTTGAAGCACATACACGTCTGTCCCCTCAGATCCTCTGGGAGCAGCGTAATTGTCCCCCTGTCTCCCTCCTTGGCTCTTCCCCTTTGGCAGTCAGAGAAGCTGGAGCCATTGTATGATGGATGGACAGAGCTTTTCTGATCTTCCCATCAGTTACCTCGTTATATTACAGCCTGTGCCCACTGGGATTTATGGAACTCTTATTGACAAGATGCAGGCTGCTTTGGCAAACAGTGGCTTACAACACCCGGGAGCAGGATTTAATTTAGCAGGATGTGAGTGCTTAATGCTTCAAAACAAAATCACAAATAATTTATTACTCTCTGTTGCCCATGGGGATTGTTACAGCTTTATATTCAGATAGACATATGTGTAATTGACTTAGAGAATTAAAGCTGTGGCCCTGAGTGCAGTAGCTAATGGAGACCTTAATACAATCACTGCTTCTATGTGTTTATGGAATGTTTGTTTTTGTAAAGGAAATAAAAAGACATCTAACATGATTCAATACACACATATCTATTTTATATAATCGACTTCTCTAATCTTTCTCTAACTAGTTCCTCTGCCTGCTTCCTTCTTCCCAGAGCCACTCACTACAGGTGCAGATTGTCAGAGCTATAGATGACTTTAGATCATGACATATAGAATAGCAGAATTGGAAGATCCAGGAACGTAAAATGTCAGAGCTAGAAGCGACCTTATTCATGAATTCAGGAAGCGTTTACTAACTGTGTACTATGGGCCAGTCAGTGTCCCAGATGCTAGAGATCCAAAAGAAAACAAGTGAAACAGTCCCTATCCTGGAGGAGTCTACATTCCCTCTCTCCCTCTTTAATATAAAATCAATACATTGCTGGTGATGGATGGAGAGTGCCAACAGTGGAGAGGATCTACCTATGTTAGACAGAGAGCTCTGCCATATATATATATATATATATACATACATATATATATATATGTGTGTGTGTGTGTATCCATACACACACGTATATACATATATGCATTATATATGTATATGTGTATGTATATGTGTGTATTTGGGTATGTGTGTGTGTGTATATATATATATATATATATATATTATATATATATATATATATATATTATATATACCCATAATACATGCACATATGTATGCGTGTGTTCATCCTTCATTGGTGAAGAAGATCATGCCCTCAGAGAAATAATGACCTGACTTTCACTTGACTTTGTTTTGAGTGAGGGAGGGCTGTGCAGGTCACCAGCCTCACTTCTCCTTCACAACCATCTGAATCTAGTGACCAGATATTCATTAAGATGATTGGAGATGACCCAGGATGAGGCAATTGGGGTTCAGTAACTTGCCCAAGGTCACACAGCTAGTGAGTGTCAAGTGTCTGAGGTGAGATTTGAACTCAGGTCCTCCTGACTCCTGCACTGGTGCTCTATTCACTGCACCACCCAGCTGTCCTGTATTTGTATATATACATACATATATTTTATGTGTATATGTACATGTACACATGTATGCACGTATATAGGTATATATGTATATATAGGTATATATGTATATCTGTATTCTATATGCACATGTATACATGCATATGTGTATACATGTATGCACATAAAAATGTGCACACATGTATGTACATGCATTGAAAACATGCACATTGCATGCAATCACACACATATATGCATATACACATATGTATATGTAGAATGCACACACAACATGTCTACATGTGTATGTACATGTACACATACGTGTATGCACGTGGACATATAGGTATATGTGTGTGGATGTATGTATGCATTGCATGCATATATGTGTGTGTGTATGTATGTATATACATAAAGGAAAAGTTGGTTTTGCACAATTCCAAATTGAAATACATGACAAATATCTATTGTTTTATAAATGACTTATCTTTAGTCTATGTAGGTAACTTTTATCAGAAGTGACCTTGTCCAGGATTTCTAAAGCTTTGAGGGATGTTAGGAATTTTTCTAATGGTTATTTAGTCATGCTTTATTTGTAATTTCATCACGCTTAAATCAAGGATTGTACCAGAGTGGGCTATTATTCCTGCAAAGGAGACCAAGGGGTTGGAGTGGGAAGGAGACTAAGAAGGTTACCAGGAGACAGACAGGATCTGGACCTGATTTTGGCCCAAATTCAAATCCAAATGCTTTCCTGAAGCTAGAACAGCAATGCCTTTAACAGACTTAATCTAATGAAGCAAAATTCCTTCCGTATATATCACTTTTCCTTTTCTCACTGCCACTCTCTTGGTGCAAGCTCTCATCACTTGCCACTTGAACTCTTGTGATGGCCTGTTGGGTGGTCTCCTTACCTGAGGTGTATCCATACATCATCCTCCACTCAGCTGCCAAAGTGATTTTCCTAAAATGTAGGTCTGATCGTATCATGTCACTTCGTACTCCATAAGCTCTAGGGGTTCCTTATTACCCTGAGAATCAGATATAAAATTCTCCGTTTAATCTTTAAAGTCCTTCACTCCTGGTCACGTAGTGACCTTTCTAGTTTTTATACTCCTTCCCACACAATCTGTGATCCTGTGACGTTTGCCCTCTTCATGTTCCTCCCACTTAGGCAGCTGGCTAGTGCAGAGAGTAGAGTGCTGAACCAGAGCTCAGGAAGACCTGAGTTAAAATCTGGCTTCTTATACTTACTGGCTGGGTGACTCTGGGTGAGGCCCTTAATCTCTGTTTGCTTCAGTTCTCTCATATACAAAATGGGAATAATCACAACACCTGCTCCTGTGGTCATTGTGAGGGTCAAATCAGATAACAGCTGTAAAGAACCGAGCACAGTACCCGCCATGTTGTAAGTACTGTCTAAATGTGGTTAGTACTACTATTTCCCAACTCCAAGCCGTTTCATTTCGGTCCACCAAGAATGCCCTCCCTCCTTACTACTGCCTCGGCTTTGTGAAACTTAATTCACTTCAAAATTCACCTTTAGAAATACAATATGCCCTTTTCTCTTCCAACTATTGCTTTTCCTCTGAGATTACCTTTCCTTTACCCTCTCTATGTTTTGTTTGATGCATACACATTTTCTGCCTACTAGACTGGATGCTGCTTGGGGGTAGAGATCATGTTTTCCATTTTTTCAAATTCCCAGTGCTCAGTGACTGGCACATAGTAAGTGTTTAATGCATTCAGGTTAATTGATTGACATATGAATAACTGATATAATGGTGTCTATAAAAATGACATAATAATGTGTGGAACTGAACAAGTTCCACATGTCTTTGTGCTCTAGCTGACTCTGAGGCTATAGGTTGAAGAAGAAATGTTGAGCTGTTTTGGTGGGAGAAGGTTTGTCATTGATAAAACTATTACAACAGATTCACATATTCAGAATGGGGAAATGAAAAAATGAAAACAAATTTGTTAGGTACTTACTATGTGTCAGCTACTTTGTGGAGCACCGAGGGTCCAGATGTTGAGAGACAGAGATAGTCTCTGCCTCCAACGAGTGTACATTCTAATACAAGAAGACAGCACACAGAGGAGAGAGTTGACCATAGGCAGCTTTGGTGTGTGAAGATAAGGGCGATCTGTATGTAAAATGGGTGAGTGGCCTTTTTGCATATACTCATTCACCAACTAACTGGATTACACCCTGGGAAAAGAATCTCAAAACTGAATAGATTAACTTCTCCCAGAATTGAAAAGTCTCAAATGTGCTGTAATGAGTGTTGATTCATTATTACTTATATCACACTGAAAGACCTCTTTATTTAAGTAGTAAGCCTGTAGAAAAAGGAAGCAAAGTTAGCCTGTCTTGACTGGTCCTTGATGGAGCCTGGCTGGCTCTATGATCAGAACCCCCTTTCCCCAATACTTATTCAATGTTCTTCAAGAGTTGCTAGGGCTTAAATACATACTTCCTCGAAGCCAGCCTGATCATGAATCTCTCTTAACCTACCTGGACTCATTCTTGAAAGACAGAGATATATTGCATCCTCGGGTCCATATTATGTGTCAAGCTTGAAGCTACATGGAACTGGATAGAAGAAGCAATAAAACTAGAAGTAGGCCCCAAAGAGAGACTCTAATGAGTTTGCACACAGGCTTCTGAATGTGCCCAGACCGACTCTCGGAGTCTGCCAACCACAAAGGTTCACCTGGCCCCTTCAGCTCCCAAGCCTCAGGCCAAATTCGCCAGCTCCTTTTCATTTTTATTTTAGGATATAAAGGGATCAGCTGCTTCTTACAGGTCTGAGACATCGACAATTTGAAAAAGGTGTACTGGTCTTGCAGGAGGGAGGTGAGTGAGTTATTAATGCTTAGGTCCATGCCATAGAGTCAAGTGGCACCAGGACTAGTGGTATGTTTTCTTTATAACCAGCCTCTTACTATACATATACATATACATGTAAATCTTCATACACACATACATAGACATACACACATATACCTTTTTGTACCACTTTAAGAGGGTGGTAGCAGACTCTTTAGAAAAATCTCTTCTATTTCCTCCATGTATGGTTGGTGGTACCATGATGGACTGGGAAAAATGCTGGCTATGACATCATAGAACCCAAACTCCAGTTCAAATTTCCAGTCTCCTACTGTCATCTGTGGGATCTCCAGGGCCTCTGAATGACCCTGACTGGATCTCAGTTCCTTCCATTATAACATGACAGGAGTTGGACTAAATAGTCTCTTGGTCTCTCATCTTTTTTGACCTCAGATTATTAGGACATTCATTTGTTGTCATGTGCAGAGTCCTTATCTATAAATCTATATATGTGTGTTTGTATAAACATATACACATACACATGTATGTGTATATATGTATATACAAATAAGTGTATATATATACATACATACATACACACCTATATACAATTATATACATACACAATATATAGATAATACACATACATATGCATGCATGCATGCATGCATGTATGTGAAAACAAATAGCAAACAAAAAATTACAACTCCTGATGGCTTAAGCTTTACTAAGCAGAAAGTCAGGATGATTTAGCTTTACCTCTCCTCACCTGGCTTCTGTGGAATCTCTGTGGTGTCACAGGTAAAAAAATGGAAGCTTTAGAACCAGAAATGATATTTGACATCTATTCCTGAGCCCTCTTTTTATACAAATGGAAACTGAGGACCAGAGAGATGAAATCTTGACCCCAGTCACATGGGCAGTAAATGGAAGAGCTAAGATTGGAACTCAGCTGCTTTGACTTATAAACCTAGTACCCTAAGTATCAACAAGAGAATTCTAAAGCTAGTACTCTATACATAATTGATATTATAGTACAATAATCTTCTGGCTCTGCTCACTTCACTTAGCATCAGTTCATATAAGTCTTTCCAGGTTTTTCTAAAATTATCACTTTCATTATTTCTTACATGACAGCAGTATACCATCACAATCATGTACCACGACTTGTTTGATCATTCCCCAATAGATGGGCATCCCCTTACTTTCCATATTCTTTCATACCACAAAAGAGATGTTGCAAATATTTTTTGTACATATGGCTCCCTTTCCTTTTTCTTGGATTTCTTTGGGCTACAGACTTAGTAGTGATATTGCTGGGTCAAAGGTTTTGATAGTTTTATAGCCATATGGATATGCAAATTGCTCTAAAGAATGATTGGATCAGTTACCAACTCCACTAACAGTGTACCAGTACCCCAATTTTCCCACATTCCCTCCAACATTTGTCATTTTCCTTTTATGTAACATTAGCCAATCTGATAGGTGTGAGATATTACCTCACAATTGTTTTAATTTGCATTTCTTTAGTCAATGGTGACTTAGAGCATTTTTCCCCAAATGGCTATAGATAGCTTTGATTACTTGGAAAGCTTTCTGTCCATGTCTTTTGATTATTTATCAATTTGAGAATGATTCTTATTTTTTTTTTTTAGAAATCTGACTTAGTTCTCAATGATTTTAGAAATGAGACAAAAGGAACAAAACAAAAAGACTTGGCAGGACATCCTACAATAAGCTCATCTCAACAGCATTTTAAGCATAGAAATGGAAGGATGACAACAAACCAAAGAAAATGGTTAGATTACTGTGACAAAATGGGCTTTAGCATGAGATACCACAGAATCACTTCACTTAGACCCTCATGTCACTGTCCTAAATGTTTTTGTTTTTTAATCAGGGAGGTAGTAGCAATGCCTAAAAGAACAGAACCGGGGAAAGCAGGGGGATCTTTGCAGGGACTGACATATTTAAGGTAGCCAAAAGAGGGTGAAAGGCAAAGGCCTGGAAATGTCTTGAACCCTATTAACCTTGAATACGATTAATCAACTCCTTCTTGTCTTGTCCTTGTGCTTTGTTATCGAAGAAGACCGTGATATCCAGATGGTGATGTGTCTTGCAGCTGACTTGTATTTGAGTGAGGGAGGGTTGTGTGAGGTCACCAATCTCACCTTCTTCTCCTGAGTCATCTGGATCCAACGGCATGATATTCATCAAGACGACTGGAGATGGCCCAGAACTCCCCAACTTCCATCTGAAAAAAATTAAAGTAGAAGAAATGTGAGTAAATACTGACCTATCTCTCCCTACTGCAGGTTATCTTTTTTTGAGATTAGAGACATCCTTGGTAAGGGTGTCAAACCAGACACTCCACATTTTGGGAAATTTTAGAAATAAATGATCCACCTAAGTGCAACATTCTCTTTTTACATTTCCTGAAGGGATTGGAGTATTGATCCAGGGGAGAAGGTATCTCCTTTCAGTCACTGCAATTGAGAAGCCCTTGAGGGAATTACTGTCCCAGAGGGATTAAGTAGTTTCAGGAAAATAATTATCTATGAATGGGCTTAGATGAAGTACCTGTGGTTTTATTGGATTAAGGATTATTATTAAGGATAATTCAATTAAGGAAAATGTAAACCCTGAGCTATGTAACTATATTATATCATATTATGAGATTTTTCTTGTTTAAAATTCCTCCATATATCACTTATGTAATTATGACTATAACAGAATTACTTATTCAATGTGATAACATTTTTGTACAAAAATAAGTTGTTTTGAATAGTTTGTTCCAAATTTTCCCCATCATCTTCATACCTCCCTTATCCCCAGGATACTGTATAGCAACAGATTTTCCCAGACCAGAATTTATGGGTCCTGTCAAAATCTTCCAAGCACCAGAATATTTTTCCCACTGACAAATTAGTTTTCAGAATGTTTATTTCACCCACACCCTATGACTTCACTCTCATTTCACTTTCCATGACATCACTGTACCTTCATTGAGGATCTTCATGCAGAGGTTGGATGGCCACTTTGAGATCATAGTGAAAAGAAGGCAGGACTAGATGGATACTGAAGTCTCCCTAGTTCTGAAATTCTTTGAAATTTAGCCTTCTGCTCTTATCCAGGCAGCAGAGTTGGGAAAAATGGATACTGGTTGAGGAAGAATCATATAGTAGATGAAGTCTTGGGCTTGGAGTAAGGAAGACCTGGATTCAAATTCCACTCAAGAATAATTGTTTGACCCTGAACAAATTTTTTGATCTCTATGCAAATTTCCTAATCTGCAAAATTAGAGAGTGATTGACTTATAACTTCCATTCTGGTTCCAAATCAATGGTTTTATGATATTATAAGAAACAGATGAAAATCTGTGATAATTTGTACAGACTAGGCTTGATGACAAGAAAACCTCTAGCCTAGGAGTGGGGAACCTGCAGCCATGAGGTTGAATCTAAACTTCACAGAATAAGTCAGTCCCTTTAATAAAAGGATTTGTCCAGTAAAATGCAAACTGTCAAAAAACTGTACCAAAGGACCTAGACGGACACGTTGCCTTGAGGCCACAGGTTCCCCACCTCTGCTCTAGCCAAACCATTTGAGTTGTTTCATGATGGAGAAGGATACCTCAGGATGTGAGAGATTCTGTCTCATTTTAGAGACTGGATGCCCACTTGTAATGAAGGTTGTAGTGAGGATGCTTGCTCAGGTACAGGTTAGAACAGGTGGTGCCGCAGTGGATCGGAATCAAGAAGAATAAAGAATTCAGATCCTCCCTTTGACATTTACTGGAAGTGCTGTTGTTTAATTGTTCAGTCACGTGTGACTCTACATGATTCCATGGATTTGATCATGGGGTTTTATTGGCAATTATAGAGTAGTCTGGCATTTCCTTCTCCAGTGTGTCCCCATTTTACGGATGAGAAACTGAGATGAATAGGGGTTAAGTGACTTGCCCAGGGTCACGCAGCTAGTAAATTTCTGAGATTGGATTTGAACTCAGATCTTTCAGACTCCAGGCTGGTGCTCCATTTTGCCACTTAGCTACCACTAGCAATGTCATCCTAGAGAAATTATTTAAATTATCTCTGCCTTCTTTTCTTTATTGGTAAAATAGGCATAATAATGGTCCATTGGAAAACTTAAAATGTTGTGTAAACATTAGCTATCATTCTCATCACTGATCATTCCTACCTACCCTGAAATGCCTAGTGATTCTCATTTTTAAGATATCAGTACGTCAAATAAGTATTTTTGATGTAAATGTAACATTCGCTGTCTTCTGCCCAGTGCAATTATTATCTTACATTGAATCTCTTATGATAAGTTATGTACAGGGTAATATTCTTTTTTTGTGTCTAAGCTTAAAATGAATAAAAAAGGAGGGGAAAGTACAGAAATTCTAAAGCCTTATTGCATTCCTTGATTAAAAGAAATCCTTTGGGTAACTATTCCTCTTGGGCACAAGTGAGTAAGGATGTGGTTTGGTATAAGGTGGAAAGAACTTTCTTTTTAAAGAAGTAGGACAGGATTCAGAATTAGATTCAAGAGCCTTTCAATGAGACAGGCCAGGGCCACTTTGTGCAATTTATATTTGCTAAAAGCCTTTTCCTGAGCACTGGTGAACTTGTGTAGTGGAAAGGCAGTGCTCTTGGGCTGAATATCTGGTTTTGAGTGTTTTTCTTTTTTGCCATCCCTGAAATCGCCTTCCTATCTTGTCCATTACTCTGGAGTGCACTGTGACACATTCTAATAAGATTCAATAACCGTGCACTTGGATGGTAAATTAGCACTAATTAAAGAAAGCTTTTGGCCAAGCTCTAATCAAGTTGCCCGATTTTTCATGGCTCCAAACTGCATATAAAAAATGTATTTGCTATTTTCTTTGGTCCCCTTCACATAAGGAAAGAACTGGGAAGATTTTAATAAAGGAGTTGCTATTAAAATGAAATAGTGGCTTATGTAATTTAGGAACGACTAATGATAATGGCTCCAGCATTATTGCTGTTACTAACAAAAGCAGTATGATGTTTTAAGATTTGTAAAGCACTTTACAAATATCCCATTTTATCCACACAGCTCTGGGAGGTAGATGCTTTTGTTCCCATTTCATAGATGAGGGAACAGAGTCAGACAGCATATGTATTTGTGATTAGGGTTAGGGTTAACCCATATTCACCCAGCCCATACATGTTGGAGGTTCAGTCAAATCCAAGATTCCAGTCTTCCTACTTACACAGTGCTCTATCCACTACCCAGTTGCCTTTACAGTTCATGTTTTTAGGGTGTGTTCTCATTGTCAAAATGCTTTCCAAATCATAACAATAAAAGATTGGTAGGGTAAATATCTGTATGTCTATTTTAGAGGTGAGGAAACAAGCTTGTAAATATAGTGGGAGACGAGTTGATGTTGTAGATATACTTTACCAATATTTTAGCAAAGCAAATTAAGTTAAATAAATAAGCATTTATTAAGCACCTACAGTGTTAAGATACAGTGTAGCATACAAATACAAACAAAAAGCTCAAGGAGCTTACAATCTAACAGGAAAAAAGTCTAAAAAAGAGCTAACGTGGGTGGGAAGGGTGGGGAAGAATGTGCCACAAACCAAGCAGGGTGGCAAAGTCCAAACAATGAAGTCTGACTGATCTAGGATATTCCTCCAAATCAAAATTGTAGAAGGATGTCACCATTAGGAGAAAGGCAGCAGGGGTGGAGGGAGAAGTCAGTGGAAGCATATTGGTGAAATCCAGAGAAGCTGACCATGGTCTTGCCTTTCTCAAAATGATAGCTTCTTGAGGAACTCACCGATCAGAAGGTAACCACAGGAGTAGGAGGGGGTCACAGTTAACATTTCAAATGATATTCTTGTGGAAAACATAGAGTAGTGGATGATAAATCATAACAAAATGATTATTTGAATAATCCACCCTAAGGACTAGTCATTAATTATTCAAAGTCATTTTGGAAGAGTTGGAGTAACTCTGTATATGTGCTTAATCCTGAGTTCTCTACTATTTTTAATCATTGATTTGGAGAAAAACATGAATGATAGCTTTATCAAATCACCAGATGAGACACACCTATACAACTAGTCCACTGAGCGGGAATAAGGATCCTTACAAAACATGACAGATTAGACGAACTGATATTGCATAGAGATACAAGTAAACTTCTACCCATGTGTTTAAGAAATCAACTTCATAGTCATATTATGGGAGAGCCATGGTTCTATGGTTCATCTGGAAACAGAAAACAATTCAGGAGTTTAAGTAGGCTGCAATTTCAAATCATGACAATGGTGTAATGTGGTTGGCATTAACAGTTCATGGGATCTTGGAGGAAGGGCATCATTGTTTTGCTATGTGCTACCTTGATCAGGACAGTATATAGGATTTGTTGCTCAGTCCTAGTCCTTGTATTTTTAGAAAGGGCAGTGTCACACGTTGGAGGGCATCCACATTGGGGCAGTCAGGGCCTCAAAGTCATGCTTGCTTGAATAAAATGGGTATGTTGTAGAGACTAATTAGGAGGTCATGTCGAGAGTTCGTCAATGTGGTCATGAGGTCCTGAACATGAGAAAAGGGAAAGACTGTGAGATTATGTGGTGGTAGAATCAAGTATATGAAAGTGAATAATAATGTGTTTGGAGATTGTCTGAGTTAGATTCTTTCTATTACAATCCATGTGAAAAGCCCTCAGGTAGGAGGTGCTATGAAAGGCATATCCAAGCCCTTTCACTCTAAGTTCTGATTTCAGGGTGCAATATATGTATGAGCTGATGGCCAAGGAAATACCTCCTATCATGGGCAAATCCACTGACCATCAGGGATGATGGAGCTACTTGTGGCATTTAGCACTCCTCCCTCTCCATCTTTCCTTGGTGGCTCAGGAACCTTGAGGCTCAAGGGATGCATTTCTGTATGTCTTTAAGTATAGGCTTCTGTGACTAGTGAGGATTAAGAGGTACTCCCTCTCCTATCTACCATGGAAATGTACAACAATCAAATCAGGTGATGATAGAGTCTCTTTGGTGGTATATCGGCCAAAGAACTGACTTTGGATTCACCAAATCTGAGTTCAAAACCTGCTGCAGATATTTGTTATGTGAACTTGGGAAAGTTGATTAACCTCTCTCAACCTATTTCCTCATCTACAAAATGGGTTATAAGGATCAAAGTACTTTAGAAACAGTATAGCTATTATTATATTAGTTGTTTGTCATTGACTTGAAGGGGATCAAAGATATCACAGGATGATGTCTTGACTCACACAAGAAATGGATTAAAGTGAGGCAAAGTTACACAAAGTTGTGAGCCTCGTCCACTCTTCCAGAGTCATTAAAGTCAAGTGGCAATACCAAAATTAGGAGAGCTGGTGATGGCCCAGCATTCAGCAGATGTCCTTGGTGTCTTTGATCTCTGACCAAGCTTTAAGCACTCCATATCTCCTGCTTCAGCCACCGTCATGGTTGTGGGGACAAGCTGCTCTCTCATCCATCCACTGTGCCAGGGAATGTGTTCACATGTTTGAGGTAAATATTGCCCTCACTCACATAGGTTTGAGGCTTGTTGGTCACCCTCAACTGGTTTAGTCCATCCACTGAGATAATTTTCCTGGGATATAGCTGTGCATACTACAGCTTCTTATAAAACTTTAATGTTTTATTAGATCTTATATCGTTTATTTCTTTGGTTGGTTGGTCTGGCTTTTCTCTTTTCCTAAATCCCACACTCTAATCACTCAGAAGTAAAAGCAGATGGCCATCAATGTTTTAGAGCCAGTTCCTACTGGCTCAGGGAGAGCTGCTTGTGAAATTTTCATTGTGAGCATTTATACCACAGAAATTAGCAAATACTGCAAATCAGGGTTTTATTTTTTTCATTGGTTCCCAAAGTGGGTGATAATGCCTCCTGGAGGACACTAGATCAACAAGTGGTGGGGTTGGGTTTGGGGATTTGAGGGTATAGTAGCCACTGTATAGTAGTGACACAAATTTAAAAAAGTTAAAGGGTTTAAGAAAGTAGATTTCCAATGGGATGCTATCTTTTTAGGGGTCTGTAGGCCAAATACTTTTGGGAACTAAAATATTTATAATAATAATGTTACAAATTTACAGTGTTACATATATTTTGGATATGCATGCATGTGTGTGGGTATAGGTGTGTGTGTAGGGGGAATCTGTTGTTTAATATTTATCAGCATATTCCTGGACCTAATGTCAGACATTTCTAATCAAGTCAATTATAGTGAAGGAAATCTGTAATTAGAAACTGGGAGTGAAACTGGCCTCAACCCCATCCTCCAGTGAGAAATGGTTTAGTCTGTTTTGAGGATCTTGGTTGCACAATGTTTTGTCAGCTGCTTGAAATTTGTCTCTTCTAACTAATTATATTATTAACCTCCTAAGTTATAATTAAGAAATTAAAAAATATCATAAGTTTTCCTTCAAAGGGAGGAAAAATACTTTTCTAGTAAGTAAATATGTTAGGTAGATGACAGACACAGAATGCAAAGCAGAAAACTAGCTACATCAAAGAGGGGAAACAGAACGGAGTGCCATTTGAAGTCAAATTTGAGCAGAGGTTGTCCACGACTATCAGTCAAGTACTGCATCTGGACATAGAAGGCCTGCCTTGGGTCTCTGGCTCTGCTGGTGGCTCACCAGATGACTTGGAGCCTTTCTCCCTAGAAGTCCTCTGGACTAATTGCTGGGAATTCAAAGAAAGGGGAAAGAGAGAGAGCCCCTGCTCTCAAGATGCACCCAGACTAATGGTGGAGACACCATGCAAATAACTCTGTCCAAAGATAATTTCTACTTTTATTATTAATAATAATACTAACTGCCACTTATGAGGAGCTTTAATGTTTCCAAAGAACTTTGCATATGCTAAGTTGTTTGATTTATGCAGGACAAATTGGAGATAAGCTCAGAGAGAAGGCACTTAGATTAAGAGATGTTGGGAAAGACTTCTTGCAGAAAGCGGGACATCAGAGACACTAAGAAAATGAGATGAGGAAGCAGAGTGTTCTAGGCATGGAACCAATTATCAACAAACATTATGACATGTCTATTTTCTAATGAGATAATATAGGTAAGCTATTACATTATGTAAAGATTGACTATTATTACTGGTATGATTATTAACCGTGGTGGCAGTGCCTACAGCAGAAGAAAGATGAGGAGCTGGTGGAAGAAACTGTCATTGTCGTAGTAATATGGCAGTTCTAAGCCAAGCCCTGTAAGATAGGTTAAATAAGTGATCTAGTGATTCTCATCTCTTTATAAAAGTAACTGCTAGTTTTATGGCACTTTATACATGTTATCTCACTTGCGTTTCCCAAGAAAACAATGTTAAGAGTGCTGACTGATTTTAGAGACTCTGAGTTTGAATCTCAACATCTCTACTTCCTTTGTGGCCTTGGGCCAGTCATTTAAACTTTGTGTTTCTTTATCTGCAAAAATAGGGGGTCAGTGAGAACTCAGAGGTCATTTCCAGCCCTAGGCCTAAGACTATGGGCTTCTACACTCTGATGTTTATAAGGCAAAGAGAAGGGAATGTATTCTAAGAAGAGGAGAGAGGCAAGGCAAAACCATGTCCTCGAGAGAACCAGAAGGCCAGTTTCGGCAGAGACCTAAAGGATATGGCGCATGATGTGTGTCAATTCCAGAAAATTACCCCAGAACCCAATTGTGAAGGGATTTTAAGGTATTGTAGAGGAACACTGGCCTTTCTTTTGCCCTTCAGGAGATATTCATTTTAAATTCTGAAATGTCCAATATCTTCTCTTATTGTAAGTGACTATTGTTAAGAATGGATCTGAAATTCATTCAGCCTGATATGTTTGTGAA
The DNA here is from genome assembly GCA_023548195.1 of Bettongia penicillata ogilbyi. Classification (NCBI taxonomy): domain Eukaryota; kingdom Metazoa; phylum Chordata; class Mammalia; order Diprotodontia; family Potoroidae; genus Bettongia; species Bettongia penicillata. The sequence continues at coordinate 1,170,712 of JAJHZJ010000046.1, read as the reverse complement.
AGAGTCTTAGAATGACCACCTGCTTCTGACACATTTTCAATCAGTGATTACACAGTCTTGAATTTGGAATTGGAAAAGACATTAAACAGCATCCAATCCCATGCCCTCATTTTACACACCTGGGTCTCACTTAGAGTTTTTGTGTGTTTACTGATAAATCACTTCTCTTGTTTTATGGAGCCTGTTGGCTTAATTAATCTCCAAGGTCTCCTTGAACACTGGATAAAAGGTTGAAGTTCTTTTATGTCCACTACCCTCTTTCTCATCTATGTCCCACCACATCAATTAAATTCTAACTCATCTCTTTTACCTCTATTACTTCTCTCCCATCCATCATCTACTCTCTACCCATATGCCCACTACTTCATTTCAGAAACTCATTCCCTCTTCTCTGGATTATTACAACAGCCTCCACTCTGGTGTCCTTGCCTCCTGTCCCTCCCGGCTCCAGTCCATACTAAACATAACTTCCAAATTGCCATAGGGATGATAAAGTACAAGAAGCTTCACTAGTTCACTGGTGCTTCAGTATAAAACACAAATGCCTCCTTGGCATTTGACCATGCATAATTTGGCTCCAACACACCTTCCTAGGTTTACTGTAAATACTTCTTATTCATTTACCATATTCAAGACAAACTAGCCTACTTGCTGTTTCTGGGTGTGGCATTAAGTCTTCTGTCTTTCAGATTTTCCACAGGTTTCCTCCATGCCTAGAATGTGCTCACCTCTCAGCTGTGCCTATTAGCATCTTTTTTTTTTTAAATTTTATTTATTTATTTAATTTTTTACATTCATTTTCACAAATTTTTGGGTTCCAAATTTTCTCCCCTTTTCTCCCCTCCCCCCACCCCAATACCCCAAGCAATCTAATTTTCCCTATCTCCAATCTGCCCTCTCTTCTGTCATCCCTCCCTTCTCTTGTCTCCATCTTCTCTTTTCTCCTGTAGGGCCAGATGACTTTCTATTCCTCCTTAACTGTATGTCTTCTTTCCTAGTTGCAACAACAATACTAAACAGTTGTTCCTAAAACTTTGAGTTCCAAATTCTCCCCATCCCTCCCTCCCCACCCATTCCCTTTGGGAAGGCAGGCAATTCAATATAGGCCCTATCTGTGTAGTTTTACAAATGACCTCCCTGATAGTCGTGTTGTGTAAGACTAACTGGATTACCATCCCCTCCTAACCTGCCCCTCCTTGTTTCTCTTCTGTCTCTTGATCCTGTCCCTCCCCAAGTGTTGACTTCAAATTGCTCCCTCCTCCCTTTGCCCTCCCTTCCATCATTCCCCCCCTTGCAATATCTCTTTCTCCCCCCACTTTCTTATACTGTAAGATAGGTTTTCATACCAAAATGAGTGTGCATTTCACTCCTTCGTTTAGTCAAATGTGATGAGGGTAAACTTCTTGTTTTTTTTTTTTTTTCTCAGCTCTCCTCTTTTTTCCTCCACTAAGAAAAACTCCTACCTGTCTCTTAAATGACATATAGTTACCCCCCTTCCCTTTCCCTCTCTTTCCTCCCCCTACATTTCTCTCTCACCATTTACCTTAGTTTCTTTTAAGGTATGGTCCCATCCTATTCAGTTCAATCTGTGCTCTCTATCTCTTTATGTGTGTGCATGTGTGTATGTGTGTGCATGCGTGTACATGTGTGTGTGTGGTCCCACCAACTACCCAGATACTGAAAAGTTTTAAGAGTTAGAAATATTGTCTTTCCCTGTATGAATGTAAACAGTTCACTTCTGGTAAGTCCCTTAAGACTTCTCTTTGCTGTTTCCTTTTTCATGCTTCTCATTCTTGTGTTTGAAAGTCAAATTTTCTTTTCAGCTCTGTTTTTTTCATTAAGAATGATTGAAAGTCCTCTGTTTCATTGAAAGACCATATTTTCCCTTGAAGTATTATACTCAGTTTAGCTGGGTAGGTGATTCTTGGTTTGAGTCCTAGTTCCTTTGCCTTCTGGAATATCCTATTCCACGCCCTTCAATCCCTTAATGTAGAAGCTGCTAGATCTTGGGTTATCCTGATTGCATTTCCATAGTACTGGAATTGTTTCTTTCTAGCTGCTTGTAAGATTTTTTCCTTGAGCTGGGAGTTCTGGAATTTGGCCACCATGTTTCTAGGAGTTTCTCTTTTTGGATCTCTTTCAGGCGATGATCAATGGATTCTTTCAATACTTATTTTGCCCTCTGGTTCTAGAATGTCAGGGCAGTTTTCCTCAATAATTTCATGGAAGATGATGTCTAGGCTCTTTTTTTGATCATGACTTTCAGGTAGTCCCATAATTTTTAAATTGTCTCTCCTGGATATATTTTCCAGGTCAGTTGTTTTTCCCATGAGATATTTCACATTCTCTTCCATTTTTTCGTTCTTTTGGTTTTGTTTGGTGATTTCTTGGTTTCTCATAAAGTCATTAGACTCCATCTGTTCCATTCTAATTTTGAGAGAACTATTAAATTCAGTGAGCTTTTGAGCCTCTTTTTCCATTTGGCGCCATCATTCTGATTTTGAAAGCATTCTTCTCCTCATTGGCTTTTTGAACCTCCTTTGCCAATTGAGTGAGCCTATTTTTCAAGGTGTTAATTTCCTCAGCATTTTTTTGGGTCTCCTTTACCAAGGTTTTGATCCGTTTTTCATACTTTTCTTGCATCTCTGACATTTCTCTTCCCAGTTTTTCCTCCACCTGTCTAACTTGCTTTTCAAAATCCTTTTTGAGCTCTTCCAGGGCCTGAGCCCACCCGCCACCCCCCTGGGGTGTCTGGGGTACTGAGGCCCCGCCTTCCACGTCTTTCCCTGATGGCAAGGATACGTCCTCATCATCCGATCTGAAGGTCGGGATCATTTGCATTTGTTGGAAAAAACTCTCTAAAGTCTTATTTTTCTTCCCTTTTCTAGGCATTTTCCCAGCCAGTTACTTGACTTCTGAGATTCCTTTCCACCCTCGCCTGGATCCACCCAGCTAGTGCTTGGCCTCTGAGATTTAAATGGGCTTTCCTCCTGCCAGCTGTCAATCAGTGAGCTTTAGTTCAGGTGCTGGGGTGGGGGCAGGGCTGCCTCCCAGGCTCTGGTCCCTCAGGGGCTTTATGCAGAGACTTTCAGGAATGGAGCGGGTGGGGGCGGGTTGGGGGCCCCGCCTCCCAAGCCCAGCTCCCTTGGGGGATTTAAGCAGAAGCCTTCAGTAACAGAGCGGGGTGGGGGCAGGGTCGTCTCCCAGGCTCAGCTTGGTCAGGTTTTATGCAGGAATCTTCCGTAATGAAGATCCTGCCTGCTGCTGGGGGAGTTCCGAGTCCCAGTCCGCTGCTGCCTCAGCCGCTGCCCACACCTCTGCCTCCGCCGCTTCCTGTCCCCGTCCCTGCCACCGCCGCTTCCTCCCGAGGGGACCTGAGTCACAGAGATGCCCTGCTCCCCCTCTCCTCCAGCCCGGCCTTCTCTCTCACTGACCTGTAGCTTCTGTGGGTGGAGGGACTTTCCCGGCTGCCGGAGCTTCCGTCTCTGAAGCCTGCTCGGATCAGCTTTTCTGGGGCCGCGTCCAGGGCAGCCCTGGGGGTGGGGTCCACTTTCCGGGGCACGCCGGACCCTGGGGACGGGTCTCCAGGGCTCCCTGGAACGGAAATCTCTTCCACTCTGTTTCTGCACACCTTGTATTGACCCAGAAGTTATGGGGGACACTTTTTTACATTAATTCTATGGGCTTTTGGTTTCGGAGCTCATAAACGTGCGTCCTTCTACTTTGCCATCTTGGCTCCGCCCCCGTCCATTAGCATCTTAATTCCTTTCAAGGCTCCACAAGAAGGCGCCTTCCTTCATAATGCCTTTTCAGATGTTCTCAGTGGTTAGTGATCTCCCTCACCACTATTATTTTCTGTTTATTTATTTTTAAATTAAATTAATTTTTGTTAAATATTTACATTTACTTGTAAAACTTTCTAATAACAATTTTTTTTAAATAAGTTTCATTTTTGTTTTCTTTCCCTCCTACCCCAACACCCTTCTTGGGAAGGAAAGTCATTTGATTTTGTTTATACATGGGAATCACACAAAACATTTCCATATTAGCCATATTGCAAAAAATAAAACAATAAGGAAACAATTATGCCTCAGTCTGAATTCAGAGTTCATCAGTTATCTCTCTGGAGATGGATATCATTTTTCATCCTGAGTCCTTTGGAATTATCTTGGACTAATTCCTCCATCAGAGTAGTTAAGTTTGTCACAGTTGACCATTATACAATATTGTTATTGTACACAATGTTCTCCTGGTTCTCTTCACTTTACTTTGCTTTAGTTTATATAAATCTTCCTCGTTTTTTGTGAAAACATCCTGTTCATCATTTCTTATAGCACAATAGTATTCCATTACATTCATACAGCACATGCTCATCACTCCAACTGATGAACAGCCTATCAACTTCCAATTATTTGCCACTGCAAAAAAGGGATGTTAAAACTATTTGTGTACCAATAGGTCTTTCCTCATTTTCTTTGATATTTTTGGGTATTGCTAGATCAAACGGTATGCAAAGTTTTATAGCCCCTTTGGACATAATTCCAAATTGTTGGAATAGTTCACAACTCCACCAATAGTGAAATAGTGCCCCCAATTTTTCAATATCCTCTCTAGCATCTTTTATCTTCCTTTTCTGTCATTCATACAATCTGATGAGTGTGAAATGGTATCTCAGAGGTGTTTTAATTTGCATTTTTCTAATCCGTATCATTTTTCATTTGACTTTTTCTGAAAACTGTTTAAATTGCTTAACTATGTATCAATTGGAGAATGGCTCTTATTTGTATAAATTTGGATCAGTTTCCCATGCATTTGAGAAATGAGGCCTTTATCAGAGCAATTTGCTGCTATTCCGTATACCCCAACAACTAGTTTCTTGTTTTCATTTCAATGCTGGCAGGTTTACTTTTATTAATGCAAAAGTTTCTTAAGTTCATGTAATGAAAATTATATATTTTTCTTTCTGTAATGCTCTCTAATTCTTTTTTATTCATAAACTCTTCCTTTATGAAGAGCTCTCATAGGTGAAGTTTTTCAATGCTCCCCTAACTTGCTTACAATATAAGTCTTTATTTCTAAATCATTTATGCATCTTGACCTTATCTTTTTATGTGGTATGAGATACTTGTCTGTGATAAACTGGCAAGTTTTGCCTAATGTTGAGTTCTTACCCCAAATGCTTTAATCCTTGTGTTTATCAAAAATTTAATTACCGTAGCGCCTTAGCATTCTGAATTGTGAGCCTAATCCCACCAATCCACTTTATTTTTTAACCAATACCAAATTGTTTTCTTGATTATTGCTTTGTAGTCCAGTCTGAAATTTGGCACTGCTAGGCTGCTTTCCTTCATGCTTTTTCCATTAATCCCCTTGATATTCTTTCTTTCTTTTTTCCCCCTAAATGTAAAATCAAATTGACCAATGTTATATCCATTTTATTGTTTTTAAAATAAAACCAGCTCCCAGGTTTATTATGATTTTTGTAATTATTATTATTGTTATTTACTTTAAATTGCATTAATATCTCTTTTTGTTTTCAGGATTTCAATTTTAGTATTTAATTGAGGATTTTTAACTTGTTCTTTTTCTAGGTTTTTTAGTTGCATTTCCAATCCATTGATCTGCTCTTTCTCTCTTCCTCCCCTCCCCTCCCCTCCCCTCCCCTCCTCTCCCCTCCCCTCTCCCTTCCCCTCCCCTCTCCTCTCCTCTCCTCTCCTCTCCTCTCCTCTCCTCTCCTCTCCTCTCCTCTCCTCTCCTCTCCTCTCCTCTCCTCTCCTCTCCTCTCCTCTCCTCTCCTCTCCTCTCCTCTCTTCTCCTCTCCTCTCCTCTGCTCTCCCTGTGTCTGTCTCTCTCTGTCTGTCTGTCTCTCTCTGTCTCATTGATGTACACATTTAGAGACATAAAATTTCCCCTAAACATTGCTTTGGTTGCATCTCACCTAATTTTTGGATTTTGAAATGTAGTCTCATTGTTATCATTTGTTTAGTGAAATTATTTACTGTTTCTATGATTTATTCTATGACCCACTCTTTCTTTAAGATTAGATTATTTACTTTCCAATTAGTTTTTAATCTTTGTTCTCATGGCTCTTTATTAGATGTAATTTTAATTTGTTCTGAAAATGGTGAATTTCATATTTTTTTCCCTTTTTGCATTTGGTTGTGAGATTATGTCCCAATATAAGATCAGCTTTTGTGAAAATGTCATGTATCTCTGAGAAAGAGGTAAACTTTTTTGTTACCATTCAATTTTCTCCACATGTAGACTACATGTAACTTTTCACGTATTCTATGGCCCTCCTTGACTTGTTTCTTTATTATTGTATGGTTAGATTATCTATTTCCAAGAGAGGAATGGTGTGGTGTCCCGACTGGTATAGGTTTACTGTTTATTTCTTTCTGTAACTCATTTATTTTATTTTTTTCTTTAAGAACTTGGAGAACATGGGATCTGTTTCAAGCTTTGGGCTTTTTTGCACTGCTATTTTCAGAGCTAATTCTTAGATTTTCGAATTGTTTGCTGCTTCCAAAGTGGTGTGATCTGAGGAGATGTTTGATCACTGCTCTTTTGGTATGGATTCTGGTTCTTACCCAGGAAGGTCCTCTGATTCTTTAGGATTCTGATATTTATTGCTCTGAAGAGTACCTCCTCTCATGACTAGAAATATTACTGTTCTCCAGGGTCCCTGATTCCTTGATGACAGAAATATTACTGTTCCTCAGGGCTTCCATTTTCTCAGTGGAAAGTATTGCTCACTTCCCTTGAACTATGACCCAGAAGTGAATATAGGCCATGGAGGGCCAAAGTGTTGCCTCTCTGTCCTTCTCTCTGTCCTTGAACTATGACCCCAAAGTGAGTACAGGCAATGAAGTTGCTGAACAGCATGTGTTCCTGGACCCAGGACTTGCGCAGGGGTACCCTGTGATCTCTTTTTGATGAGTTGCCTGATCCTCTTACTGTGTCTGTCTTGAGAGCACAAAGCTGCTGCTGCTTTCATCAACACAGTTTAGTCCCATGGCCAGTGTTTCATCTACATTGGCTCTGGGTCAACCTCCTTCCCTGTGTCACAGATCTCTGTCAGACCTCATAAGGTGTCTTGGACTATAACAATGTCTCACCCTGATCTTTTGTTGACTTTTTTACTGAAGTATTTTATTTGAGTCATTATTTCAAAGTTATTTTGAGGAGAATGTTGGCAGAACTGGACTGAGTGTTACTTTTCTCTCACATCTTGACTCAGCCCCTCTGTTTATTTTGTAGGTGGTTTGTATTTTTTTTTTCTTTTTGTGCACATGCTTCTTCCCCAAAGAATATGAGTTTCTTACTGCCAAGGATTACTTTTTGTTTTTTATACCCTCATGAATGTGGAAGCACTGACTCCCATACTTCCAAACTGCACCTCATCATTGGTTATCTTTTTCTCTTGTGTATCTAAATACACACCAGATGTACTTGTTTCTTTACAAATACCCATTTTCTCACCCTAGCTACAGATTGGATAGGGCAGAGCTCAATATGGATGATTATATTAGATCAAACTTCCATTTCCAAATTGTAGGTAATAGCTGAGCATTCCTGACAGTTTCATGGTAACAGGAAATAGCTCATAATGCCAGATTTACAGGAAAAGAAAATGTGCTTGTAGTGGGATGATATTGTGTTTCAAGGAGTCCGTGGCTCAGATTCTGAGTTCCATTTTTTGACTTAGATTCTGAAGAGTAGCATCCTGTGGGGTGCAGTAGTCAGAGTGGCTCTTTGGATTAGGTGTTCTGGATTTGAAACTTGGATACAGAACTTCCTGGTTTTGTGTCTACAGGCAAAGAAACTGCTTAATCCCTCTGAGTCTTAGTTTTCCCATATATAAAATATATGCAAATGATTGAAGATTAAGCATGGTTTTATTAATAGAGTGCTGGTCCTGTTACTGAACCTGTGGACTGATCCAACCATTCGGGGAAACAATTTGGAACCATATCCAAAAAGATATAGAACAATAAAAAATTGATTGAACAACACCACTATTAAGTCTAAAATCCAAAGACATAACAAAAAAAGGGAAAATGACCTATTTGTACAAAAATATTTGTAACAACTCTTTTTTGCTGGAACCAGAGACATTTTGCTACTTTGGAAGGTAGTTTGTGGAAAGGGGTGACTGATGCATAACTGGGTTTGTTGATGCTCATGTCGAGTTTTTCCTTATTTACTTTACTCTCCCCTCTCCTGACCCATTAATCAAGTGATTAGTGATTGACCCTTTTACTCAGTTCCTTGGAGTAGCCCACCAGTAAAGAACTGAAAATTGAAGGGATACCATCAATTGGTGAATACCTAAACAAGCTGTGGTATATGATAGTGACATAATGTTATTGTGCTATAAGAAATAACAGGCAGGATGATTTCATAAAAAACTTGAAAGACCTTACATGAACTGATGCATAGTGAAGTGAACAGAACCAGGGGAATGTTTTTCAAAGAAACAATATTGTTCAATAAAGAACTATGAATGACTTGGCTATCCTCAGCGATACAATGATCCAAGGCAATCCCAAAGGACTAATGATGAAGCATACTCTTTGCCTCCAGAGAAAGAACTGACATTGTTTGAATATAACCTGAAGCATTCTGTTTCTCACTTTCTCACTTTCATTCTTTTTCTTTTATTTGCCTCTTCTTGTACAAAATGACTAATAGGGAAATGTTTTATATAATTGAGAATGTAAAACCTGTATCTGATTGCTTGTTGAGTTTGCCCTCGAAGGGGATCATGGCATCCAGATGATGACATGACTTGCAGTTGACTTTGATTTGAGTGATGGGGGGCTGTGCAAGATCACCAGTCTCACCTTCTTCTTCTGAGCCATCTGGGTCCAGAGGCATGATATTCATCAGAACAATTGGAGATGGCCCAGAATGCAATGTGAGACCCTGGCCCTTTTAGGGTTAGGTCTTAGCACAATCTTACTTTGAGTGAGATACACTCATTCAGTGAATAGGCTTTTATAAGTTACTCGAGGGATGGCCATCTTAGGGAAGGGAGAGGTAAGTGGAGGAAATGGATAGAATTTGGAACTCAAAACTTAAAAAAAATGTTAAAATTAAGTTATCGTGTAATTGGGAAAAACAAAATATGTTATGTATACAAAAATTAAAATAGATAAATTCTTTTAAAAAAATAGAGTGATTGTCTTGGAATAAGGAAGACCTTGGTTCCAACACAAGCCTATGTGCAACATTATGAGGGACTGAACAAATATGCTGGTAGTTGAGCACGTAGGAGAGCATGGATACAAGCAACAACCAGAAATTAAATAGAATGAGAAACAAGGCTTTACTCCTCAGGTCCTGCTTTATCTGTATGTATGCCTGCAACATTGAAAGGCCAATGGTCCTTTCTGCTTTTAGGGAGCTTGCATCTTACTGGAGAAGTACAACATATTCCTAAATTAGCATATGCAGGGTAAATTGAGGGGGAGACAAACAACTTGTGAGAATAAAGGGGGTGACTTCTTGAAGGAGGTGCAGTGGGAGCTAGATCATGAAGGAAGTAAAGATGCCAAGGTGCTGAGATGAGAAAGAAGTGTGACACTCAGAGCTGCCCTTCATCATATTGCTGTGAAGTGGGTAGTTGAAGGGAAAAGTTATGAAATAAATCTGGAAAGGCAAGTGGGAGGGAGATCATGTTAGTCTTTAAATGATAGAATGGAGAGGCTAAACTTAATCCTAGAAGAAATGGTAGCTACTCACTAAAGCATTTTGAACAGGGAAGTTTCATGGTCAAGTAGCTGGTGGTTTAATATGTGGAGCTGAGTTCCAATCTCATCTCAGATCCTTAGTGGCTGTGTACCCATGGGTAAGTCACTTAAACTGTCTGCCTTCACTTCCTTTTATTTTTTTTTTAAATAGAGATAAATAAAAGCACCCACCTCCCAGGGATGCTGTGAAGATCACATAATATATTTAATATATGTAAAGCTTAAATCATTATGTAATTGCTGCTGCTGTTACTGAGTTATTCAGTCATTTCTGACTCTTTATAACCCTGTGGATCATAGCATGCTGATACTGTCCATAGAGTTTTCTTGGCAAAGATATTGAAATGGCTTGCCATTTCCTTCTCCAACATAAATACTAGCTACAGCTATTATTCAGGCCTTAGGGAGATTGTTTTGGGCACAGCATGGAGGATGTATTAGTGGGGGGAGGGCTACAACCATTCCAACTGATTATTAAATTATTATAATAATTCATATGGGAGATGATAAGAATCAGGGTTATGGCTTTGAGAGTGGAGAGGAGGGGAAGGATGAGAAAGATGTGGAGGAAGAATCAAAGAGGACTGGGTATTAGTTGGCTTTGTTTTGAAATTTTTTCCTTTTCTTGTCCCTTTTTTTCATCCTTCCCACCCCTCCCCCACTTCCTCCTGGGTAGTATAGCAAGTTTATAAGTGTCTAGTATAAGGTAACATGAATAGGCAGTGAGATTGCAAAGGGAAACATAAAAGTCCCGAACTATCCCATAAATTAAGGAGCATAACGTTGCTTTCAAATGGTCTCATACATTAGGGGCGCCTAGGCCACTGGCAACTTCTCATAAACTACATAAAACCATATCCTGAGACTATGTGCTAAGTTAGGGAAAGCTGGTTAGTCTTAACGTAATATCTCCTCGGTCCTGCTAAGTGACTCTGGTCGGTAAACCTCCGATAAGCTTCAGATGGGTGAAGTAAAATCAGTAAAAGACCCGCAAAAAGTCACACTAATGAATTAACCCTAAAGTGTTGCAGACAACTTTGAGAAAATGTGGATATGTCAATAAACTAAGCCTAAGGTGTCACGAAGAGTGTTATTCTATCCCCTCCCTTCAAGACCTATAATAGGACCCTGAACTCTCATATAAAAAAGTATTTCTAGCAGTTTTTTTTGTGGTGGCTAATAATTGGAAATGGAGGGAATGCCCATTAATTGCAGAATGGCTGAACAAGTTGTGGTATATGGATATAATGGGATAACATTGGGCCATAAGAAATGATGAGCAGGTAGACTTCAGAAAGACCTGGAAAGACTTATATGAACTAATGGTAAGGGAAATGAGCAGAACCAGGAGAACAACTACACAGTAACAGCCACATCATGCTATGAGCAATGATGATAGACTTAGCTCTTTTCAGCAATGCATGGTCCTAAAACAACTTCAAAAGACTCATGATGGAAAATGCTATCACATCCAGAGAAAGAAATATGGAGTCTGAATGCAGATCAAAGCAGACTATTTGCTCTCCTTTTTTTTGGCGTGTTTCTTCTTTCTTATGGTTCCTCCCATTGGTTCTAACCCTTTTTTACAATATGACAAATATCAAAATATGCTTAACATGAATGTATATGCAGAATCTATGTTAGGTTGCATGCTGTCTTGGAAAGGGAGCAGGCGAAGGAGGGGGAGAAAGTTTAAAATGCAAAGTCTTATGGAATTGAATGTTGAAAACTAAAACAAATAATTAATAATAATTTTAAAAAATGTGACCCTGAATTTACCTGTTCTGCCACCTCTACACCCCCATGTCTCTACTTCCTAAGGGTCTATGCTGTCTGAGTTCTCCCAACTCTGATCCATGCTTACATAAGTGACTCTCTATGGCTCTCTTTCTCCCTGTTCTCTTCCCCACTCCTCCTCCCTTCACCATTCCATCCCCTATGTCCTCCCATTTGCATCTGTATTTTTTGTTCTTCTTAAAATGTTATTGAAATATTATTCTACACTTATTGCCTTCTGGGTCTTTCCTGGTGAATATCCAAATTTTAAAGAGTGTACTTGCCCCAAGGGTTCCCCTTAGTAGTTCCATTCCTTTAATCACAAACCTGGAGACTAAATGTTTCTTATAGCTGCATCTACCCATGCTCAAGCATGGTATAATGGATTCATAAGTAGAAAACATGAGTGGAAAGCAAAAAAACTTACGACCTTTCCCAGGACACTTTTTTTCCTCTATTTGGGTCATATTAAAAATGAATAATCCTATAAATTGATTAAGATATTGGCAGGGGTTGGGGGATGATTCTGAGGCTGTGAACCTGCCCCATTGGAAGGATAGGACTACATTCAACAGATATAGCAAAGCCTGAAGGCAGAGGTGGGACTTGAATCAATCTGTGAACCCATCAATATTTACTAATTATCTATTTTGTGTGAGACATTGTGTTAGGCAGTGAGGGATACAAAGATGGAAATAAAGCAGACTCTGCCTTCACAGAGATTACATGCTATCAAAAGCAAATCAAGGGAAAGAAACTGAATTTCATTATGTCTTGTTGCTTTTGAGATATTAATGGAACATTTAGGTGGGCATGTCCAACAAGCCACTGGTTGTAAACTCTATAGTTCGGCAAGGAAATTGGTGTTATATGTATAGAATAGGGAGTTATCTGAAAAAACCCTTAATATTAAATTTCTTGTCCCAAAGGTGATCTTAACAGGCTAATGGAATAAAGTGGAACCAGATAGTGTTATGAAATTTAGTAAACATGGATATAACATCCTAGATTGGGTTTGAAAAGTAAATGGAAAGGGGGAGGCGGCAAGAGTGGCTTGATTTAATTTCATATGAAAAAAAAACCCAGCAATGAAATAAACAGGAACAAGGGAAATCAGTGGACTGAAAACTTGTTATAAGAAAATTTTATAATTTACAATCATTTAAAAGAAGAAAAAACACTTATGCTACCTGGGATTGTGTACTGTGTTCAGTCCTGTGTGTGCCATCAGTAAGGACTTTCTTTCCAGAGAGGAAAAGCATAGTACTTCTAAAATTCTGAGAACAGAAAAACTCTTCTTATAGGTGAGGAAAAGAGGTAAGGGCTTTTGCTTTGTTGGATAGTAGGCATTTGAAAGAAATTGACTCCAGAAAATTACTTAAGCTCACGTTTCTCAACCATACCCCAAAAAGAAATGATACACCCCACTTTTCATCTTCTCAGGATGAAGAAATGATGCAACCAGAACCTTTAGCTGAAGGTCCATAACGGACCCAGAAGAATGCTCCATAAGGACACAACAAGAAAAATCTACCTTTGTTCAAGGCAGGACCCACAGTTTAAGAAGTGCTCATGGGGTCACTAGTGGAAAACGTTTAAGAAGCCCTGAACTATGGTACCACCCAAACACTGTTATTACTGCTGCCAGTTATTAGTGCTATTATTATTTTTATTGTCATTGTGTCTCTGTGAAATGTGGATGATAAGCACACTTACCTCATAAGGTTGTTGTGGAAATAAAATGCTATAATATCTGCAAAGCACAGTGCCTGGCATGTGGTAGCTACTTAATAAATGTTTATTCCTTTTCCTTTTCTGTTGTTTAGCCTTTATATAGAACTTGAAAGTTTGCAAAATGTATCATGTGTGTTATGTCCTTTGATTGTCACAAGAGACCTTTATGGTACATACTATTACTATCCCCATTTTATAGACAAGAAAATTGAATCTCAGTGAGGTTAAATAACTTGCTCCAGGTCAAAGAGCCATGAAGTGTTCAATGCCAGACTTGACCTCATCTTGCTGACTTCCAGTGTAGCACTTTGTTGCCCGTTCAGCAGTGGTCATTTGCAACCCCAAAGGAGAAACACCCACTGAGTTCTTTGAAACGAAATTACCAGAATATCTGTGCTCTTGCAATAGCCTTAGATGTATGTGACCTGATCACTTGTTCCCTTTGCATGAACCTCTCCATACACATTGCACAACCCTCCCTCCCTTAATTCCAAGTCAACTGTAAGTAATGTCATTATTTCCCTGATGTCACGGTTCTCTTTGAGAATGAAGGACAAACACAGCTCTCCATGCAGAGGTTTTCTGTGTCCACTCTTCTTGAAAAATGATTCATTTATGGGAGAACAAATGTTCATTTTGCCATTTTTACTAGAGTATTTCATTAAATCATTTTTGAATTGAATGTATCCTTGAGTATAATGGAAATCAGCTTATTGGTGGAGGCTCATGAACATAGACTTTTGAGAAAACAGAAACCCACAAACTAGCTTGATCTTGGGGCATTTTGTAGGAATTATTGGCATGTACTACTGGAAGGTTTTCCCAGGTGTTACACTGATGAGCAATAGAATATGAACTGGTATACTGATTTCATAACTCCAAGTATAATATTTTGCTCATTGCACTTTTCTTTGTCTTATTGGATTCTTTTTAATGTCATATTTTTCAGTTACATGTAAAAACAATTTTAATGTATTTTTATTTTTAAATTTTAAAGCCCAGATTTTCTCCTTCTCTCTTTTCCTGCTCCCCTCACTTGGAAAGCACACAATTTAATATAGGTTATCATTGTACAATGACACAAAACATATTTCCATATGTCATATGGTGAAAGAAAACATGGACAAAAAAGAAAAAAAAAACTTAAAAAAGGGTATGCCTCATTCAGACTTTGTCAGTTTATTCTCTGAAGGCGGATAACATTATTTTCATTATAAGTCCTTAAGAATTGTCTTGGAGCCTTGCACTGCTGAGAATAGCTACATCATTTACACTGGAGAATCATACAATGTTTCTCTTACTGTGTACAGTGTTCTCTTGATTCTGCTAAACTTTGCTTTGCATCAGTTGATGTAAGGCTTTCCAGGTTTCTTTTTCTGAAAGCATTCTGATTATCATTTCCTATGGCATAATAATATTCCATCACAGTCACCTATGGCAACTTCTTCAGTCATTTCCCAACTGATGGGCATCCTCTCAATTTCTAGTTCTTTGCCACCACAAAAAGCCACTACAAATATTTTTGAACATATAGATCTTTTTCCTTTTTAAAAAATTTCTTTCATATAAAGACCTTATAGTGCTATTGCTGGGTCAAAGGATATGCATAGTTTGATAGTCCTTTGAGTAAAATTCAAATTGCTCTGCAGAATGGCTGGATCTATTCACAACTCTACTGTTAATGCATTAGTGCCTCAATTTTCCCACATCCCTTTCAACAATTGTTATTTTCCTTTTCTGTCATATTAGCCAAGCTTATAGGTGTGAAGTGTTACTGCAAAGTGGTTTTAATGGACATTTCTCTAATCAATAGCAATTTAGAGAGTTTTCACATGACAATAGATTTCTTTATTTCATCTCAAAACTGCCTGTTTGTATCGTTGGACCATTTTTTAATTGAGCAATGGCTCTTATTTTTATAAATTTGACTCAGTTCTCTATATTTTTGACAAATGAGATTTTTGTCAGGGAAAGTTGCTGACAAAAAATTCCCAGTTATAATAAGTGACTGTTTATTTCCCTCAATCTTATTTTTCTTCTGTTAAACATTCTATTTCCTGACTTTCACCCTGTTCATGAAAAAATGTTTTGCCTCTGACCACTGTCTTTCCCAATCCAGCCTCCCTTCTCTCAGCAGACCCACACTCCTATTGTTTTATTCATCTCCTACTGTCTAGAAGAGTAAGAAAGATTTCCATACAGAACTAAGTATGCGTATTATTTCCTCTTTGAGCCAATTCCAACGAGAGTAAGATTCAAACATTTTCCATTCCCACACATACCATTTTCCCCTACTGGAAAAGCTCTTTTGTGCTTCCTTTATATGAGATAATTTACTCTTTTCCTTCTCTATTTCCACTTTTCCCAGTGTATCATTCATTCTCACCCCAAAATTTAACTTTTTAAAAATATCATTCTATCATAGTTGACTCATCCCCTTTGTCTATGTATACTTCTCCTAACCACAGTAACAATGTTACACTCCTTAGGAGTTATTTTTTTAATGATAAAGTGTGTAAACTGTGTAAACAGTTTGACCTTATTGAATCCCTTAAGATTTCTCTTTCCTGTTTATCTTTTAATAATTCTCTTGAGTCTTGTGTTTGACATCAAATTTTCTATTGAGCTCTGTTCTTTTAATCAATAATGGTTGAAAACCTTCTATTTCTTTAAATGTCCATTTTTCTCCCTGCTGGGGAGGTGTTGTAATGCTATCTCTTTTTTTTCTTGGTTCACAAAAAGTTTTTTTTTTAAATAAAAATTTATTTATTTCACTTTTTACATTCATTTTCACAAAATTTTGGGTTCCAAATTTTCTCCCCTTTTATCCCCTTCCCCCACCCCAATACACCGAGCATTCTAATTTTCCCTATCACCAATCTGCCCTCTCTTCTATCATCCCTCCCTTCTCTTGTTCCCATCTTCTCTTTTGTCCTGTAGGGCCAGATGACTTTCTATTGCCCATTAACTGTATTTCTTATTTCCTAGTAGCAACAACAATACTAAACAATTGTTCCTAAAACTTTGAGTTCCAAATTCTCCCCATCCTTCCCTCCCCACCCATTCCCTTTGGGAAGGCAGGCAATTCAATATAGGCCCTATCTGTGTAGTTTTGCAAGTGACTTCGATAATAGTCGTGTTGTGTAAGACTAACTGTATTTCCCTCCATCCTATCCTGCCCCCCATTGTTTCCACTCTGTCTTTTGATCCTGTCCCTCCCCGAGTGTTGACTTCAAATTGCTCCCTCCTCCCATTGCCCTCCCTCCCATCATCCCTCCCACCCAGCTAATCTCCTTCTCCCCCACTTTCCTGTATTGTAAGATAGGTTTTCATACCAAAATGAGTGTGCATTTTATTCCTTCCTTTAGTCAAATGTGATGAGGATATATTTCTTGTTTTTTTCTCAGCTGTTCTCTTTTTCCCTCCACTAAAAAGTCTCCTGCTTGCCTCTTGAATGAGATATAATTTACCCCATTCCATTTCACCCTCGTTCCTCCCACTACCTTTCTCTCTCACATTTACCTTAATTTCTTTTAAGATATGGTCCCATCCTATTCAATTCACTCTGTGCTCTCTGTCTCTGTATGTGCGTGCATGTGTGTATGTGTGTGTGCATGCATGTATGTGTGTGTGTGTGTGGGGGGGTCCCACTAACTGCCCAGATACTGAAAAGTTTTAAGAGTTACAAATATTGTCTTTCCATGTAGGAATGTAAACAGTTCACCTTTGGTAAGTCTCTTATGACTTCTCTTTGCTGTTTACTTTTTCATGCTTGTTCTCATTCTTGTGCTTGAAAGTCAAATTTTCTTTTCAGCTCTGGTTTTTTCATCAAGAATGCTTGAAAGTCCTCTGTTTCATTGAAAGACCATATTTTTCCCTGAAGTATTATACTCAGTTTTGCTGGGTAGGTGATTCTTGGTTTGAGTTCTAGTTCCTTTGACTTCTGGAGTATCCTATTCCACATCCTTCGATCCCTTAATGTAGAAGCTGTTTGACCTTGAGTTATCCTGATTGTATTTCCACAGTACTGGAATTGTTTCTTTCTAGCTGCTTGCAATATTTTCTCCTTGACTTGGGAATTCTGGAATTTGGCCACAATGTTCCTAGGAGTTTCTCTTTTTGGATCTCTTTCAGGTGGTGATCGATGGATTCCTTGAATACTTATTTTGCCCTCTGGTTGTAGAATATCAGGGCAGTTTGCCTCGATAATTTCATGGAAGATGATGTCTAGGCTCTTTTTTTGATCATGACTTTCAGGTAGTCCCATAATTTTTAAATTGTCTCTGCTGGATCTATTTTCCAGGTCAGTTGTTTTTCCAATGAGATATTTCACATTCTCTTCCATTTTTTCTTTCTTTTGGTTTTGCTTTGTGATTTCTTGGTTTCTCAGAAAGTCATTAGCCTCCATCTGTTCCATTCTAATTTTGAGAGAACTATTATCTTCAGTGAGCTTTTGAACCTCTTTTTTTCATTTGGCTAATTCTGCTTTTGAAAGCATTCTTCTCCTCATTGTCTTTTTGAACCTCTTTTGCCAATTGAGTGAGCCTATTTTTCAAGGTGTTGTTTTCTTCAGCATTTTTTTGGGTCTCCTTTACCAAGGTATTGACCCATTTTTCATGCTTTTCTTGCATCTCTTTCATTTCTCTTCCCAGTTTTTCCTCCACCTGTCTAACTTGATTTTCAAAATCCTTTTTGAGCTCTTCCATGGCCTGTGTCCACCAGACATCCACGTCGGATGTCTGGGATAGAGAGGCCCCGACCTCTACATCTCTCCCTGATGGTAAGAATAGTTCCTCGTCATCAGAATTGAAAGGTGGGAACATCTGTACTCCTTCGAAGTAGCTTTCTATAGTCTTATTTTTCTTCCCTTTTCTGGGCCTTTTCCCAGCCAGTTACTTGACTTCTGAGATTCCTGTCCACCCCTGCCTAGATCTGCCCAGCTAGTGCTTGAGGTCTGAGATTCAAAGGGCTTTCCACAGCAGGAGAGGCTGCTATTCAATGTGAACTTAAGCTCTGGTGCTTGGGTGGGGGCAGTGCTGCCTCCCAGGCTCACTTCCCTCAGGGGTTTTATGCAGAGACTTTCGGTAATGGCCCTGAACTTCTGCCTGCTGGTCCAGGAGTCCCGGGCAGTCGCCGCTCCCTCTGCTGCTGCCTCTGCCTCTGCCTCTGCTGCTGCCTCTGCCATTGCCTCCCGAGGGGGCCCAAGTCACAGAGACACCCCGCTCCCCTCTCAGCCAGCCCAGAAGTCTCTGTTACTGACCTGTAGCACCTGTGGGTGGAGGGACCTTCCCGGCCACCAGAGATTCAGTCCCTGAAGGCTGCTCGGATCTTCTCATCTGGGGCCGCATGGCCAGGGCAGCTCAGGGGTGGGCTCCGCTTTCCAGGGTGTGATGGACCCCTGGGGACCACTCTCCAGGGCTCTCTGGAACGGAAATCTTTTCCACTGTGTTTCTGTGGGCCTTGCAGTGCTCCAGGATTTTTGGGGAGTTCTTCTTGCAGGAAAAATATGGACTGTGGGTTCAGAGCTAGCATACGTGAATCTTTCTACTCTGCCATCTTGGCTCCACCCCCCAATACTATCCTTTTATGCACTGATGATATCATATTCTAAGCCCTATGATCCTTTAATGTAGAAACTGTGAAATATTTTGTTATCTTGACTGTGGTTTTATGACCTTTGAATTATTTCTTTGTGGTTGCTTATAATATATTCTCCTTAACCTGAGGGTTTTGGAATTTGACTATGGTATACTTGGTAGTTTTCGTTTTGGAATCTCTTTCAGGAAGTGATTAGTGAGTTTTTTCAGTTTCTATTTTACATTCTGATTCTTACATATTTTACTTATATTACAAGTTTTCCTTGATATTTCTTAAAAGATACCATCCAGGCTCTTTTTTTGATCATGGGTTTCAGGTTTTCTAATCCTAAATTATTTCTCCTTGATCTATTTTCCAGTTCAAGTTGTTTCCAATAAGATATTTAATTTTCTTTATTTTCAATATTTGGTAGTTTTATTTTTTCTTGATGCCCATAAAATCATTAACTTCCACTTCACCAATAATAATTTTTAAGTAATTTTTTTTCATGAATTTTTATACCTCCTTTTCCATTTGGCAATTGTACTTTTTAAGGAGTTTTTCCTTCAGTGAACTTTTGCACATCTTTTTTTTTTTCTATTTTGCCTATTCTGCTTCTTACAGAGTTCTTCTCATCAATGGATTTTTGTGCCTCTTTTACCAGTTAGTCAATTCTGGTTTTTAAATCTTTATTTTTTTTTCAATATGTTTGTGCCTCTTTTGACAAGCTGTTGACTTTCTTGCATAATATTCTTGCATCAGTCTATTTTTTTTTCCAAATTCTTCCTCTTTCTCTTTTATTTAATTTGGAATGTCCTTTTTGGGACATCCTTCTTTTTAGATCTGAGACCAGTTCACATTTTTCTTTGAGACTTTGGGTACACCTGTTTTGACAAGGTTGTCTTCTGAGTTTGTGTTTTGATATTTCTTGTCACCATTAAAGCTTTTCATGGTCAGATTCTTCTTTTTTTGTTTACTTATTTTTCCAGCTTACTTTTAATTTTTTTCATTTTATGTTAAAGTTCAGGCTCTGTTTCCAGAATAGAGGGGGCCCTGCCCCAGGCTTCAGCTTTTGTGCTGCTATTTTCAGTGCTAGTTCTGGGGGGTCTATAGGTTTTCAGGGCTTCCAAGGTGATGTGATCTAAGGAAAGGTGTGGCCACTACTCTCCTGGCCTGAGCTCTGACCTGTGAGATACTAGAAGCACTTTCTTTTGCCCTGAAACTATGACCAGGGACTTAGTTCCTCCCAATGCTCCATTTCATCCTGGGACTATGACCCAGAACCATTTATGGGCAATGCTACAGTGTCCTGCTCCCAATGCAACAAAGCCTCCTGTGTTATTCCCTTCTGACCAGTTGTCTGAGCTCCGTATTATCTGTGGCTTAGATTTCCAGAAGCTGCTACTGCTGATTCAGGAACTTTGAAAACCTGTTGCTACTTAACCAGGGTGTGGTCTGTGCTAGACAATGTTTTTTCACCCTACTAAAATCGACCTTTCATGCCAACCTTATGAGTTTCCGTGGGTTGGAAAATTGTTTCACCTCATCCTTTTGTTGGTTCTCCCATTTCACAATTCCTTTGGAGGCATTATTTTAAAGTTTTTTGGATGGGAATTTTGGAGTGCTCAGGCACATCCTTATCTTGACTTTGCCATCTTTGCTCTGTAGTCTTATAGCCTTAATTGTATAGTTTTGAACTATCAAACTGGATATAAGCAACTTGCCTACCATTGAGTCCTGGCAAGATATTTTATTCTCTCTTTCATGCCTGCCAAAAACTCAGTGTGATCAAAACCACTCAAGTGTTTGCGTCTATGCCTAGTATCTTTGGTAAGGAATCTTCCTCTTTACCACAGATCATTTTATTGCTGTGCCCATCAATTAGAAGTTGACTTCTGGCTACTATCTGTTCAATATACAAGTATATTTTGGTAATTACTGTATCTGGTTTTTCCATTCCCTGCCCTTCTCCCATCTTGTGAAAAATGTTCCTGTCCTAGACATTATCATTTCTTCCCTCTCTTTCCATTTGCTTCTATTCTCAAGATGGATTCTCTCCTATTATCACCTCCTTTTCCTTGGGTATGCAACCTGCCTAACTCATTCAATATCTGTCATTGTTCTCTTCTACAGAAAAGTCTTGACCATGTCACTTTCATTAAATTTCAGCCCATTCTTAACATCCTTTTCTGCAGGCAACAATCTCACTCTGAACATTCTTTTCTGAACACTGCATAATTGATTTCCATTTATGCTGTTCTTGGTGCTTAGTTTTTGGAAGAAGTTTCCTGTGTCAGATGAGACTCTGGGCAGCTGCTAAGGACCACCCTCACAACCCGCGACTTTGAAAATCCAGATGTTGGTGTTTCTCTCTCTGGTAACCATGTATGCATTGCCTATGGTTAGACAGTTGGAAACCCTGTCTGTTGGTCTTTCTGTGTGTAATTTCTGCTTGTAACTTCTGTTCTTATTTTCTCTGAAGTTCCAGGTGCTAACTCTCCCCCATGAAATAAGTGAATGATATACGTCCTTGATTAAAGTGGTTTTTGATTAAAAAGTTGCTTTTCTTTAATTTTTATTTATTTATTCATTTGGCTTTTATCTATCTATTCATTTATTTTTTAGGTTTTCAACATTTATTTCTACAAAATTCATTTCTACAAAAATTTGAGTTCCAAAGTTTCTCCCCATCTCTCTCCTCCCCCTACCCAAAAGGCCAAGCATTCTGATTACTACCCTCCCATCCAACACCCTTCCCTTCCCATATCCCCATCTTCTCTTTTGTCCTGTAGGACAAGATAAATTCCTATAGCCCATTAACTGTATTTCGTAGTTTCCAGTTGTATGCAAAAACAATGCTCAACATTTGTACCTAAAACTTTGAGTTTCAGCTTCTGTCCCTTCCTCTCTCCACACTCATCCCCACTGAGAGGGCAAGAAATTCAATATATGCTATACATGTGTAGTTTTGCAAATGACTTCCATAATAGTCATGTTGTGTAAGACTATTTTTCCCTCCATCCTATCCTGCCCCCCCCATTTCTTCTATTTTCTCTTTTGACCTTGTCCCTCCCCTAGAGTGTTGACTTCTAATTACTCCTTCCTCCTTTCCATCATTCTCCTACCCTGTTTATACCTTTCTCCCCTACATTCCTGTAGTGTAAGATAGGGTTTCATATCAAATTGGGTTATTCCTTCCTTGAGCCAAATGTGATAAGAGTAAGCTTCATTTCTTCCCTCTCAGCTCCCCCTGCTCCCACATTCAAAAAACTTTTTCTTGCCTCTTTTATGACAGATAATTTGCCCCACTCCATTTCTCCCTTTCTCCTCCTAATATACTCTTCTCTCATCCCTTAATTTTATTTTTTAGATATGATCCCTTCATATTCAACTCACACTGTGCTTTCTGTTTGCCTGCCTGTCTGTCTGTGTGTCTGCCTGTCTGTCTCTCTCCATATATATATATATATATTTATGAACATTTATGCATATATATGCACATACATATATAAGTTTGTGTGTGTGGGTATAATCCCATCAACAACCCAGATACTGAGAAAAGTTTCAAGAGTTACAAATATCATCTTTCCATGTAGGAATGTAAACAATTCAACTTTAGAAAGTCCCTTGTCATTTTTCTTGCTTGTTTACATTTTCATGCTTCTCTTGATTCTTGTGTTTGAAAGTTAAATGTTCTTGCTAGCTCTGGTATTTTCATCAAGAATGCTTGAAAATCCTCTATTTCATTGAATGACCATTTTCCCCCTGAAGTATTATTGTCTGTTTTGCTGGGTAGGTGATTCTTCATTTTGGTTCTAGTTCCTTTGACTTCTAGAATATCATATTCCATGCCCTTCAATCCCTTAATATAGAAGATACTATATTTTGTGTTATCCTGATTGTATTTCCACAATACTCAAATTGTTCCTTTTTAGTTGCATGCAATATTTTCTCCTTGACCTGTGAACTCTGGAATTTGGCTACAATGTTCCTAGGAGGTTTTTTTTTTTGTTTGATTTCTTTCAGGAGGTGATTGGTGGATTCTTTCAATATTTATTTTACCCTCTGATTCTGGAATATCATGGCAGTTTTCCTTGATAATTTCATGAAAGATGATGTCTAAGCCCTTTTTTGATCATGGCTTTCAGGTAGTCCCATAACTTTTAAATTATCTCTCCTGGATCTATTTTCCAGGTCAGTTGTTTTTCCAATGAGATATTTCACATTATCTTCCATTTTTTCACTTTTTTGGTTTTGTTTTGTAATTTCTTGGTTTCTCATAAAGTTGTTGGCTTCCATCTATTCATTCTAATTTTCTATTTCCTTCAGTGAGCTTTGAAATCTCCTTTTCCATTTGAGTAATTCTGATTTTGAAAACATTCTTCTCCTCATTGGCTTTTTCAACCTCTTTTGTCAATTGAGTTAATCTATTTTTAAAGGTGTTATTTTCTTCAGCATTTTTTGGGTCTCTAACAATTCTGTTGATTCACTTTTCATGATTTTCTTGCATCTCTCTCATTTCTCTTTCCAATTTTTTCCTCCACCTCTCTTTCATGATTTTCAAAATTCTTTTTGAGCTCTTCCAAATCCTGAGACCATTCCATAATTATGTTGGATGTTTGGAATGCAGAAGCCTTGACTTTTATATCTTCCCCTGATGGTAAACATTGTTCTTCCTCATCTGAAAGGATAGGAGAAAATACCTGTTCACCAAGAAAGTAGCCTTATATTGTCTTATTTTTTCTCCTTTTTTTTGGCCATTTTCCCAACCAGTCATTTGACTTTTGGATCCTCTCTCAAGAGTAGGGTATACTCTGGGGACCTGTAAGATCTCATTTCCTCCAAGGTGACATAATGAAGCCTGCACACTTGTCTGGGCACAACCAGAAACTTTTCTCCCCCAAATCTGTGAGAAGTAGAATTCCTCTCCACAACATTCTCCAGTTCTGCCATACCAGCACTCAAGGGTGAGATTCAGATCAGCAGTTCAATTCCCCCAAGGACTTTAAGCTGAGGGTTCCAACAATGGACACTGGTTGTTGCCTGCTGTGGCCACTGCCACCCAGCTGCCACCACTTGCTGATGATGCTGGTGCCTCTGTTGCTGCCACCTGTTGCTGGAGCTAGGGGGGTACCCTGCTCCTTTCTCACCCAGCTGAAAAAGCCTTCTCACTGACCTTTGAAGCTGCCTTTACAGCCTGTGGCCTGGGGGATCCAAGAACCTCAACTGCTGCCAGGGATTCTGGCCCCTAGGCCTGCTCCTGTCCTGCTCCTCCTGGTTCCGAGTTGTCAAAGCTGGGCTGTGCTCTACTCCATGTCTGGTGTGACAGACCTTTTCCACTGGTCTTCCATGTCACCTTGGACTGGAAATCTCCTTCACTTCATCTTTCTGTGGCTTCTGCTGCCCTAGAATTTGTTGAGAGTCATTCTTTACAGGTATTTTATGGGCTGAAGGGGAACAACTAGAGTATATGTGTCTTTATAATCTGCCATCTTGGCTCCACCCAAAAGGATTTGTTGCTTTCCTTTTAGAAAAACAGATCTAGGAGCCTATACCAGCAGGTCATCCTGGATGCCAGGGGGCTTGCTCTTACACAGCTGCAATGAAATCACAGGTCTAGCCCTTATATTCTGTGTCCATGTTCTCTCTCCGAACAGAATACAAATTCTTTGATTTCTTGTTTCTGTCTTCCCAGCCTGTAGCAGAGTACCCAGAACATAGAAGACACAATCAATTCGTCTGTTAACTGACTGATTATCCATAAGGCTCACTGAGATGAGTGTGAAATTTAGAGAACTCAAAGGAGGCCCCAGAACATGTGACAGGCCCTTGGGTTGAACTTCTCATAGGGCACAGAGCACAGAGTAACACAGAATAGACAGACATGGTGTGTAGTGCTCCTCAACACTGGAAGCATTACCCACATTCATGAAAACATAAATCTGTCACATCAGTGAATCGACAACTATATTTTACCTTAACAGTTCTCAAAAGACCCTGGAAAGGATGTGGAGTAAAGCTGCTCATGGCATTATCAACATTCAGATCTATTTTGATTTCTGTGCACATATCTTATTCTTGACAAGAAATGAACTACCAAGGGCAAGAATGACAAAACTTCTGTCCAGTTACCATTAAAATGATTTCAACAATGTCAATGCAAGGGTCAGTTCATACTCTAGGTAAAAGGATGTTTAATGGCTGGAAATGCTTTGTCCTTGGTGGACTCCCTGGTGGGCTCCTTTTTTTACAGCTCTCATTTTGTTCAAAGATCATCAGCTCTTGGAGCTGGAATGATCCTCATAGGCACCTGGACTAAACCAGAACAGAAGGCCCTCCACAACACACTGGAAAGTGCTCAATGAGACTGGTTGAAAGCCCCAGAGAATAGCAGCCTGCTGGTACTGCTCAGACACATGTAGAGTAGGTGCACAGTGTCTACCCTGGGGAACATATCAACATATTCCTTCAGTAATTGTTCCAGTTAGATAACTGACTCTCTCTCTCTCTCTCTCTCTCTCTCTCTCTCCTGTTTTTTTTTATGTCTTTTATATCTACATGTCTGTCTCTCATCATCTCTGTCTCTCCGTGTCTCTTTGTCTTTGTCTCTCTCTGGTTCTGTCTCTGGCCCTCTCTTTATCTCTTTTGTTTTCTCTGTCTTCTCTGTCTCCATGTGTCTGTCTGTCTTTTTCTCTGTTTCTGTATCTCTCTTTGTCTCTCTCTGTCTCTCTCTCACTCCTGTTTTTTTGTCTTCTCTATTTTTCTCTGCATGTCCATCTTTGTCTCTGTGTGTATGTGTCTATCTCTCTCTTCCTTCTCCTGTTTTTTCTGTCTTCTGTGTCTCTCTCTTTATGTCTGTCTCTGTCTCTCTCTGTGTCTTTCTTTCTTCGTCTGTCTCTTCTCTCTGCTTCTCCATCTTTTTCCTCTCTGTATCTATCACTGTTTATCCTTTTTTTGACTCTCTGGCTCTGTCTATGTCTCTGTCTTTTTCTTTTTTTGTCTCTGTTTCTGACTCTGTATCTGTCTCTCTCTTTCTCTCTCTGTCTCTCTCATTCTCTGTGTGTATCTGAATGTCTCTGTCTGTCTCTCTTTATCTCTGAAACACTGTTGATAAGTGAGACATTTAAAGGGACCCTGCAGAAGAATGCAAACAGCTTCGTACTGGGAGTCACAATTCTCTGACCCTGATTTTGAGCCTTATGACCTTTGTGAAATTAATCAAACCATATCACCTACCAGAACCTCAGGTTCCTCAGTTGTAAAATGGAGCAATGCCCACACTCCTGCTTCACATGAGTTCCTTGTAGGACAGGGCTTTGTATATTGCAAAGTATCACAGAAATCTAAGCTCTTAAGGATATAATTTAGGATGTTTGTGGAAGAGATATTTTAATAAGTGATAATTTGAAGATCTAGAATAAGTGAATAAAACTTGCTGCCATATTCTTGCTTCCCCATCCCTCTGCTTTGGCCCTGAGCCTCTTTCTTCCAAAGTCTGCTCTTCAAATTGGTAAATAATGTAATGATGGGATGTAGAGAAGTTGAGAGGGGCTCAAGGTACAGACCCTGGGCACCAAGTATATAGAAGTTGTTGTGGCATAGTGGAAAGCTCACTGCCCATAGCTTCAAAGGAGACCTAGGTGCCATTCCATCCCCCTCTGAAGCTCATCAATGGGAAAATGGGCAGCTACTTACCATGCTTCAGTCTTAGAGTCCTTATCTGTAAAACAAGGACAATAAAGACCAGAGTTTGGAGACTCAAAGGAGATCCTGTAAAAAAGGTAATTAAAAAATTCTAATATACTACAATGAAAATTAGCTATGGTTATAGAGAGTATAGGTAAAATGAGGTCAATATTAGGAAGAAATTACAACTGGAGAACTGATTTTAAGTTGACTACCCAAATATAGTAAGATTTCTTCTGACTTTTACATTATGAACCATGTATTCAATCATTTAAAGGATGAGGAGACCTCCAAATTATCTATTTATGGAGAAGCATAGATGGAAAGACTGGCAAATTATATAGAGATATATGATAAATATGGGTAGATAGACAGAGAGATGATAGACAGAGTGATATAGAGATGAAAACAGATGGATGATAGATAGATAATGCAACATTTATTCCATACTTGTTATGTGCTAAACAGTGTGTTAATTGGTAGGTATACAGATACAAGTAAACAAGCCAACTCCCTTCTACAAAACTGGATGTTCTAATAGGGGAAGACAGCACATAATGAAAAGACAGGAGAAATAGAGTTTGTCAGGTTACCTGAGCTGCTAAATGTCCTAAAGTGAGCTCAGAAATATGGGTACAGTAGAGGCCTAGATCTGTAAAGTGGCCTGTTAGAGTTTAGTGTATTTTCAGAGTTGGAGTTTAAGGTTCTGCACAGGGAAAAGCTGCAGGTGATGGCTCCAGTAGAGATGTTAAGGAAGACCATTTAAAAATAAGAAAGAGATTAGTCAGTACATGTGAAAAAGTAGATGTAAGCAGCAAATTTCTCAGTGTCATAGACTGAATGGGGCACCCATGCTGGCTCCGGTCATCTGATGTCTAACGTTGCCTTGCCGTGTCCCTATCTCCTTCCTTAACACCCCAAACTTCATCTTTTCTTTTTCAGCTGGGCAACAAGTAGCCAGCTCTCCCCCAGCTCTCCAGATCGCCCCCTTGCTGCTAGTTCTCTGAGTCAGTCATTTTGTCTTCACACTCAAAAGCACAATGTTAGTTGTAGAAGAAATGATTGATTTCCTCTAGTCAAACCATTTTCTTATGGAAAGGAGGGATCTAAAGCCCAAGAGAGTGAAAGTAACTTACCTGAAGGAATATAGCAAGGGAGATGAAGAGTGCAGCCCAAAACCCTTAGTTTCAACAACTCCACTATTGCATATTTCAAACCAGTTCATCCAAAATATTGCATTGCTTTTAAGCACTTACAGTTTTAACACTTCATGTGCTCTAGGCACTCTGAAATCTCTGAACTTCCTGTTAAGGATGCTGTTTTTTCTCTTACTGTTAACTTTCAAATTCAATGATCAAAATAGAGGTCTAGTCGAAAAATAAATTCATCGGTGAGTTGTTACAAATATAAATATGTAGGGGTGTAAATGAAAATATAGAGACAAAGATAAAGATAGAGATAGAGATAGAGATAGAAATAGAGAGACACAGCAGGGCAAAGGATTGAAGGATGGGGTAGAGATGGAGAAGGAGAGGGAATGAAAAAAGAAAATGGACAGGGGGAAGACAGAGACAGAGAGATATGAAGAGGAAGAGAGACAGAGATATGAATAGAGATATTCCTGCATCCATCATTTAGAAAGATAGTAAGGAGATTTGAGGTTTTGCCTCTGTTCCCTGAAAGGTCTTATGGAATGATGTCAGCTCTTAGGCTGTTTCAGAGCTACTGAGCCATTATGACATAGCCTAGACATTTGGCCTGAGCCAACCAAACAGTCATCATGTGTTTATTAAGAACCCACTGTATAGCACATGGGGCATCTAGGGGGCATAATCAATAGAATGCTAGATCTTGAGTTAGGAAGACTGATTTTCATGAGTTCAAACCTGGTTTCAGACATTTACTAGTTGTATGACCCTGTGTAAGTCACTTTACCCTATTTGATTCAGTTTCCTCATCTGTCAAATGAGCTAGAGAAGGAAATGAGAAATAACCCCAGTATATTGGCCAAGAAAACCACCATTGGGGTCCAAACAGTTGGACACAACTGAAACAATTCAGTAATAACAATATACCAGATACTGCTTAAGGTGCTAGTGATACAAACAAAAATGATCTCTGCTCAGAAGGAGCCTGCGTGTTAATGGAGGAGACATCAAGGACATAGAATATACACACAAACATGTGATATATATGTATATATATACACATACAGATACATATACCTATACATAAACACATATGATTGATGGTTGTTTGTATCTGAAATGTAATATCTTTACATGTATACATGTATGATCATGTACATATGCATATGCATACACATATGTGTATATATAGGAGGAAGGGCAGGACAATCTATCATAGATGATCATTGCACAATGTTGCTCTTACTGTATAAAACGTTCTCCTGGTTCTGCTCACTTCACTCAGCATCAGTTCATGGAAATCTTTTTAGGTTTTTCTGAAGTCCACTTGTTCATCATTTCTTAGAGTACAATAGTGTTCCATTACATTCATATACCATAATGTGTTAAGCCATTCACCAATGGATGGGCATCCCCTTAATCTCCAATTTCTTGCTACCACAACATTGCTTCTATAAATATTTTGGGTCACTTTTCCTTTTTGGTATATCTTTGGGTTATAGATGTAGCAGTGGTATTGCTGGATCAAAGCATATACACAATTTTATAGCCCTATGGGCATAGTTTAAAATTGCTCTCCAGAATGGTTGGATAAGTTCACAACTCCACCAGCAGTTTATTAGTGTTTCAATTGTCCCACATCACCTTCAACATTTATCATTTTCCTTTTTTGTCATATTAACCAAACTGATAGGTGTGAGGTGGTACCTCAGAGCTGTTTTAATTTGTATTCCTCTAATTAATATTGATTTAGAGTGCATTTTCATATGAATATAGATAGCTTTAATTTCTTCATCTGAAAACTCTACATATCCTGTCAGCATTTATCAATTGGAGAATGACGTGAATTATTATAAATGTGACTCAATTCTCTATATATTTGAAAAATGAGGCCTTTGTCATAAACACTGTCTGTAAAAATTGTTTCCCAGCTTTTTGCTTTCCTTCTCTTCTTCATTGCTTCAGTTTTGTTTGAGAAAAACCATTTTTTTTAAATTTAAGGTAATTAACATTCTCTATCTCTTGTTTGGTTATAAAGTTTTCCCTTGCCCATAGATCTGACACATCAACTATTCCTTGCTCTTTTAATTTCCTTATGGTATCATCCTTTATCTGTGACCCTATTTTGACATGTGACCCTTGTATGATATGAGATGTTAGTCTCTGCCTCATTTCCACCATTTCCAGCTTTCCCAGAAGTTTTCTTCAAATTGTGAATTCTTGTCCCAGAAGCTGCAATCTTTGGGTTTATCAAACAGTATATTACTATATTCATTTACTACTGTGCTTTCTGCATAGAGGGACTCTTTTAATTGATTGCAGATTTTGTTTACATTCCATTAGTTAATAAAGGGTTGTCTAGAGAATCCTTCTGTTTATGGAGAATGCCTTTTTGATTTGGCCTCTCTCATCAATCTTCTTCTCAACAATGGTCAATACCTTTGGTGAGCACATGTCTTTTGATGTGGAGATGGGAAACACCTTTTCAGAGGGAAACCTTTAAGGTGCCAGTTTGCTCCATAAAATTAAAGTCCTTCGTTCTTTATCAATTAATTCAAATAGTGAGATCTCACACTTTCTAAATATTTTACTCCACTGTGTGATGGTAAGGATGTTTTCTGGGTGGAGGGGGATGTCACTTATGAAGGGCAGCTTTTTCTACTTCTCCAGGATGACACCATGTCTCTGATTGTCTGAAAGCACTTACCTCAAGTCAGGAGATATTGATATTTTCTCACTTTTCTTTTGCATGCACAAAATATAAATTTGTCTCTAGGCATTTGGCCTTTTCCCCTCCATTAAATAGCATCAGATGTTACAATATCCTTATAACATATTCCCACTAATTTAATCTCCTGACTAGGTAAGAAAAAGAAACCATAGCACAGTAGACATTATGTGTGTTCAGCCTTTCATGACACTGACCAAATGGAACTCTTCCACAGAGATACGAAGCCCACTGATTTGGCCATGTGTAGCTCAGTTTCTTCAAGTGCTCCAGGATTTGACAGCATTTTGAAAATTAAAACTTCCTTTGATCTCTTCTCCAAGCTCGCAGTTCTGAGCTTCCTTTTCCATGCCTCAGAAAGACTTCTGAGCTAGGATATGCTGGTTGGCTAATGACCTCTGTCATCATATCACCCACTGTTGGGGTAAGTCAACATTACAAAAACCTTCCACTGAATTCACACTGACTCAGAACAGCTCCCAAACTGCTGAAAATGCACCTGACACAGCCAGTCTAGAGATGGGGAATGGTGCTGATGGTGTTGGTGTGTAGGAGTACTGATAAAGAAACAACAGAAGGCAGGTGCCTAGCATGGGAAATAGGATTATTACCTCCAGCGTTTGGGTGTGTTAAAGAAAAATTTTCAAATCCTCTAAAGAAGATCATTCCATAAACTCTTCATAATTCACTCTAGGTATTAAAATGTATCCTCAGGAAATTTTCCCTCTAATTTAAGCCAGCTTTCACCTATTTTTCTTGTACACTTAGTAGCAGAATGCAGGTAGCTTTCCAGGATAGTGGTTCAGAATAAAGCATCTCTTTGTCTTCTCTCTGATTGAACAATCTTTGCATAGCTCCCATCAGAAATCTCATCATATTCATGGTCTGGGCAGTGGCCAAGCTGGGAGGGGGCTTAGAACATTGTAAAGAGAATCATAGAACAGAGAGGGGCCTTGAAACACAGAACTTAGAATGTTAGATTTGGAAGGGATGGAAATTGAGGTCCAAGACTCTTCCAAGGTCATCTTATGAGTGAGACAAGGTACTAGAATTGAATCTGGAATCTCTTTTAATGGTCCTTTCCCTTTCTCATCTATATGTTATATTACTTTTTCTGGATTTTTTTTCAACTTTGACAAGGAGCTCCAGTAACTTACTAAGTTACTTTGCAGTTTGAATATACAAAATACTTAATGAATATTTACTCAATTGTTTTGAATCTTAATTCAATTAAGGTTCAATTAATTGAATTCAATTAATCAAACTATTTTGAATATTTACCATTTTTCTTTTTTTATTACTGATTTTAGTGTTCTACAATCACTACCATATAACTTAGATTCTTTCCTCTCCCTCCCCCTTTCCTCCCCCCTCCACCCCTGAGATGGCATACAATTTTATATAGATTCTACACACAAATTCCTATTAAATACATTTTCATTATAGTCATCCTGTGTAGAAAAAATAAAATGAATGGGAGAGATCACATAACAAACCAAAACGTAATGCACACACACAAAATGATCAGCTATATTCTGCAATTGAATTCCATAGTTCTTTCTCTGGATGTGGAAGACATTTTGCCTTAAAAGACCATTGGGAATTTTACCATTTCTCTTTACAGGCATTTTTTTGCTCTGTCCTAACTTAAATATCTTGATGACCAATGGTAGTGATATGAAATTTAATTAATGCAACCCAATAAATATTTATTAAGTACCTTCAAGATACAGGAAAATATTAAAGTAATACAGATTGAGAGGTGACTGATAGAGGTGATGAGTAAATAGAGTGCAGGCACTTTCCATAGAAATATAAATTCAGTGACAAACAATGTTCACAGGAGACATTTTTGTTCCCATATGGACAATTGGATTGCACTTTGTGGGCTCTGTAGTAGTAGGGGTTTCAGGGAACCAGATCTGCATGAACCACCAGAGGGGGCTCCAAACTTGAACTATATCAACTTGCTTTGAAATGAACATTTATAGGAATTCCTGGGGATCCAACTTCTAGCTAGCTACCAGCTCATTATCAACTGGGAATACACACTCTCCAATCCTACCCTTGATTTTTTTTTTAATTTCTGTGATTTGCATCAAATGATAAGATGAATTTCTCCACAATCTGTAGCTTCATTGGGTCATCCTTCCCTCAATCTTCTGTTCCTTTTTAATGCCAATCCAAAGACTTGTCCACTTACCTTACAGACCATCTTCATTTACTACAATAGAAACTAAAATATAATTGTTTTGAAGTCCAAAATGGCTGGTTATATGACTACTGATGAATTTTTAAATTTACAGCCTCCCCTCCTTATTTTTCATGTCCTATTCCTCATTTTTCAACGCTGGTAATAATATTCCCACAGGCTATTTTATGGAGGAGTTTTACAAAATGGTCTAAGGGTCAGACATTAAAGAGCAGAATCCTCAGACACCATCTTGACGTTTTTGCAGAAGTTGCCTCAACTCCTGGCTGGCAGCCAGGCAGAACCTTCTGTGTGATGCTTCCACAGACTGTCCCTAAGAAAAGTACCTAGGGTGCCCTAGTGGCCAGCTTCTTTCTCTGTTTCCTTGTGACATATCACAGGAATGCCCAGGTCTTGAGAGTAAGCCACAACTCACTGTGTCTGAACATGGAAATAGTTACACCACAGAGTGTGTGTGTGGGGGGGGGGGTCCAGGGAGGAGACGGAACACCCTCTATATCATTCAAGAGGAGCCTTATTCAGCTCACCCTAGGTTACCCCTATTAGAAGTCACTCCAACCACACTTTCTGTTTTTCTTTGATACCTGAGATTTGAAAAATGGAGGAAAAGAGAAATACGAAATTTGAAACAAAAGGCTACTTTTAACCTGTGAATTTAGAGCCTAAAATAAGCCTAGAAATAATACAATACAATCACTTTATTTTCTTTATAGCAAAGTAAATCATGAAGAAAGGAAGTGACTTGCCTGAGGTATATTTTTTCAAGCTCTTCACTTGAAGAAGTCTTCCTTAGCTACCTCAACTCTTACTAATTCCATTTTTTCCTAATCTCTAACAATACTTACCTTTATCACCACCCCTCCATTTGTCTCCTAGCACAGCCTCCATATTATTAAATGTTTGTGTTAGAAGAAAGAAGCATCTTATCTCCTCAAATAAACTGTGATCTCCCTGAGGGGAGAAATTACTTATTCTAGTTTGTTGACTAGCAGGTTGACATTTCTTTTGACTTCCTTGATCCTGTTTAGCTATAATTCATCCAAACATTGATAAGTACCTACAATGTACAGAGACTTGTGCTGGGAGGTAGAGATATAAAGATGGAAAATGTCACAGACCCTGGCCTCAAGGAGTTTTTAATCTAATGTCTGACATGTACACAAATAGGCATGGCTGTGATAGGGACTGGACCTGTGATTTGATTGTCCTAAGGAAATCCCACGGGAAGAACTTAGATCTCCCAATGTAGGTAAGTGCCTTTTTGTATGGCGTGTTCATGGGAGACTAGCACCTCTGGCGGGAAGGCTTTCCCAGTCCTTAAACAGTCCAGCTGTTCATTCAAACCAAGTTGAAGATAACTGACAGGCCACAAACTCATCAATGAGTTAAGGAAATGTTTTCCTATAGCATATGAAGACTTCCTCCGGCTGAAAGAGCAGATGAGAACAGTTTATTGTGACAGACATGAAGGTGATATGGAATGCTTTGAGCTTGGTGGGACATCAAAGATGCCAAGGGTATCCACTGCAGCCTGGGCAATCTCCAGTTGTTTTGACTCTTGCTGTGTCATTGGATTTTGATGACTTTGGAGGAAAGAGTGAGACTGATAACTTTGCACAAGTCCGCTTCACTTCAATCCAATTCACAAGCAAGTCAAGGCATCCTCCATCATCCTCTGTTTTACCTGAACATAATGATATCCTTAGTCCCTTTGAAAATGAACCACAAACAATCATAGCACCTTCCTTGAGATTTAGGTCTTAGAAAGTTGCCCAAATAAATACTGGGAAGTTTAGTGATATGGAGAGCAACAAATGGCCCATATGTGTCAGAGATAGGACTTGGACCCACTGCTTTTTGGCTTCAAGACCAGCTCTCTATCCAATGTATCACAGCTGCCTCTAAATAAACATGATGATGGGTAGAATGTTATAGATGTAAAGGAGATAGCCAGATTAAGCTTCCAATTAAGATTTTTAGAGAGAGAGAGAGGTCATTTCAAAACAGAGCTTTGGGGGAGGCAGTGGGTAGACTTCATAGAACAAATGGCTCCTGAGTTGAAATATTAGAAAGGAGAAAGATATCATCAGGTCAAATTGGGAAGGAAATGTGTACCATGTATAGGATCAGTTTGCAAAAGCCATAGTGGTATTACCAGAAAGTCTGGCATAAGAGAGAATAGCATCTCTTTCCTTGGAGTTGCTGGATGAGCTCTTGATAGATACATGAGAGTTGGGATTCCTTTCATAACTGGATTGGCTGCTGAGGTCCTTTCTAGATCTGAGATTATGCAATTTTGTGATCACATCACTAATGTACACCAGAATTACCTTTGCACAAAGTTTCTTAAAAAATGGTCCATGATACTCAAGTTTTGGACTTGAATTTCTAATTGCTTCTTGAACATTTCCAACTGGATGTTATAACTTGAACTCACTACGTCCATACTTGAACTCATTATCTTTGCCCCCAAACCATCCTCTCTTCCTATCTTCCCAAATATTGTCCAGTCTCATTATCCTCCCACTCATTCAGATTCATGACCTAGATGTCATCCTAGATTCTCTCTCTCACCTGCCACATCTAATCAATTGTCAATTCTTATTGGGTCAATCTTGGTCATATCTCTCAAATATGTCTTTTTCTCTCCTCTGACATCAACATCCCTTCGTGTATGCCCTCCTCACCTCATGGTTGGCTTACTGTAATAACCTGATGAATAGCATCCCTCCCTCAGATTTCTCCCCTACCATTTAGTAAACTAGGATCGAATATAAAAGTCCCCTTAAATCTGGCATTTAAAGCCCTTCAGAACCCAGCCCCCTCCTACTTCTCAAAGCTCCTTCCACCTTCCTCAGGCCACAGATTCTTCCATTTGATGATTCTGACCTTTTTTCTGTTCAAATGCTTAGTACAAAGACTGCTAAAAGTGGTACTTCCATCAGGTCATGAGGAAGCTTTGAATTAACAGTGGGAATCAGAAGCTGATGCCATGAGGCATTCAGAGTCTCTACCACTCCCTCAGTAGCATCTCACACCTTCTGGCATTTAAATCAGTTCCCGCTCTCCATTACCACACTGTCGTTAAGGATCATTTCCCACATTTTCCTTTTTTTTGAATCAACTTAATTCATAAATATTCTGTTAAATGAAAGTGTTTAGACTTTTATTCTGTTATTAGAATTTTAAAATATATAAATGCATAGGTACATAGGCACAATCTGTATTTATACATACTAATACACATATACATATATATGCATACATATACATACAGGCATATACATACATATACACATGCATATACAAACATACATATATACATGCACACATATAGCACTGACTATGTTCATTAATTACCTATTTAGGTACCTGATAAAATACTAAATTTTTAGGATATAAAGAAAAAAGTGAAAGGAACTTATATTCTGTGAAGGCAGACAATTTTATATACACAAATATTTTCCAAATATATGCATAGGGTGATTTGTATGGAGTGGGAAGAGTAACAACTTTGGGAGGGAGCCAAGAATAGGAAAAGCCTCATGAGAGAGGCAGCACTTCCTTTAAGCTTTAAAGGAAACTATATCAACTCAATAAGTAATAATGAAATCCCTGTCATGTGCCTGGAACTGTGCTGGGCTTTGGGTGTACAATGACAAAAGGAAAATATTCCTTTTCCTCCAAGAGTTTATGTATTCTAACAGGGGCAGGAAAGAAATAAGTTAATAATTTCCTTGAATGTGTATATGCACATACCAATAGAAACATATTTTATATATAGCATATTTGACAATTATTATATAATACAGGGTATGTAACATTCTTCCATTCTTTCTTTCTTTAGACACACACACATATATTTGTGTGTGTGTGTTTGTGTATACACACACATATACACACATATGTACAGTCTTTGTGGAAGCTGAGAGATCAGTAGAGGCCTGTTATAGGGACTGCACCTGAGGTCAGGCTTGAAGGGAGCTGAGGATTAATGGGAAGGAGGCCAGTTAGGTCTAAGAAATAAGGAGCACATTTTTCCATTTTTGAATGAGGAATTTCCATGTCAAACATGTAGTGGAACTCTCCTCTTTCAGATTGCAACCCTAGTACTCTATCTACTAAGTCATAATGACTGATTTTAGGATTTGTTTTAATGAGCCAAAAAAAGATTTTTCTAATTTAATCCCTAAACAGAAGTCACTGTGTTGGATAAAACTGAAGAGATCAGAGGGAACTCTGTTCATTTCAAGTTTATTCCTTTAACTCTATCTGTTGTACTTTTGCCCTGACTTACAGCAAGCGTGCGTGCATGCACACACACACACACACACACACACACACACACACATTGCTGTAAGTGTCGTCCCTCATGTAATTTTCTGTCTGGTAAATTATACTTTGAATATTTAAATCATGGGTTTAGTGGCAATTTTCTAGACATATAAAGCATTTTAAAATTTGAAAATCACTCAACATATATTATCTCATTTGAACACCTCAGATTCCCCCACTTCTCCCTTTCCCTGTGAGGCAGATGGTCACAAAGTGAAGCAGAGCCCTGGGCCTGGAGTCATGAAAACTTGAGTTTAAATTTGGCTTATGGCATTAGCTGTGCAACCCTGGGCAAGTCACTTGACCTTTGTTTCCTCAACTGTAAAATGAAGCACTGACCTCCCAAGGTTGTATGAGTATAAAATGAGATAATTTTATAAAATGCTTAATATAGTACATGGCATGTGGTAGATATTATATAAATGTTTACTCTCCCCCTCCATCACATATAGCCTTGCATATGAAGCTGGTGAAGTATTCGCTATCCACAAATCAATTTTATGGATGAGGAAGCTGAGAGTTAGGAGTTAAATGACTTGTCCAGGGCAAATATTAGAAGCAGACAGTATAGGAGGTTTCTGGCTGCTAAGGACTTCACTCTTTCCTCTGTAACATATTGCTTCAGCATTTCTTTTCCTAGATTATTGTGGAATTAGGTTTATTCCAGATATCTGAGGCAAAATGGGTTAAAAACCACTTCTCCCTCCCATTCTTAAAACACATTTCTTGCGTTTTTTTCTCTCCTGTAGGTTTTCTTTTACCTTTTTCTTTTCTTTAGTTTTCTACAATCCATGAATAAGCTTCAAGTTATCTCTCTGGTGTTAAAAAAAAAACAAAACAACTTTAATATTTACAAAGCCTTTTCCTCTTAATGACCCTTATCTACATGTTAGAATTGGGTACACTCATAAATGGGGGTAAAATTACTCCTCCTAGGGATAGGAAGTGTCCCATCTGGAATTCAGTCTAATTCTCCTGACTCCTGGTAGCCTGAGCATTGGCAAGACCTGGAGCAGGACAAAGGACAGCTAGGTAGCACAAGAGCAGCTAGGTGGCACCATAGGGCATACAGTGCTAGGCCTGAAGTCAGAAAGATTCATCTTCTTGATTTCAAATCTGTCCTCAAACACTGACTACCTCTGTGACCCTCGTGAGGTTGCTTAACACTGTTCACCTCCATTTTCTCTTTGTAAAGTGAGTTGGAGAAGGCAAAGGAAAATCACTGCAATATCTTTGCCAAGAAAGCTCTAAAAAGGATCATGAAGTGTTGGAGTTGGATGTGATTGAAATGACCGAACACCAAGTACCAGGACATCTTCAGAGGCAGGATGAGAGGAGAGGATGAATTAATCAGACACAAAGTTTCCGAGGGAGGCAGGGGATGAATTAAAGGAGAATGCACAAGATGATCTTAATGTTTATTCTAAAGTAGGAGGTAAAGTCAACATGCTGAGAAACAAAAGGGGTGGTGAGGAGAGAATTGGGGTTTCAAAGAGAATGACAATCATTTGGCAAATCCAGTAAATAGAAGGTGATCTAGAAAGCTAGTAGGAGATAAAGAAAAATGTACATCTTTATGGGTTCCACATTTGTTTTGTTTTTGATATATCCAATGAGGAAGACAACCATTGATAAGTAAAAGAGGCAGCAAACTGGAATTAAGGAGCTTTTGTCATGCCTTCTTGTCACTGGAAAATCAGCCACTCTGCCTCCAAAGCAGTGCTAACAATCTTTGTAAAGCCTAATGCCCACATATCTCATATAATCCTGTTCATCCAAAGTATTCAAGTCTATATTCTCTTTCATTTCTCTCCTTTAAACTGATTTTTCTAAATTGTCTGGGACGTGTGTTCCAGTGTGACTAGGAAATCCTTTCCTGACTTGGAGTCAGAAGACAAGCATTTGGAAACCTGTTCTTCTACTGCCTTTCCCATGTGAATTGTTAAAATGACCTTATTTTCTTTTTCTCTAAACAATACTAATATCCCTTGGTAAAATGTTTAACAATCCTAAATTATGGCATCTTCCCATTATTGCTCATTTCCTATTTACCTTCTATACAACTTGTTTATGTAGAGTTTTTTCCATATAGGGGCTAACATTAGATTGAGTTCTTTGAGAACAAGGACCATATTTATCTTCCTTTGTATCTCTAGCTCTTGACATAGTTCCTGGCACATGGTAGATGCTTAATAAAAATTTATTAGCTGACTGACAAAGCCCTTTACAAATACTGTCTCATTTGAACCTCACAGCAATTTTTCTGAGGGATATATGGATATGTGAATATATATAATATACATATAAACACACATATATGTACATACACATATGTATATGTAATATATGCACACATGGATTTGTATACATGCATTATATGATAACACATACACATATATAAGCATTCTGTATTTCCATAGAAGTGACTAGAACATGGTCATACACTTAATAAGTGGCAGAGGTAGTATTTAGAACCAGCACTCTCCTGATGTTAAGGCCAGAATTCTTTCCACTCAAACACTAGTGAAGACATTTCTAGACATCTTTTAATCTCTCTTTGGCCACCACCCCAGAAGGTACTTTAGACACCACACTCTATTGGGATTCCTCTGCTCTCCTCTGGCCCTGTAGAGCTGCCCCTATCCAATAACTGTCAACAGCCTCAATTTATCCCTATGCATCTGAGAATGGGGTGTGAAGGCTTGCCAAAATGAGGAAGAGGAGAAGTATATTGGATACAAGAATAAAAAAAGAATCTGTTCTGTGTTAATGTTGCTAATTGAATAAAGGTAATATATTAGGACATTAATTTCAGATATTTGTAGCTAAATCTTCAATTAAATGAAATAGTACATCACAGAGCTGCCACTTTTATTAACACCACCCTTGAAGTGTTGACTTGACTTTAACAAGCTTTGTGAACTTGGAAAACTTATTTTACCTCTCTGAGCCTCATTTTCTCCACCTGTAAAAATGGAATGATAGCTTACTACTGATCTCACAAAATTGTTGTGAAGAAAAGAACTTTATAAAATATAGCCTCAGGAAAATAAAATCTATTTTTTCCTTACTTTGTCTGGGAATAAAGTGACTTTGAACCCAAATGTTTGCCTCTTACAAAATGTACTGGTGAAGACAAACCCAAAAGTTATTTTACTGTAGAATCACAGAAGATCAGAACTGGAAGAAACCTTGGACCATGGCATAACAGAGTAGTCTGTGTTCTTAAAATAAAGAAAATGTTAGTGTCAGAAAGGCCCTTGACAGTGAATTAATTGTATATATTCAATGGATCCAACAATCAACAAAAAAATCGTTAAGTACTAAATGTCAACATGGCTTTGTCCTTGGGCATACAAAGACAAAATGAAATAATCCCTGACCTCAAAAAGCTTACATTCGATTGAAGGCAAGAATATAGATGCACGTAGGCAAGATAATAAGTATGTTGTAATTAACAGAGGGAGAAACAACCCTGGAATACTATTGGGAAGGGGAAAACAACTTGACGAAGTTTCGGTGATAGAATTATTGGATTTATCGTCAGAGGGCCTGGGAGCACATCCTGTCTCTGTAGCTTATGGCCCACATGGCCATAAACTTCTTCCTAATTTCTCTACATTTCAATTTCCTTTTCTGTGAAAGGAGTAGGTTTGACTGAGCAAAGATTCTTAATGTTGTGTCCAGAGAATCTCAACAAGTCTTTGGAGAGATTGAGGAGAGTTTGAAGAAATCTTTCTATGCATTTAAATCCAACCACCTTTACTTACTTAAAAAAAAAAAAATCTCAATGATCCTGAAAAGAAGTTCTCCAGGTTTTTCCCACCTGGCTACCAAAGGAGTCCATGATGCATGAAAAAGGCTAAAATCTTTTCATCCAAATGGTCTCCAAGATCCCTCCGAATGTCTCATCTAAACTAAAATGCTAGAAATAGAAAGGCTTCAAATATGTTCTAGTCATCTCCTTTATAGAGGCCCATGGGAAGTCAAGGGATTTGCCCAAGATTATACAGGTAGTAACCAGATGAGTTGGAACTCAGACCCACTCCACTGCACTGAGGGCCATAACTTGGTACTGGCTGATGGTGCACAACAGCCAACTTCATGGGCTGAGACATAACAGAATGCCAATTCCTTTTTTTCACGTGAAGGCAATTTCTCATGTTATGCAACATGTGGAATTTTCCTTCTTTGACTACTAGTTTAATGCAGTGAATAAGGGAGATGAAAATTTAGTGAGAAACTGGATTTCCTGTTCCACTCTTTCATCGGCACATTTAGGCATTGCCTCCAATCAGGGCTTCTCTTTTTCTTGACGACATTTATGAGTGGCCAGGAGGAATGTCGCACCCTCTTTTTATGGGGGTCATTGTTCAAAGCAGAACATTAGAAAGATGACTTTGAGCCTCCTTCACTTCCAGATTCCTCACTCTCACACTCACTTGCCTTCCTCCTTGCTTTACCTGTCTACTTATCTCATCTTTTCCTCAGTCTCTTCTTTGCTCTTGTCAATCCTGTTCAGGTACTTCTGTTGTCCTTGGTTCAACTTCTCTTTTGGGAATCGGTAACATTCAGAGTCAATCACCTACCCAAAGATTTCAAATTCAAGGGTTACATTGGGATCACCTTAAGACCAAGGATAAAGGAAGCTGACCTATAAAAATATATACTCCACAAAGTGAAAGGTTTTAGGCACCTAAATGGTTTAGTAGATGGAGCATTTGCTTGGAGTGATGAATACCTGAGACCATGTCCTCTCTCAGACACTTTATTAGCTATATAACCTTGAACAAATCATTTAAAATTTCTCAGTCTCAGTTCTTTTACCTGTAGAATGGAAATAAAAATAGAATTAATCTCACAGGGTTCTTGTGAAGGCCAAATGGTATAATACATGTAAAGTTTGCAAACCTCATAATGAAATGTTACTTATCATTTATTATTTGGTAGAAAAGGATTTCAAATATATGTGCATGTGTACATATATATATATACATGTGTACATACACACATATACATATATACACATATATTCAAATTATAAAATTGAAAAGATAGTCTACTGAAGTAGTCTATTAATGTACATGTTATAGAGAGATATTGGAGGCTGATTGGATAGGAAAAGAACATAATGGATGACAATTGGGACATGAGGAAGTGCTTTGGATATTCTCAAACTTTTTTGTTCCAGCAAAGCACCTCTATTTTTACACAGACATCCTCTTTTTTAATATTGATTTTGTTTATTTTTAGTGTTCTACAATCACTATGATATAATTTAGATTTTTTCCCCTACCTCCTCCCTACCTCTCCCCTCTCTCCCTCAGACAGTGTATGATTTTATATAGGATCTACACATACATTCCTATTAAATATATTTTCACTATAGTCATGCTGTGTAGAAGAATTATAATGAATGGGAGAAATCATATAACAAATTAAAACATGATACACACACACACAAATGATATGCTATATTCTGTGATTGAATTCCATAGTTCTTTCTTTGGATACAAAGATCCTCTTTCCATTGCCGAATAACAATGAATTATGGCACATTGGTCACTGAATATTCACATGTGACTGTCCAAAAGGGCAATGGAGAGATACATAGG
This sequence comes from Bettongia penicillata ogilbyi, assembly GCA_023548195.1. Taxonomy (NCBI): domain Eukaryota; kingdom Metazoa; phylum Chordata; class Mammalia; order Diprotodontia; family Potoroidae; genus Bettongia; species Bettongia penicillata. The sequence goes on along the minus strand of JAJHZJ010000046.1, from coordinate 1,128,146 downwards.
GGATGTGAGAGTTTAGTATATCCCAGAATCCCAGAAGGAACGTTGAGAGAGAGAGAGAGACCTTGAGTTTCACCTCTGTCCTGAGCGATCTTCTCCCTCCATTCTATTTTGTCTGGTGATCTTTTCATTTACTGTGGAAACAAAGTATCTTCTCTGTCTTGAGGAATATCATATACACTTATTCTGCCCTAATCCACTTTCTGACCTCCAGTATCACCTTCCCAACTATCCACTGGGCATGCCAAACTCAACATTGTATAATCACCCTCTAGATTTATGTCATCAACCAATGTAGTAAGAATACATGAATGTTTATGTCCACATCCTTACTAAAGGAACCATAATATTAGGGAACAATTCCAAGATAATGTAACTAGAAAATATCTTTCAAAGTTGGCATGGGGCCATTTATGACTAATCTTTTCATCCTTTAGATGATCTAGAGGAAGAAAGAACATCTGAGGTCATCTACTCCATCATTTTACAGATGGAAAACTGAGGGCCAGACAGTTTGAGGGAATTAATTCCTTAATGTCACATAAGTGATGAGCTAGATATAAAATTTGACCCCTTATCCCAGGGTCAGTGATCTTTACATTGTGCCATAATGACTCCTACAAAGAAATCCAAATCTGCAGAAAGAAACTACTACCTTACACACTCCCTTATATTGATTCCATGTGAATGACAAGAGATTTTGTGAAATGCTCTGCTAAAAGAGAGGCATGTCATACATTCAGAACTTCCTTATGTAATTACTTTAATAATTTTATCAAAAAAAGGAAATAACATTAGCCTAGTAAGATCTGTTCTGATGAAGCTATTCTGTCTTTTTTTTTAATCACGTTTTTTCTCAGGAATGCACTATGAATTATACCTTTAGTAATCTGATTTAGATTTTTTTCCGGGAATCAAAGTTGAGCTTTTAGTTTCCATATTCTGTTTTTTGAAAGTCAAGAAACTCCTTATTGTATCAGCAAGGACCTTAGAATACCCAGGAGGGCCTGCTGTACATGTTCTTAGATCTACTTTTGTAAAAGGGAAGCAACTTTTGAGGGGTCAATAATCTATTTTAATCAAGTACATATATCATTCACTTAGTTCAGGGGGAAAAAACACAGCACCCTGAACTTCAGAGAAAATACCAACAGAAATTACAAATTACAAACATAAAGACCAATGGACAGATCTTCCAACTATCTGAGCATGTAACATCTGGTAACATCATTACCAGAGAGAGAAGTACCAACATCTGAGTTTTCAAAGCCAGGGGTTTCTTAAAATGGCTGCCCAGAGTCTCATCTGGCACCAGATCCTTTTTCCAGAAACAAAGTCTCAAAGAAAACCTCACCTCAGCATATATACAAACATATATATATATATATATATACACACACACACACACACACATAGACACATACATATATACACACATACATATACATATATACATATACACACATATATACACACACATACACACATACATATACATATATACATATACACATATACACATATGTGTATATATACGTGTGTGTGTATATATATATATATGTATATATATACACACTCTTTCTAGAATTGGAACCCCTCTTGACCCAGTGCCTCATTAGCTCATTAGCAATCAACAATAGAAGCTTACCTTAATTGTCCCACCTGAAGGTTTTATTTTTTAACTCCCTTTACCCTTCCCTACCTAGATTTTTAAAGATTGTAATGAAGAATTGTATCTATTAATAGTATCTATTATTTGGCAAAAATGAAGAGATATGGATTAGATAATACCATTGGGCATATTCACAGCTGGTTAGATGCCTAGACTCAAAGAATACATATAAATGAATCACTGTTAACAACAAATGAGATAATATATGTAAAATGATTGGTAAATCTTAAAGTGCTATGTAAATGTTAACTATTATCATTGCTATTATAATAATGCCATAGCAAAGAAAATGATGGTGATGATGATGATGATGATGATGATGATAAAATGTATTGGGAAATCTATTAGAGAATCTTAGGAATCTATAGTTGAACATTTGCTGTTTCACATTTTATCAGTGGCTTGATAGAGACCTGACTAGTGTCCTTGTCAAATTTATAGCTGGGAAGAAAAATAAACATAGTGGATTCACTACCTCCAAAATCTTGACAGACAAAAAGATTTAAAATTCAATAGAGATGAATTTAAAGTATTATACTTGGATAGCAAACAAAAATAACTCCAGAAAAATAAAATGGGGGAGACTCAGAAGACAGATGTTGCTCTGAAAATGGCTTGGGAGTTTTATTGGACTGTAATGTCATTATGAACCAGTAGGCTGATTTTGAAAGCCAAAACAGCTAATGAAATCTTGAGTTGAATTTGAAAATGCCTAGATTCCTGAAAAAAGGAGGTAACAATATTATTGTATTCTACCCTTGGGTAGCTAGATGGCACAATGGATAGAGTTCATAGTCTGCAGTCAGGAAGACAAATCTTTCTGAGTTCAAATCTGGGCTCTTTAAGACCGCTATAAGCTTTATCACCCTGGGCAAGTCACTAAACCCTGTTTTCCTCAGTTTCTTCATCTGTAAAATGAGCTGAAGAAGGAAATGGCAAAACAGTCTAGTCTCTTACCAGTAAAACTCTAAATGGGGTTAGTAAGAGTTGAAAACAACTGAAAATAACTGAACAACAATACTTAGCACTTGTCAGAGCTCAGCTACAACATCGTGTTAAATTCTGCCCCCCATGGTTTAAGAAGGACATTGATAAATTGGAAAATATCCAGAGGAGGGCAACTAGGATGATGAAGTACCTTGAGTTCATGACATATGAGCATCATTTGAAGAAACTGGGCACTGAAAATATAGAGAAAAGAAGATTTAGGGAAATGTAACAGTAAGCACCCCAACATACATAGAGGGACCTAGTACAACAGATTTTTAGATCTACATTCATAAAAGGAAAGCAGCTTTCAAGGGGTTAACAACCACTTTAATGAATCACAGGTATCAGAGAAAATCAAAATCAAAATTTCAGAGAAAATACAGAGAAATCAAAAGTTAACACACATGCTTCCAAAATATCTGAACATTACATACATGCACAGTTACCAGAGAGGGAAGCATCAACTTCCAGGTTTTAGCGGGGAAGGGGAAAGGGTTCCTTAGAAGCTTCCCAGAGTCTCTCAGGCCAAAGTAACACTTCCAGTCATTAAGTTCCAAGTAAAACTTCACCTTCAGAGTATTTATACACTTTTTAGAGCCAGAGGGCAGAACCCTCTGATCCAGTGCCTCAATAGAAAAAAACAAAATGTTCTTGGGACTTTCCTACAAAACAGCTTCATCTTCAGAGAGCACAACTCTGATGGGCTGGCCATGTTGTTCTAATGTAAATGAATGCTTATCAAAAAGACTGTTTTATGGAGAACTCACATGGGACAGGCAATCACATGGTGGTCAGAAGAAACAATAAAAGGACACTCTTAAGGTCTCTCTCAAGAATTTTGGATTTGACTGTGCAACATGGGAGATCCTGTTACAGGACCACTCAGCATGGTGTGCCCACATAAGAAAGGGTACTGTGCTCTATAAGCAAAGCAGAATTGAGACAGTGCAAAGTAAACATAGTATGTGCAAATTTGGAGTTTCCACCCCACATATTCAAATGGACTATCTGTGCCCAACCTGTGGCAAAGCATTTCACACTAATATTGGTCTGATCAACGACAGTTGGACACACTGAAACTTCACTTTATCATGGTGTTGTCATTTTGGTCCTCTTCAAAAATGAGGGACAATGGACAAAACAACTGCACTAATCAAGCTTCCCGCAATGGGCTGGTCCATCAATGGGTGGGAAAGATCCTCCCCAATCACATTATTCATTCAGAAGAACTTTTAGTAAAACAAAAACAGCAAAAGATTCTAACTTGATTATCATTACAGGGAAACATGATAGATATATTCAAACAGGTAAAGGAATGTCATGTGAAAGATGGATTTTGGTTTGCTCTTTGGCTCTAGAGGACAGAATTAGGAATGATGACTGTAAATTGAAAGAAACCAATTTAATTTTTGCGTTCTGGAAAGTTAAAAAAAATGTTAAAAAATTGGAGGTAAGATGGCTCCCTTGAGAAGTAGTGGGTTCTCTCTGCTTGGAGATATTTTTGAAGAGACAGGATAACCAGTAGTGGGGGATTTCTTTCAGGCATGGGTTATACTATATACACATATGTATCCATAAATGGGATAAATTTACATAAAACAGAAGCATATGACAGAATAAAGCATTACTCAGATTCCAGCAATATTTTTTTTAAAGAAACCTACTTTAAAAAGAACATTTAAAATAAGTGATTGGAGAAGAATCTATTATTTTCCAGCTGAAGTTAAAAAAAAAAAAGGTAGGGAAAGCAGTTATGATCTCAGACAAAGCAAAAAAGCAAATAGGTCGAATTTAAAAAGATAAACGTGGAAACTGTATTTTGCTAAAAGACTCCATAGATAATGAAGAAATATCAGTGCTAAGCATATATGAACAAAAAGACATAGCATCCAAATTCTTTTTTTTTTAAATTTTATTTATTTAATTTTTTACATTCATTTTCACAAATTTTAGGGTTCCAAATTTTCTCCCCTTTTCTCCCCTCCCCCACCCAAATACCCCAAGCAATCTAATTTTCCCTATCTCCAATCTGCCCTCTCTTCTGTCATCCCTCCCTTCTCTTGTCTCCATCTTCTCTTTTCTCCTGTAGGGCCAGATGACTTTCTATTCCTCATTAACTGTATGTTTTCTTTCCTAGTTACAACAACAATATTAAACAGTTGTTCCTAAAACTTTGAGTTCCAAATTCTCCCCATCCCTCCCTCCCCATCCATTCCCTTTGGGATGGCAGGCAATTCAATTTAGGCCCTATCTGTGTAGTTTTGCAAATGACCTCCCTGATAGTCGTGTTGTGTAAGACTAACTGGATTACCATCCCTCCTAACCTGCCCCTCATTGTTTCTCTTCTGTCTCTTGATCCTGTCCCTCCCCAAGTGTTGACTTCAAATTGCTCCCTCCTCCCTTTGCCCTCCCTTCCATCATCCCCCCCTTGCAATATCTCTTTCTCCCCCACTTTCTTATACTGTAAGACAGGTTTTCATACCAAAATGAGTGTGCATTTCACTCCTTCGTTTAGTCAAATGTGATGAGGGTAAACTTCTTGCTTTTTTTTTTTTTCCCAGCTCTCCTCTTTTCCCCTCCACTAAGAAAAACTCCTACCTGCCTCTTAAATGACATATAGTTACCCCCTTCCCTTTCCCTCTCTTTCCTCCCCCTACATTTCTCTCTCACCATTTACCTTAGTTTCTTTTAAGGTATGGTCCCATCCTATTCAGTTCAATCTGTGCTCTCTGTCTCTGCATGTGAATGCATGTGTGTATGTGTGTGCATGCGTGTACATGTGTATGTGTGGTCCCATCAACTACCCAGATACTGAAAAGTTTTAAGAGTTAGAAATATTGTCTTTCCCTGTATGAATGTATACAGTCCACTTCTGGTAAGTCCCTTAATACTTCTCTTTGCTGTTTACTTTTTCATGCTTCTTCTCATTCTTGTGTTTGAAAGTCAAATTTTCTTTTCAGCTCTGGTTTTTTCATCAAGAATGATTGAAAGTCCTCTGTTTCATTGAAAGACCATATTTTCCCTTGAAGTATTATACTCAGTTTAGCTGGGTAGGTGATTCTTGGTTTGAGTCCTAGTTCCTTTGCCTTCTGGAATATCCTATTCCACGCCCTTCGATCCCTTAATGTAGAAGCTGCTAGATCTTGGGTTATCCTGATTGTATTTCCACAGTACTGGAATTGTTTCTTTCTAGCTGCTTGCAAGATTTTTTCCTTGAGCTGGGAGTTCTGGAATTTCGCCACAATGTTCCTTGGAGTTTCTCTTTTTGGATCTCTTTCAGGTGGTGATCGATGGATTCTTTCAATACTTATTTTGCCCTCTGGTTCTAGAATGTCAGGGCAGTTTTCCTTGATAATTTCATGGAAGATGATGTCTAGGCTCTTTTTTTGCTCATGAGTTTCAGGTAGTCCCATAATTTTTAAATTGTCTCTCCTGGATCTATTTTCCAGGTCAGTTGTTTTTCCCATGAGATATTTCACGTTCTCTTCCATTTTTTCATTCTTTTGGTTTTGTTTGGTGATTTCTTGGTTTCTCGTAAAGTCATTAGCCTCCATCTGTTCCATTCTAATTTTGAGAGAACTATTAAATGCAGTGAGCTTTTGAGCCTCTTTTTCCATTTGGCTCATTCTGCTTTTGAAAGCATTCTTCTCCTCATTGGCTTTTTGAACCTCCTTTGCCAATTGAGTGAGCCTATTTTTCAAGGTGTTAATTTCCTCAGCATTTTTTTGAGTCTCCTTTACCAAGGTATTGACCCGTTTTTCATACTTTTCTTGTATCTCTCTCATTTCTCTTCCCAGTTTTTCCTCCACCTGTCTAACTTGCTTTTCAAAATCCTTTTTGAGCTCATCCAGGGCCTGAGCCCACGCACCACCCCCCTGGGGTGTCTGGGGTACTGAGGCCCCGCCCTCCACGTCTTTCCCTGATGGCAGGAATACGTCCTCATCTTCGTCAGATCCGAAGGTTGGGATCATTTGCATTTGTTGGAAAAAACTCTCTATAGTCTTATTTTTCCTCCCTTTTCTAGGCATTTTCCCAGCCAGTTACTTGACTTCTGAGATTCCTTTCCACCCCCTCCTGGATCCACCTAGCTAGTGCTTGGCCTCTGAGATTTAAATGTGCTTTCCTCCTGCCGGCTGTCAATCAGTGAGCTTTAGTTCAGGTGCTGGGGTGGGGGCAGGGCCGCCTCCCAGACTCTGATCCCTCAGGGGCTTTATGCAGAGACTTTCAGGAATGGAGCGGGTGGGGGCGCGGTGGGGGGGCCCGCCTCCCAAGCCCAGCTCCCTTGGGGCCTTTTAGCAGAAGCCTTCAGTAATAGAGCGGGGTGGGGGCAGGGCCATCTCCCAGGCTCAGTTCCATCAGGTTTTATGCGGGAATCTTCCGTAATGAAGATCCTGCCTGCTGCTGGGGGATTCCTGAGTCTTGGTCCACTGCCGCCTCAGCCGCTGCCCACAGCTCTGCCTCCACCGCTTCCTGCCCCCGTCTCTGCCACCGCCGCTTCCTCCCAAGGGGGCCCGAGTCACGGAGACGCCCTGCTTCCCCTCTCCTCCAGCTCGGCCTTCTCTCTCACTGACCTGTAGCTTCTGTGGGCGGAGGGACTTTCCTGGCTGCCGGAGCTTGGATCAGCTTCTCTGGGGCCGTGGCCAGGGCAGCGCTGCGGGTGGGGTCCACTTTCCAGGGAGCGCCGGACCCTGGGGATGGGTCTCCAGGGCTCCCTGGAACGAAAATCTCTTCCACTCTGCTTCTGCACACCTTGTATTGACCCAGAAGTTATGGGGGACTCTTTTTACATTAATTCTATGGGCTTTTGGTTTTGGAGCTCATAAACGTGCGTCCTTCTACTCCGCCATCTTGGCTCCACCCCCATCCAAATTCTTAAAGGACAAGTTAAATGAGTTACAGGAAAAAATAGATGCTAAGAATGTGCTAGTGGAGAAACTCAACTTCCTTCCTCTCATAAGTACAGTAATAGGGGGCAGAACCAAGATGGCAGATTGTAAATACACACATACTCTAGCTCTTCCCGCATAGCCCATAAAATACCTGTAAAGAGTGGCTCTCAACAAATTCTAGAGCAGCAGAAGCCACAGAACAATACAGTGGAGGAGACTTCCAGCCTAGGGTGACCTGGAAGGCAGAGGGGAAAGGTCTGTTACACCAGACACAGAGTAGATCTCAGCCCAGCCTTGGCCATGATGCTGGGAGGAGCAGGGCCAGAGCAAGCCTTAGTGGCACAATCCCCAGCAGCAGTGCAGATCCCTCAACCCACAGGTGCCAAAGGTCAGCAAGAGGGCTTTTTCAGCTGGGTAAGAAGGGAGCAGGGGCCCTCATAGCACCAGTCCCAGGCAGCAGCATCAGAGGCCACAGTAGGCAGTGGCCCCCAAGGCAAGCAGCCTCTACTTAAGGCCCGTGGGGGAATGGAACAACTGATCTGAACCTCAGCCCTGAGTGCTTTTGGGGGAATTGAGCAGCTGATCTTAATCTCACACTGAGTGGCAGCCCTGCCCTTACCTAAAAACCCTGAGGGAATTGAGCAGCTGATATGAATCTCAGCCTGAATTCTGGCCTGGCAGAACTGGAGGCCAGGTGGTTGTGGTGAAGGAATTCTGCTACTTCCAGATTCTGGGCACAAAAGTCTTCTGGTTGCTCTCAGTGTTCAGACTTGATTGTGCCACCTTGCAGGAGCTGAGATGTTACAGGACCTCAGAGTATACCCAACTCTTGACAAAGAACCTAAGAGTCAAGTACCTTGTTGGGAAAATGCCCCAAAAAGGGAAAAATAAGACTATAAAAGGTTATTTCTTGGTGAAGAGGTATCTTCTCCCATTCTTTCAGTTGAGGAAGAACAATGCTCACCATCAGGGAAAGACATAAAAGTCAAGGCTTTCTGTATCCCAAACATCCAAAATAAATATTCAATGGTCTCAAGTCACAGAAAAGCTCAAAAAGGATTTTGAAAATCAAGTAAGAGAGGTGGAGGAAAAATTGGGAAGAGAAATGAGAGAGATGCAAGAAAATCATGAAAAGCAAGTCAACAGCTTGCTAAAGGAGACCCAAAAATGCTGAAGAAAGTAACACCTTTAAAAATAGGCTAACTCAATTGGCAAAAGAAATTCAAAAAGCCAATGAGGAGAAGAATACTTTAAAAAGCAAAATTAGCCAAATGAGAAAGGAGCTTTAAAAGTTCAGTGAAGAAAATAGTTTTTTAAAAATTAGAATGGAACAGATGGAAGCTAATGACTTTATGAGATGTCAAGAAATCACAAAACAAAACCAAAAGAATGAAAAAATGGAAGATAATGTGAAATATCTCATTGAAAAAACAAATGACCTGGAAAATAGATCCAGGAGAGACATGATCAAGAAAAAAAGAACCTCCATATCATCTCTCATGAAATTGTCAAGGAAAACTGCCCTGATTCTAGAACCAGAGGGTAAAATAAATATTGGAAGAATCCACCAATCACCTCCTGAAAGACATTCCAAAACATAAACTCCTAGGAATATTGTAGCCAAATTCGAGAGTTACCAGGTCAAGGAGAAAATATTGCAAAGAACTATAAAGGAACAATTTTAGTATTATGGAAATACAATCAAGATAATACAAGATCTAGTATTTTCTACATTAAGGGATCGAAGGACATAGACTGTGCTATTCCCGAAGTCAAAGGAACTAGAATTAAAACAGAGAATCACCTACTCAGCTAAACTGAGTATAATACTTCAGGGGAAAAATGATCTTTCAGTGAAATAAAGGACTTACAAGTATTCTGGATGAAATGGACAGAGCTGAAAAGAAAATTTGACTTACAAACACAAGAATCAAGACAAGCATGAAAAGGTAAACAGGAAAGAGAGATAATAAGGGAATTACTAAAGTCGAACTGTTTATATTCCTACATGGAAAGACAACATTTGTAACTCTTGAAGCTTTTCTCAGCATCTGGGTAGTTGGAGGGAGTAAATGCACAGACACACACACACACACACACACACAGAGAGAGAGAGAGAGAGAGAGAGAGAGAGAGAGAGAGAGAGAGAGAGAGAATGACAGAGAGACAAAGAACAGAGGGTTAGTTGAATAAGATGGGACCATATGTAAAAAAATAAAATTAAGGGATGAGAGAGGAATATATTGGGAGGAGAAAGGGAGAAATGGAGTGGGGAAAATTATCTCTCATAAAAGAGGAAAGAATGGAGGGAAAAAGGGGGGAGGTGAGAGGAAAAATGTGAAGCTACTCTCATCATATTTGACAGAAGGAAGGAATAAAATGCACCCTCATTTTGGTATGAAAACCTATCTTAGTATACAGAAAGTGGGGGAGAAGGAGATAAGCAAAGTGGGGGTATGATGGAAGGAGGGAGCAATTAGAAGTCAGTACTCTTGGGGAGGCACAAGGTCAAAAGAGAGAATAGAAGAAATGGGGGGCAGGATAGGATGGAGGCAAATATAGTTAGTCTTACACAACATGACTATTATGGAAGTCATTTGTAAGTCTACACATATATAGCCTATATTGAATTGCTTGCCTTCTCAGTGAGGATGGGTGGGGAAGGAGGAAGGAAGAGAAGTTGGAACTCAAAAATTATAGGAACAAGTGTTGAGTATTGTTCTTGCATACAACTGGGAAATAAGACACACAGGTAATGGGGTACAGAAATTTATCCTGCCCTATAGGACAAAAGAGAAGATGGGGATAAAGGAAGGGAGGCAGGCTAGAAAGGGGATCAGATTGGTGGAAGGGGTAATCAGAATGCAAGGCATTTTGGGGTAGGAGGAGGAGAGAGATGAGAAAATTTGGAACTCAAAATTTTGTGGAAATGAATAAATAAATAATTTTTAAAAATGAAAAGGCATAACTTCGTGTAAAAAAGTAGACTAATATAATCTTAAAATGAATTTTAAAAAAGAAATAAAGGAGGGTAATAGAATTTTAAAATATATATTATATGATACATCTCTTGAGAAATCTGAATGGAAGGAAAAACAAAACCTGTTTCCCAACTGTATTGTAGGCCTCTCACATGCACAACACACACATTCGCACACGCACACACACACAAACCACAATGGTTTAGAGAATACAAACACCACAAACAAATGCATGGGAAAACTGAGGGAGAGTTAAATGTTTAGTCTGGGGTCACACAACTAGCAAGTGTCTGAAGCCAACTTCTGAACTCAGGAACAAATGCAGAAAAGCAAAAGTATTAAATGCAGCTTTTTCAGATCACAGTGCAATAAAAATTACAAACAATAAATGTCCTAGGAAACAGAAATTAAAAAGCAATTTGAAATTAAATACTCAAATTCTAAATAATGAATGGAGCAAGGAAAAAAATAGAAAAAATCAATAATTTAATTAAAGACGATGACAACTCAATGACAAAATAAAATTTGTGATATGCACCCAGAGCAGTACTCTGGAGAAAACATATCCCTAAATACTCACATCAATTGAAAAAGAGTAGATCAATTAATTGGAAATGCAAGTAAAACAGTCCAGAAAAGGTGAAAAATAAAACTCCAATTAAGCAGCAAAAGAATCTTGAAAATTTGAAGAGAAATGATAAAAATGAAAGTAAAAAAAAATAAGGTAAACTAGGAGCTTGTTTTACGGAGGTAAACGATAAAATATATAAATCACCATTTATTTTCATTTTTAAAAAGAAACAAAATTGCCAGTCTCATAAGTGAAACTGGTGAATGTCCATCTAATAATGATGAAATTAAAGCAGTTTGGAAGTTCTTTTGCACAGTTGTATGATAATAAAACTGACAATCAACTGACAATCTAAGTGAAATGCAAATGAATCATTAAAAAAGAGAAATTATTCAAGTTATCAAAGGAAAATGGAATACTTATGTCTCAGAAATATAAACTGAACAAGTCATAAATGAGATCTTTAAGGAAGAAAAAATCTCAAGTACCAGATGTATATACAAGAAAATTCTACAAAACTTTTAAGGATCAATAATTGCAACTCTGTAAACTGATTGAAAAGAAAAGAAAAAAATGAGTCCCAACAAATTCCTTCTATGGTGCAAATTTGATTTTGATACTGAAGCCAGGAAAAGCAAAAACAGAGAAAGAAAATTTGGATCAACTTCACTAATGGTTATTGTTCCAAAATTTTTAAATAAGGGAAGTTATAGCATTTTATCATAAAGATCAAACATTATGATTAAATAGACTTTATGAATGTGATACAAGGAAAAAGGATATCTTTGAAAAAAAGTAAAAATCCAAATATAAAGCAAGAAAGATCTTGGAGATGGGAGAAAGTACTAAGAGACTAGTAGATCACAGAATCTAATTGTTGGAAAGGACCTTCATTGACATTCATTGTATATACATACATGCATACATATGTGTATATAAACTTGCATGTATACACACAATAATGTGTACAGATACAAGAATATACATACTTTTATACATCCACATATATGTTTAGGAATGGATTCAACCATATATGTATATACCTATATTGTATCTTTATGCATGTATTATATATAATATATATATATATATACTATTAACATTATATGAGTGTAATGTAATTTTATATGTTATAATACATATAGTTGTTAATATTATAATCATATAATCATAGATGTACATGCACAAGGTTCATGGATAAATGAGGACCAGAAACATAGAAACTAAAGCAGCAGAGGGAAAACACCATGTGAGGGCCTTGCTGAAACCTAGGGAAAGAGCATGAACGTGGCAGATGTGTAGCAAGCTGGATACAAATACAGTAGTCAGGGGAGAACGGGCAACATGAAGCTGCTGAAGACAGATACCATAACTGAGCCCATGCAGAAGAAAGACATACAAAGGCTAGACATGCTGACAGGTGTATAGAGTGGGGTGATCATGCTGAGTCCCTGGTGTGAATACATAAGGCAGTACTGGGAGTGGCCTCACATCTGCATCCTTCTGCTTTTACTTGGAGGGTTTGCCTTTTAGTTTTTGTGGAGGTGAGGTGGAGTGGCATGGGGTAGGGTCAGAGGCCATGGAATGCTGAGATAAGAGGCAGGGATAAAGAGAGTGTGTGCAATATTTTACAATAAAGTTAATGTAACTTTTTTTGAATACAGATTTCTTTCAGAATTCTTAGGGTAAAGTCAAATTTGCATAATGTGAATTATATAAGGTGAGAGCTGTCTATACACAGTTTTGCTGGGCAATATATTCTTGGTTGCAGTTCTCATTCCTTTGCCTTCTGAAGTACCATAATCCTAACTCTTCTACCCCTTTAACATGGTAAGCACTAAATCTTATGTCATCCTACCTATAACTCCATAGTCATGGTCTCTTCGTGGCTGGTTGCAGTATTCTTTCCTTGACCTGGGAGGTATGGAATTTGGCTAAAATATTTCTGAAAATTTTCATTTGATTCTTTAAATTTCTACTTGCCTTCTACCTCTAAGATATCAGGGTAGTTTTCCTTTATAATTACTTGAAATACAAAGTCTCAATTATGTTTTTTATCATGATTTTTAGGGAGTCAATTCATAATCTCTCTCCCTCCAATCTCTGCTTTAGTTGTTTTTCTGATGAGACATTATATATTTTATTTTTTTCATTCTTTTGACTTTGTTTTATTGTTTCTCCATGTCCTGTGTTGTCATTATCTTCCACTTGTCCATCTCTAATTTTTGAGGAATTTTTTCAATGAAGTTTTGTACCATTTTACCATTTGGGCTTTTTTATTGGCTTGTTTAAGGTACAATTTTTCTTCAGTAATTTTTTTTGTTCCTCTTTCACTATCTTTTTCATTCTCTTTTCATTATTTTCTTGTATTGCTCTCATTCCACCCCCCCTCAAATTTTTCCTTTATTACTCTTATTTGATTTGTCAAATCTGTTTTTGTTCTTCCTTTAGCAAATCCATCAATTATTTTTTGAGTGTATTCAATCTGCATTTGTCTTTGAGACTTTGCTTGTAGCGATTTTCTATCATCGTCTTCTGAATCTATATTTTGATCTTCCTTTTCAACATAGTAGTTTTTGTGGTAAAACTCATGTCTGCAGGACTCTAATCATTTCTGGGCCCTACAATCGAGAGGCATATTGATAAGGTGGAACATACACAGAAGGGGACAGCTAGGATGTTGAAGTGCCCCAACTTCAGGTCTAAAGAAGATCACTTGAAGGAACTGGAGGTACTTAGTCAAGTGGAAAGACTCAGAGAGGTTATGATATTTGGCTTTATTTTATTTTCCCCCACAGAGCATCACTTTCTTATTCAGTAAAAAGAGCAGGTTGAGCAAGATGAACTCTGGCATCTCCTTTACCCCTAAATGTTATAGTTTTTATTGGTTTAAGTATTTGAAGGGCCACAAGATAGACTGTCATCTGTAAAATAAGCTAAGGTATAGGTGGAATTACACAAACTCTAACATCTCTTCTAGATGTCGATCCTTTGATCCTATTATCTTTAGCATTTGAAAGACTATCAAAAAGAATTAGACTCAGTTTTCTCATCTATAAAACCATGGCATTGAACTGGATGTCCTTGAAGGCCTTCCATCTTTATATCTATGATTATAGGGACTTATGACTTGTTGAAATCAGACTAAGGGGGAAGAATTAAGAGCAATGAGGAGGAGGAGATGGGTGGTCCTCACAATTAGACCTATTTAATATTAAAATGAGTTATCTCAAGAGGTTCCCTATCAAGCAAGTTTTGAATGCCCACTTGTCTGGAATATCTAAAGGAGAATCCTCACAGTAATTGGAATTGTAACTGGAATAGAGGGCTGCCAGTGTCTCTGCTGGCTCTGAGAGTAGATTTCTATATTTGCTCTTTGAGATCATCGTGAAGTAATAGCGTGAACAAGGATTAGAGTAGTCACTAAATATGTGCTTGTTGACCCATTAGAATATTTAGAGTCAAAATGATTTGGTTTGCAATGTCTCTTTCAAATATTTATTGGCTTTGTGGCACTGGACAATGCAGTTTCTTTGAGGCTTCTTGTTTTTTTAATTTGGAAAATGGAGGTTACGAATGGTAGCTACCTCACAGGGTTGTTGTCAGAATCAAATGAAATAGCCATTCAGTAAGCATTTACCAAGTTCTTGTGAGATGCCAGTTATCATGCTTGTAAAGTTCTTTATAAACCTCAAAAGGTTATATAATTGTGAGTTGGTGCTATCAGTACTGTTACTGTACATGCAATTTCATTCCCTATTTTCACTCCAACCTAATCAAATTAAATTAAAATGTACAAGAGTGAAATTAAAAAAAAAATCTTTCTCCTTAGCTCACTGAATAATAAAAATGATAGCAGTGTATATATATATATATATATATATAATTTTCCAAGGAATTTTACAAATATTATCATATTTAGTCCTTATAGCAACTATGAGAGGTAAGTACTATTATTATCCCTGAAACTGAGGCAGAGAGTGACACCCAGGTTTATACTGTTAGTAAATATATAAGGTCACATTTGAACTCAGGTCTTCCTGACTTGAGGTCCAGTGTTTTTCTACATGATTGCACCTGAAGTCGCTGGTTTTTGACACATTTTTGAGAGGAGAACAGAGACTTCAGCTTTGTATATAGTGAAATATTGAACATTTCAGCTTATCTCAGGCTGATAACATGTTTACCTGTGTTCCCTTGACCATCACTCCTACCCCCTCCTCAGCAGAGCCAATATCCATTTCCCAGAGAATTCAAAATCTTCCTCAAAATGTTACTGTCAGTTGATGGGAGGAGATAATTGATCTTGCTGTTATTTTGATTAGGTAACTCCAATCTCATTTTTTCTTCCAAATGTAGCTATGGCCTATAAAATACAGATGATGACAGAGTTATTCTTTTATTAACCAAGTGCCGGGTGACTTCCCAGCCATGGATCTTTGGGGAAAAGTCATAAACGATAAACAATCCACTCTGTGGAAGTCACCTTTTCCCAGCTCTATTAGTTGATCTGCTGGCAGGTACCAATAGAAGCAGCTCCCCAGGCAGAGAAGGAAAAAAAAAATAGGGGAAAAAAGTATCTGGAAGGCACAATTCAAGTCTCATTCTCCCACCCTAACAGCTGTAGAAATGATTTAATTTGGAGTAACTACAGTTTGTCCCATTTCTCCCTGCTTCTGTCTCCCTCCCACACAAGTCTCTAGTGCTCAAATGTGCTGCCTACACCATGCCTCCATACCTGCAGGGCTGGAAGGGCACTCAAACTGGAGGTGTGAAAGACAGGAGGGATTTTTTTTATTTGTTTCTGTTGAAATAGCTCATTTATTTTTTAATAATGCAAGCTTAGAGTTATCACAAGATTCCCTGAAAAGATCCTTTCCTTTCCCATCACCAGGAAGGTAAAGTTAAAAGAAAGTTACATTTCAGTTAAAAGGGTCCATTAAGGATGCACAAGCTTCCCTGAGGCTTGTTGTCAGTTGGTAGACAGAGACGATGTGGCGTAACTGTAGCAACAACATGCAACGATACAATTGGAGAAGTACGGGGGCTACATATAGCTCTAAGGACGACTGAATAGACATCTGGAGCTTTCTTTGCCTCAATCTTTCTCTTATAGATGCCTTCATTCCTGCTGGGAGGGGAAGCAGGAGGTTGAGGGCAGAGGCTACTACTCTATTCTCCTCAGAAAGAAGGGGGCATCATGCTAAAAGTATATCTATCTGCTTCTGGTTTATGCTATGGCATATGATCATATTTCATCTAATTTCTCAATGCTTTGTCACTTGGGGAGTAAAGGAACCCCAAGCTCTATATCCAAATTTTCACCCCTTTTCTACCTAATACCAGTTCCATCATAAATACACATAGTAAGTAAGTCCATTTGTCTAAATCATAGCATAACAGAATTAAGAGCAGGTATATAGAGGAGAATAAATACCACACAATACAGAGTGAAGGAGTTCTTCCACTGGGAATAAATTAATAGATCAAATGGGAAAGAATCTTGAATGTCCCCTCAAGGGAAAGTCCTTGAAGTTTCTCATGTAGTGTTCTCTGGGACAGGGACACTATAAAGAATGACTTGCCTTCCCAGAGTTTCTTCCTTCAGTAACCTGAAGAAGGGTTGGCCTCTTCCATCTAGTTTCTCAACATTGAAAGCCTGGAGATTCCTGAGTGACTCCATACTGGGAGAAGATTTGAAGCTTGACTAATTCCAAAACAGATTAGCCCTGGAAAATCTTGAAGAGGGAATCCACTTGAAGAGATCCAAAGGGAGATTAGCCTTTGGAAAGTTCCAAAGGGTACTCGTCAGGGAACTCTCCTCTGGAAAGTCCCTAAGGAGTTAGTAAAAGATACAGTTCTTTAGATTCTCAACAACTCTGCCTCCCCCTCGCACAGGGCAGAACACTCATCTCCACCAATAAGGAGAGAATTCCAAACCAACAAACTTTGGTACAGGGGTTACAGCAATAACAAAAAAGGTTTTGAAGTGCTTTTAGGTTAGGAGTAGTGGAAAATGAGCTGGATTGAGAACAATATCTCTTTGGGTTCAACTACTGAACTGATGGCACACGAGGACTTTGTGACTACTGGGGAGATCCTTGGGTCTTCAGGGGGTCTAAGCTACTTTCTAAAACAAAGACCAAATATTAAAAATGAGAATCCCTTAATGAATAATGAGAATCCATTAATGAAGAGGGTGTTTATTAAAAGACAAATCACAAAATAACCACCCCCTCTATCTGTCTCTGTCTCTCACTCTCCTCCTTGTCTCCCCCTTTTTCTCCCTCTTCTCTCTGTCTCTCTCTGTCTCTCTCTCTGTCTCTCTCTCTGATTCCATCTATGTGTATATCTACTTGTCATCTGTTTATCTATCTATCCATCTATCTGTATTTATCTGTCTGTCCCTCTGTCCAATGGTCTATCTGATGTACTTAATTCTTTAAAAAAAAAATGATTCTAGGACTGAGACTTCATCTTTACAAGCAACATATCCAACATGCAGATTTTTTGTACCTGATCTGTCATTTGATCAATGAAAGTATCTTCCTAAGTGGAGATTCTCTTACTTCTGATAATGAACATTAGAATCATTCAGCTTTGATTTCCAGGCTTCCAAAGTCGTCTGTAGGCACTGAGAGGATGAATACTTACCTGATATGCACTCTTTGGTTGTGAGGTCAGAGTAGTTGACTCCTGGATCCCTTTCAAGCTTGGTCATTTGTCATTTCTTCTCTTTTCCTTCCAGACTATTTGTCTTCCCCTGTGTTTAGTCCTTCATTTCTCAGCTCAGATCTTTCTTTCCTTCATTGCTTCCTTCCCCCTTTCCTTCCTTCCTTCTTTTCTTTGTTTCCATTCCTTCCTTCCTTCCTATCTTTTCTTTCCTTTCTTTTCTTTCCTTTCCTTCCTCTCTTCCTTCCTCCTCCCTCCCTCCCTCCCTCCCTTCCTTCCTTCCTTCCTTCCTTCCTTCCTTCCTTCCTTCCTTCCTTCCTTCCTTCCTTCCTCCTTCTTTCCTCCTTTCTCTTTCTTCTTTTTTCAATTCCTTGACTCTAAGGTCAACATTATGTCTATTATGTGCAGGGGATCTCATGCTGGCCTACGAGAGCTATTTAGGGCACTCTCTTTTATTAGATTTCATCTTTCTATATAAGAGTTTCCTTATTTATCACATGGGGATAAGGCTTCAATCCAATCCAACAATCATTTCTATTATTATTAATAGCAATGTTATGTCTTTAGTTAAAAAATGTGTATAGTGAACATAACTGACTCTATCCATCAATCAGAGGTGATGTGAAGATCATTATCACTTCAAGTATTTCTCTGGGGTTTCCTCCTTTTTGGTCAACCTGGCCTCCACATCACTGTCCATGCCCTAGAGGTTCATCCCCTTCATAGTCAATCACCTCATTAGCTGCACATGTACCTTTTTCTCCATTGCTCCTCTCCCATCCCACTCTAGACTCTCCACTATCAAAAGTAACCATGATCAAATCAACTCTGCATTGTCCTGGAGTGGAGCACGTTAATATTATTCCCTGTGGTCCCACTCACTGTTCCCGGTAACTGTAAATATCCTTCCATGGCCAGCACTACCCAGTGTGTTTTTACCTCATTGGAATATGAGATCCATGGTAGGAGGCAGGGCATTTGTTTCTGTATTTGCATTCTTAGCACTCAGCGCAAGCTGGAACATGAATAATTGGTTCATTTAATAATCTTGCATAATGTTTGTAAAAGTGCTTTATTAATCTTAGAACATTAAAATCATGTGGCCAAAAGAACATTGATGTCTCAGGTCATGGATCCTGATACTTACTATCTATGGGAGCTTTAGCAAGTTCCTTCACCTCTCTGGAAATCAGGTGCCTCATCTGTAAAATGAGTCTTTGAGGCCCTTTCCAGCTTAAAGTCAGTGATTTCACTGGCTATAAATTGATCTTTATTCTTCGATTACCCCTGTAGTAAAATCCTCCTTTTGTGGATGGTGATTTATGCAGGCCATTTCTCTTATGACATTGCATGATGGAAATCTCCGTGTTATCTCAGGCCATTGTCTGCACTAACTTGTGAATGTGAGACTTCCCCACCAATGGGTCAGATCCAATTCTTTCCTGTGTAGCTGTCTAATTTTATGCTTTACTTAGACAAAAGAACACGCAGTGAAAACATGGTAGCTGCCTTCCTGGATCTGAAGGATTGCTATGTGCTTGTTCTGTTTGACCCCAGAGGGAAGAAGCACACACAGAGGGAGGCTGCAAAGAGGTAGATTTAGGATTGATGTCAGAGATAACAATAGCAACATCAGCAAGCAGCCAGGCATAGAGAGCCATTTCAATGTGGAATGAGTTTCCCAGAAAAATGGTGGCATTCCCCCTCCTTAGAGATCTTCCAGCAGAGGGCAGATGATCCAGCCTCAGGCATATTGTAGCTGATTTTGGTGTGTTTTGGAGGAGGGAGGAGATATGGATAAACTACATAGATATGAAGATACTCCAAATATTACAGTTTTTGCTTTTTATATTTAATAATAAAAGAAGATAGTGGGTACAGAGCTGAGACTGGAGTCAAGAAGAACTTAGACTTAAATGCCACCTCTGACATTTAGGTGCTAAGATATACTGAGTGAGACATTTAAACTCTATGGACCAAGACATTTCTGAAAGATCTAGCTATTCTAGGTAATCATTAACAGGTTTCTTTCAAGTATATTCAGGAATTCTCTATCCCCAATTTCTTCTCATCTGTGGACTCTACCTTGCCTCTGATTTCAGATGTGCTCAGGCAGGTTTATACAAATCTAGTGTACCAGGATCTCAAATCTTAGATTTGGGAATGATATCAGAATCTATCTATTTGTGAAGAGAAGTGCTAAAAAGGATCATCTATATTTGGGCTAAAGACCAATCCTCCCTCCACTCCCCAAATCCTGCCCTCTCATTGAACTTTAATTTGTCTCATTCCACTGCTAGTTTTTGTTTCTGCTCTTTGGGGTCGCTCAAAATGATTTCTTTGGCTCTTCTCCAATATTGATCTCTCAAATATTTGAAGACAGCTATCACAGCCTATTATGTTTTCTACCCACATATGATAAGTATTTTTTCTTTATCCTTCATAGCTGCAAATATAATTTTTTTACCAATAGATTATCTCATCTTTTTTTCTCAGATCATCCTTATTCTTTCTTCTAGTTTGTTCTAAATTTTAATTGTACTTTTATAAGAAGAGTAATGAGAAAGTCACACACACACACACAGATCTGACAGACTGGGGCATGCTGCTTGCACTTAAGCATGAATTTCTTCATCTTTTTAGTAGTTAAAGTCCCGTGGTAAGGTAGGTGAGACTAGGGGCTTCTGGTTGATTCCTTTTATGTACCCCCTCACACTTGTCCTAGAATAGGGACTCTATTATAAAAGACTGGTCATTCAGTAGCAAGTTTACTGCCCATTCAGTAAACTCTAAAGGGAGAAATAGCTTCTGCTCTGTGCCCATTCTCTCTTTCTGAACATGTGTTTTGGGCCTCTATTCTGGCATCCCTTGGTGGAGTTGGGAGCAGATCCCTGGCAGCTATGACAGCTACTCCCACATGAAAGTATAAACATATGCTTGTCTAAGTATGCTTGAGTCCAGCATATTTTTTTTTTCATTTGAACACAGGCAACTGGATCTCAATAATTAGGTTGATCTTTTCATTCTTGGTGGTTCCCTTGAGGACTCAGAGGTCTGACGTCATTAAGAGGTTCTGGTGTCTAGCACCAGGAAACAATTTCTTGAACTATACTTTTATCAAATGAGAATTTATCTCTGGTTGTAGGATGAACACAAATTCACTTGTCAGTAACTCTCTAATACCTCCAGGATCAAAGAAAAAATCATCCACTTGGCTATTAAAGTCCTCCATAATCTGGTCTCTTCCTGTCTTTCCAGCTGTCCTCCTTCTTCTAGGAATTCTACCACTTAGTAACATTAGCCTCCTTGGTCATTCTGAAATATGTCACTCAATTGCCTGACTGAATATTTTCACTGGTGTAGCTCCATTTCTGACATGCTCTCTCTACTCACCTCCTCCTTCTCCTCCTTCTGATGTCCCTACTTTCCTTCAAGTCCTAGCTTAAACCTCACCTTTTAAAGGAAGCCTTTCCTTATCCTTCTTAACTCTAAAATCTAATTTCTGTCCATTAACTCCAATGCATCCTGGATGTATTTACTTATTCATAGATGTTTGCATCCTCTAATAAACTGTGAACTTCTTGGGTGCAAGGATTTCTATTTTATTTGTTTTGGGTTTTGCCTTTTATTTGTAATTCCAGCTTTTAGGGCAGAGCCTGGAACATAGTAGGTACTTAATAAATATGTGCTGACTGTGTGACTGGAAAAGATATTTCCAAGCTTCAGGTTCCTCACCTTTAGCATGATATTGGCTCATCTCCAGGGTCCTTTTCAATTAAAAAAAATCAATGATATCATGAACATTTCAAGCTCAACCAGATAATCTGGATCATATGTTATGTGTTCAAATCATATAGCAAACCAAAACATAATACACACACACACGCAGAAACACACAAATGATCTGCTACATTCTGTGACTGAATTCCACAGTTCTTTCTTTGAATGTGGAAGGCATTTTGCCTTAGACGACCATTGCGAAATTTTTTTTAATGTCCTTGCATTGCTATGATGATTCAAGTCTACCAAAAAACTCTCACACACTGTGTCGTTGCTGTGCACAAAGTTCTCCTGGTTCTGCTCCTTTCACCCAGTATCAGATGATATGTCTTTCCAGGTCTTTCTGAAATCTTCTTGTTCATTGTTTCTTATGGAATAATAGTATTACTTTACATTTATACATTTACATTTAGGTAAAATTAAAATGTAGCTATTCTGACTCTAACTCCATCACTCTTTCCAACACACTCTGTATGATTCAGCCTTCACAGGACACCTTTTCTGTGCCCAGAGCTGTAAACAGTGCAATGAGGAGGAAAAGAGGGAGGCAAGAGGAATCCTTGCTCCCTGGATCACGTAGGAGATTACTGAACTCCACAAGAGCTGTGGAATATTTATCTGTATGACTCATGGACTTCCCAAAGGGACCTCCTTCTCAAATTTCATTCAGCCTAAATCAGGAGTTAGTGGGGGTGTTTTGTTGGAGAACAGAAAGGACTTTAAGCTAGATCTTCATTCCTAACACACAAAAGACACCATTGATCAAATTCTGTTATTTATGTCAGGGTCAATGGGAAGAGCAGAGAAATATGGGGTCCTGGAGCCCTGAAATCAACTTCTCTCTCCTCACATGCCCCCAACATGCATACCCA
This sequence comes from Bettongia penicillata ogilbyi, assembly GCA_023548195.1. Taxonomy (NCBI): domain Eukaryota; kingdom Metazoa; phylum Chordata; class Mammalia; order Diprotodontia; family Potoroidae; genus Bettongia; species Bettongia penicillata. Next base: position 1,105,722 of record JAJHZJ010000046.1, on the reverse strand, counting down.
ATTTGCAGTTCTTCAGGGCAATACATATACCAGAAAAAGACAGTTTTAGATGGTAGAGTTGTGTCTTATGCCAGGAGACCATAGTCAAGGGCAAGCTTCTCCAATTCTTCTCCTTCATCAAGTCATTTACCCTTTTAGAGCCTCAGTGTCTTCATTCACACAACAGGAATAAAAATGTAAACATAAACTGCCTCAAGGCTAGTTATAAACAAAGAATTTACAAAGGCTTGATCTGTATTATTAGAGTGTGTTTTAGAGAAGAGCTAGGATAGCTTTCTTGTCCTTCAGAAAATATGTCACCAATAATTTTCTGAAGTCCTGCCAATATTTTCAATTTTCCATTTTGGGGACAACTGCTAACCTGTTGGATGGGAAATATTAACCTCATAGTTACATTAATTTGCATTAATTACCAATTAATTACCAATTATTTGGAGCATTTTTTAATATATTCATTTTATTTATTTTCAATGCCCTACAATCAATACCATAAAACTTAGATATTTTTCCCCCTACCTACCCCTTACCAACTCCCTCCCTCCTCAAGAAGGCATACAATTCTATATAGGATCTACACATATGTTCCTGTTGAATACATTTTCATTATAGTCATGCTGTGTACAAGTACTAAAATAGATGGGAGAAATCATATAACAAACCAAAACATAATACACACACACACACACACACACAAACACACAAATGATCTGCTACATTCTGCAATTGAATTCCACAGATATTTTTTTGAATGTGGAAGGCATTTTGCCTTAGAAGACCACTGGGAATTTTTTTTAATGTCCTTGCATTGCTATGACAATTCAAGTCTGCCAGAAAAATCTCTCGCACACTGTGATCATTGCTGTGCACAAAGTTCTCCTGGTTCTGCTCCTTTCACCCAGCATCAGATCATATAAGTCTTTCCAGGTCTCTCTGACATCTTCTTGTTCACCATTTCTTGTGGCACAATAGTATTACTTTGCATTTATATACCATAATTTCTTCAGCCATTTCCCCAATTGATGAGCATCCCTTGATATCCAGTTTTTGGCCACTACAAAGAGTGCTGCTATAAATATTTTTGTACATGTGGGACCCTTTCCCATTTTTATGATCTCTTGGGGATACAGTCCTAAAAGCAACATCGCTGGGTCAAAGAGTATGCACATTTTTGTAGCCCTTTAGGCATAGTTCCAAACCACTCTCCAGAATGGTTGGATGAACTCACAGCTCCACCAATTAATTGGTGTTCCAACTCTCTCACATCCTCTCCAACATTTATCATTTTCCTGTTTTATTATGTTTGCCAATCTAATCAGTGTGATGTGGTTCCTCAGAGTTGTTTTATGTGCATCTCTCTTATCAAAAGTGATTTAGAGCATTTTTTCATATGATTATAGATATCTTTAGTTTCTTCCTCTGAAAATTACCTGTTCATATCCTTTGACCATTTATCAACTGGGGAATGACTTGTATTGTTGTACGTTTGACTCAGTTCTCTATATATTCCAGAAATGAGGCCTTTATACCCAAGATTAGCTGCAAAATTTTTTCCACAATATACTACATCCCTCCGAAGTTTGGTTGCATTAAATTTGGTTACGCAAAAACTTTTCAGTTTAATGTAATCAAAATTATTCATCTTGTACTTCACAATGCTTTCTATCTCTTCTTTAGTTAAAATTCTTCCCTTCTCCATAAATCTGATAAATACACTATCCCTTGCTCCTCCAATTTGTCCTTGATATCAATCTTTATACCTAGATCGTGTACACATTTGGACTTTATTCTTGTGTAGTGTGTCAGGCATGGGTCTATGTCTAGTTTCCACCACACAGTTATCCAGTTTTCCCAGAAATTTTTGTCAAACAATGAGTTCTTATCCCAGAAGCTGGGGTCCTTGGGTTTATCAAACAGGAGGTAGCTATATTCCTTGCCTACTGGGTCTTGAGTGCCTAGTATATTCCACTTGTCTACCTTTCTGTTTCTTAGCCATTACCAAGTGGTTTTGATAATTGCTGCTTTATAATACAATTTGACATCTGGTAGCACTAGGCCGCTTTCCCTAGCATTTTTTTTATCCCTTTGATACTCTGGACCTTTTGTTTTTCCAGATGAATTTTGATATTATTTTATCCAGCTCTAGAAAATAATTATCTGATAGTTTAATTGGTATGGCACTGAGTGAGTAAATTAATTTAGGTAGAATTGTCATTTTTATTATATTGGCTCTGCCTACCCATGAGCAACTGATAATTTTCCACTTTCTTAGATCTGATTTTATTTGTGCAAAAAGTATCTTGTAATTGTATTCATATAGTCACTGGGTTTGTTTTGGCAGGTAAACTCCCAAATATTTTAAAAGTGTCTATCATAGCATTAAATGGGATTTCTCTTTCTTTCTCTTGCTGTTGCACTTTGTTATCAATATATAGGAATGAATAAGATTTGTGCGAGTTTATTTTGTAACCTGCAACTTTGCCAAAGTTGTTTATTATTTCAAGTAGATTTTTTACTTGAATCTCTGGGATTCTGTAAGTATATCATCATATCATCTGCAAAGACTGATCACTTAGCTTCTTCTTTGCCCATTATTCCTTTAATTTCTTTATCTTGTCTAATTGCTACAGCTAACATTTCTGGTACTATATTGAATAATAGTGGTGATAATGGACATCCTTATTTCACCCCTGATTCTTAGTGGAAATGCATCTAGCCTATCTCCATTGCATATAATGCTTGCTGATGGCTTTAGGTAGATACTGCTTATTATTTTATGGAAAGTTCTCTTTATTCCTACGTTCTCCAGTGTTTTTAATAGGAATAGGTGTTGTATTTTATTGAAAGCTTTTTCTGCATCTATTGAGTTAATCATGTGGTTTTTGTTAGTTTTTTGTTGATATGATAGATAATGCTAATAATTTTCCTTATATTGAATCAGCCCTGCATTCCTGGTATGAATCCTACCTGATCATAGTGTATTATTCTCATGATAAGATGTTGTATTTCTTTTGCTAAGATATTATTCAAAAGTTTTGTATCTATATTCATTAGAGAAATTGGTCTATTTCTTTCTGTCTTTTGTCTCTTCCTGGTTTAGTTATCAAAACCATATTTGTATCATAAAAAGAATTTTGGAGGAGTCTTTCTTCCCCAATTTTCAAAAATAGTCTATAAGTTATTGGAATTAACTCTTCTTTAAATGTTTGATAGAATTCACTTTTAAATCCATCTGGCCCTGGAGATTTTTTTTCCTAGGGAGTTCATTGCTGGCTTATTCAATTTTTTTCTGAGATGGGGTTGTTCTAGTATTCAACTTCTTTCCTTAATCTGGGCAATTAGTATTTTTTAAAATACTCTTTCATCTCACTTAGATTGTCAAATTTGTGGGCATAAAGTTGGGCCAAATGATTTTGAATTGTTGCTTTAATTTGCTCCTCATTGGAGATGAATTCACCCCTTTCATTTTTTATATCAGTAATTTGATTTTCTTCTTTCTTGTTTTTAATCAAATTGACCAAAAGTTTATCAATTTTGTTAGTTTTTTCATAAAACCAACTACTGCTTTTATTTATTAATTCAAGAGTTTCCTTGATTTCAATTTTATTAATCTCTCTGGTTTTCAGTATTTCTAATTGGGTATTTACTTGGGGATTTTCAGTTTGTTCTTTTTCTGGTTTTTTCAGCTGCATGCCCAGATCATTGACCTCCTCTTTCTCTATTTCATTTTTGTAGGCATTCAAAGACACAAAATTTCCTCTTTATAATCATATTTGAAACCTGGTTATTGGAACTTGCCATTTTTAGATGCCATGGGACTATTAAATGACTGCTTTTCTGAGTCTAACTTCAGGTATGAGAAGCAAGAAAGGCACTCTGAGCCTCCAAAACATGATGCCAGTAAGCTGATGAGATGGTGGTATGAAGTGCACCTCTCAAGGGAAGAGTGGGAGAGCGGCTGTTCAGCATGAACTGAGGTGGGATTTTCCTGATTCAATTTTCCCACTGACCCCTGGCAGACTTTAAGCCTGACTGAATGCAAGTGGATAGTCTAATACTGCCTGGAGCTGACATGAAGTTGGGGAGCTATTATATCCCTGCAATGTCCTTACTATTGGTGGCAATTTCCTATAGTCAAAAGGTTTGTAAGCTTAATACCAGATCTATTTAATTATAGATTATGGGTAGGGGAACATTTGAGGTTGTCTAAAATTAAGCTATTAGGCATAGGACTTCAGACAAACAATATTAAGTTAGGGTCCTTTAATTCTTAGTAATACTGTGGAGACAATTAGGTCAAGAGCTTCTGAAATTAGCAAAATAAATATTATCTCTGTCTCAGTTGGTTTATGTTTAAAATAAATTCTTTTATGGTCCATATTGTAAACGCTTGAAAGTGATGTATCACCTGACCAAATTTTTGTATATGTGCCATGTACTGCTGAGAAAAAAGGTATATTTCTTCCTATGCACATTCAATTTTCTCCAGAGATGTGTCATATCTACCTTATCCAAAGTTTTATTTACCTCACTAACCTCTTTCTTGTTTATTTTGAGGGTAGAGTTTTCAAGTTCAGAGAGGGGGAGTTTGAGGTCCCTCACCAGCATAGTTTTGCTGTCAATTTCTTCCTTCAACTCCCCCAACTTCTTCTCTAAAAATTTGGATGCTATACCTCTTGGAGCATATGTGTTTAGTAATGATATTGCTTCATGGTCTATGGTGCCTTTTAGCAGGACATAGTTTCCTTCCTTATCTGTTTTGATAAGGCCTATTTCTGCTCTCACTTTGTCTGAAATTAGAATTGCTACCCCTGCTTTTCTCATATCAACTGAAGCACAATATATTCTGATCCAACCTTTGACCTTTACCCTGTGTATATCCCCCCATTTCAAATGTATTTCTTGTAAACAACATGTTGTTGGATTATGGCTTTTAATTCATTCTGCTATCTGTCTCCATTTTATGGGAGAGTTCGTTCCATTCACATTCATGGTTATGATTACAATCTGTGTCTTTCCCTCCATTCTCTTTCACACTCTTTCTGCTTTCAACTCTCCTGTCTCCCTTCCCCTCCTCAACAGTTTTCACTTTTCACCACCCCCTCCTGCAGTCTTCCCTTCCTTCTTTTAACCCCCCTCCCTTTTACTCCCCTTTACCCTTCCTGCTTTTTCCATCCCTTTTAGCTTCCCCTCCCCTTTCTTCCCTCTTCCCCTCCTACTGCCTATAGAGATAGTTAGAATTATTTAGAATTATATACTTGTTTATTGTTCCCTCCTTGAACCATATCAGATGAGAGCACCTCTCAAACAATGCTCATCTCCCTCCCCTCTTTTCCTCTACTATAATTTTGTACTTCTTCCTGTGATGTGATTTACCATTTTCTGCTTTCCCCTTTTCACACGTCCTGCTACAAGCCCTTTGCATGCTTAAATTATATTTTTAACATGACATGATTTACTTTATACCCATTCCCTCTATGTATATCCCTTTCATATTTCATAATAGATGTACAATTCTCAAGATTAACAGGTATCATCTTCCCTTATAGGGAGGTAAACAGTTTGTCCAAATTAAGTTACAAGTTTTGTTTTCTTTCTCCCCCTTGTTTACCTTTTCATGCCTTTCTTGAGAGCTGCATTTGAAGATGGAATTTTCTATCAAGTTCTGGCGTTTTTGTCAGGAAGATTTGCAAATCCCTTACTTCATTGAATAACCATCTCCTTGCCTGAAATGTTATGCTGAACTTTGCTGGGTTGTTGATCCTTTGCTATAGTCCCATCTCCTTTGCCTTAAGGAATATTGGATTCTAATTCCTTTGATCTTTTAATGTAGAAGCTGCAAGTTCCTGTGTGATCCTGACTGTAGCTCCTAGATATTTGAATGGTTTCTTTCTGGCTGCCTGTAGTATTTTCTTCTTCACTTGGTAATTATGGAATTTGGCAAAAATATTTCTTGGGGTTTTGAGTTTGGGATTCCTTTCAGGATGTGAACAGTGGATTCTTTCTATGACTATTTTGCCCTCTGGAGCTAGCACTTCTGGGAAGTTTTCCTTGATGATTTCCTGGAAGATACTGTTCAGACTCTTATTTCACTGTGACTTTCTGGAAAGCCAATAATTCTTAAATTTTTTCTCCTGGATCTATTTTCCAGGTCAGTTGTTTTTCCAATTAGATATTTTACATTTTCTTTTATCTTTTTATTCTTTAGATTTTGTATGACTGATTATTGCTGTCTCATAGAGTCATTAATTTCCCAATTCTAATTTTTGTCAAATTGTTTTCTTCAGCTAACTTTTGCATCTCCTTTTTCATCTCTTCAATTTTTTCTTTGAAGGAGTTATTTTCTCCAGTTAATTTTTGTACTTCTTTCTCCATTTGCTCAATTTTCCTTTTAAAGAGATGTTCTCATCAGGGAATTCTTTTTTTATACTTTTAAAATCATTGGCCTGTTTTTTTTCTATTTCCTTCTTTAGCTATCCCAGGAGAGCTGTTTGTTCATGCGATCAGTTTATAATCCCTTCTGAAGTTTCAGATGGAAGTACAGTCTCACTAGTGACCTCTTTGGTATTTGTGTTTTGGTCCTTGTCCCCATAGAAAGATTCTATGGCATTTTTGAGCTTGTTTTGCTTTTTCTTTTTCATGATGGTGATTGTGTTGTGGCTTCTGGTTCTTTCAGTTAGAAGCTGCAGAACTTGGTGTTGGGCTGACTTGTGTGAAAAAGGTAAGAGCAAGTGTCTTTTATCTTTTTCATTTGTATTTCCCCAATCTGCTTGTTAAGTGTGGGGGAGTGGTGATCTGGTCATGGGAGATCCCCTCAGCTGAACTGAAGCAAAGGCAACCTCAAGGGATGGTGATCCCAGCTTCCTTATTGTCTTCCAGTTTCCCGTGGAGTTATAAGGCCCACCTAGATCCTAATGCGAGTTTTCACCCCTCCTGGGGTTCCTCTACTAGCACTGAGGCTCACTTGGGTCCTAGTGCGAGTTTCCACTGCCCTGGGGCTCCTTTCCTTCTGGTTTGCCTCTGCCACAGGAGGAAGAATCACCCTTAGTTATCTTCCTAGCCTCAGGTGTTATGAGACCATTTTCCCCCTCTGCTGTTCCCACTCATCCAGTATTTTTCTGGGGAAATATTTTATGGTTCTTTCAAGGTCTTCAAGATGAGAGGAGAGAGCACTTACTGCTCACTCTGCCATCATGGCTCCTGGAAGTTCAAGTAGGTGACTTACAGATGTTTAATATGTGGGCTGAAAGTCTCAGGAGCTGCTGTGGCTGATATCTGGTGTTCAGAGGCTGTCACTTGCTGGGCTCTGCTGTTCTCACCCTGGGCTGGTGCTCCACTGGTTCTGCCTGCTGCTGTCTCAGGTCTCCCTGGGTCCCTCCCTCTCCACTGCACTGGATATGCTGCACTGTGTCCTATGGGATCACCCCTGTGGAACAGATCCTTTCCGTGGACCTTCCATTCTGTCCTGGGCTTTGAATCTGCCACACTATTGAATACCGAACCTCCAAAATTTGGTCATATTCTCTTTTTACAGGTATCTGAAGGAGTTTGTCTAAAGGTTTAGGTGAGTTGTTGCTCTCACTCTGCCATCTTGGCTCCTCCCCAGTTGGGAACATTTTTAAATGGATATTGAAAATGTGTCTTTCTTCCCCTAAAAACTCCCAATACGTATCTTTCATGACTTAGCAATTGCTTTTTTTCAGCTGTTTCAGTTGTGACTGATTCTTCATGACTCCACTCATAGCTCCTGGAAAAAGGTCATGTTGTTCAATTATGTCAGACTCTTCTTGACCCTGTGGACCCCATTATCCATAGGGTTTTCTTGGAAAAGATGATGGAGAGTTTGCCAAAGAGTTGTGCAGTTATTAAGTCAAATAGTGGTTAAGTAACTTTCTCAGAGTCACACAGCTGGTGTCTGAGATAAGATTTGAACTCAGGTCTTTCTAACTTCAGACCCAGTACTCTATCCACTGAGTGACCTAGTGCCTTATCAATTGGGCATGAATTATTTCATGAATTTGATTCATTTGCCTATTTATCATGAAAATAAGACCCTTGTCAGAGAAAGTTGCTGTATTGTTCTCTATTCATCTTTTTCCTTTGTAATTTTAGCTAAATTGCTTTTTCTTGGGCAAAAAATTTAAATTAATATATCAAAATTAAAATACTCTAAAATTAATAGTACATTGTAATATAAATTATCCATTTAATATTCAGTAAATCTTCATATCTTTTTTGAGTCATGAAGTCTTCCTCCATCCATGGATCTGAAGACAATTTCTTCCCTACTCCTCAGTTTGGTTTATGATATAATTCATTGTGCCCGAGTCATGTATCCATTTGAAGCCTTTCTTAGTGTATAATGTGAGATACTGTTCTATACTTAGTTTCTGCCAAACTGTTGTCTAGTTTTTCCAGAAGTTTTATCTAATAATGAGTCTTTTTTTCTGGAGCTAAGGGAAAAAGAAAGGTTTTCTTTTGTAAATTCTAGGGATGATCTGTATTTCAGCATGAGCCCTAGATGTAGAGTCAGAAGAACTAGGTTTGAGTCCCACCTTTGATAATTATGAGCAATGAGACCTTGGCCAAATCATTTCACTTCCTGAGCCTCAGTTTCCTCATTTTCAAAAATGTGGGTTATATTAATGTAAGGCAATTGTGAGGAAAACTTTATAATCCTTCAGGCACTTCCTAAATATGAGATATTATGCTGGTTTTTATTATGATGAGCTGAGATATCAGGGAAAGAGGGAGGGTTTTTTTATATCATTGTTCTTTTAGTTCCCTTCTCCATCCTTTGGGGAGAGGGAAAGAAATTGAATTAGCTAAGGCATCATACAGTGATATGAGCTGAGAACCTAAAGTCAGCCTTTCAATCAGGGAACTTCCTGGTTGATTATGACATGGAATATTAGCTCTTTGAGAAGACAAGAGTTATAATTTTTTTTGTATTTCTACTATCTATGCCAGTACCTGATTAATAAATAATAGTAAAATAAATTGTAGGTGATTAATTGAGTTATATTGAGCAGAATAGAGTTGAGTCCCATAATATAAAACAAGACCCCAATTTTGAAAACCCACAAATTAACAAGAGTAACCTACTGTGGAAGATGACATTGTTGGTTGTGACTGAGGATATGACTTTGATATGGTAGAATAGATCTCTAGGTCTATTGAATATTAGGAACTAGGATGTGTCCAAAGAACTTCAGTTAAAAATTAAGTAAGCAAAGGTTCTGAGAAGTCTGGGCCTAAAGTTTCCTTTGTAGAGATATTTCCAATGATTTCACTGTAGTTTATTATTTCTGAACTTGAATGTTTTCTTTTCACTCACAAATAAGCTATAAACACACACACACACTCACACTCGCACACATTCACTCACACATACATACTCATACACACAAACACACTCGCACATAGACACAAAGTCACACATGCTCATATATGCACTCACCCTCTCTCCCTCTTTCTCTTTCTGTCTCTGTCTCTCTGTCTCTCTCTTTGTCACACACACACACACACACACACACTCCTTTTGGAATACAGAGTTCTGTAAAGTCAGGTGAGTGAAAGCCATTAGGGAAGCGAGAGCTTAAAGTGCACCTCAGTATTAAAGAGATTAAGGTTAGAATCTGTGGTTCCTGCGACAGAACCCAGGCACTGGCTCAGGAATTGACACAGATCTCAGAAACTCTGACCCTGACTCCCACATTCCTTGTTCAGATGACACAGAAGATTTCATAACAATAAGCTGAAATTTCCATAGTTCTGTTTTGATTAAACACTTTGTGTATATTCTTCCATTTAGTCCTCATGAAGAGCCCCATTTTACAGATGGGAGATTAAGTGAGCTCCCAAGACTCATGTAGCCAGTGAATGTCTATGACAAAATTCATTTCCTGTCTTTTTTTAAATTATTTAATTCATTTACTTTTAGTTTTCAATATTCATGTCCACAAGATTTCGAGTTCCAGATTCTCTCCTCAATTATCCCCTCCCCTACCTACATATGGCATGCATTCTGATCACCCTTTCCCTCAGTCTTCCCTCCCTTCTCTTATCCCCCTTTTATCCCCTTCCCTCTTACTTTCTTGTGGGGCAATGTAGATTTCTGTAGCCCTTTGCTTATATGTCTTATTTCCCAGTTTCATGTAAAAACAATTTTTATTATTTGTTTTTAAAACTTAGAGTTCCAAATTCTCTTCTTTCTTCCCTCTCCACCCACACTCATTGAGAAGGCAAGCCTTCCAATACAGTTTACACATGCAGTTATGCAAAACACCCCCATAATAGTCATGTTGTGAAAGTCTATCCTAAACTGCCCTCCCCCTTATTCTATCTTCATCTTTGATCCTGTCCCTTTTCAAAAGTGTTTGCTTCTGAATACCCCATTCCCCAATCTTCTCTCTCTTCTTTCATCCTCCCCTTTTCCCCTTTCCTTTTACTTTCCTGTAGATAAGATAGCCAATTGAGTGTGATGTTATTCCCTCTTTAACCCAAATTCCATAAGAGTAAGGTTCACTCATTCCCTCTCACCTCCCCCTTCTTCCCCTCCATTGTGAAACCTTTTTCTTGCCTCTTTTATGTGTGATAATTTACCTCATTCCATCTCTCCCTTTCTCCTTTTCCTAATATATTCCTCTCATCTATTAATTTTATTTTTAGATACTATCCCTTCATGTTCAACTCACCCTTTGTCCTCTCTATATATATCCATCCATCCACCTATCCACCCATCCATCCATCCATCTAATCCATCTATCTATCTATCTATCTATCTATCTATCTATCTATCTATCTATCTATCTATCTATCTATCTATCTATCTATCTATCTATCTACTATCTATCTACCTACCTATCTATCTATCTATCTATCTATCTATCTATCTATCTATCTATTTATCTATCTAATTTCCTCCAACTACTTTAATACTAAACAACCATCTCATGAGTTACAAAGATCATCTTTCCATGTAGGAATATAAACAGTTCAACTTTAATAAGTCAATTATAATTTCTCTTTGCCGTTCACCTTTTCATGCTTTTCTTGATTCTTGTATGTGAAAGTCAAATTTTCTATTGAGTTCTGCTCTTTCTTGCCAGAATGGTTAAAAGCTCTCTATTTGATTGAATTACCATTTTCCCATTGAAGTATTATACTCAGTTTTTCTGGGTAGTTGATTCTTGGTTTTAATCCTAGTCCCTCTGACCTCTGAAATATCATATTCTAAGCCCTTTGATCCCTTAATGTAGAAGCTGCCAGACACTGTGTTATTCTGATTGTATTTCCCTAGTACTTGGATTGTTTCTTTCTGTTGCTTGAATATTTTCTCCTTGATCAGAGAACTCTCAAATTGCCTACAATGTTCCTAGTTTTCCTTTTGGGAGCTCTTTCAGCAGGTGATTGGTGGGTTCTTTCCATTTCTATTTCACCCCCTGATTCTAGAATATCTGTGCAGTTTTCCTTGATAATTTCTTGAAAGATGATATCTGGCTTCTTTTTTAAATCATGACTTTCAGGTATTCCAATAATTTTTAAATCATGTCTCTTAGATCTATTTTTCCAGACCAGTGTTTTTTTTCAATGACATATTTCACATTGTCTTCTATTTTTTTTCATTCTTTTCATTTTTTTTTATAATTTCTTGATTTTTCATAAAGTCATTAGCTTCCATTTGTTCCATTCTAATTTTGAAGGAATTATTTTCTTCAGTGAGCTTTTCGATTGCCTTTTCCATTCGGCCAGTTCTGCTTTTTAGGGCATTCTTCTCCTCATTGCCTTTTTGGACCTCTTTTATCATTTAGATGAGCCTATTTTTTAAGGTGTTATTTTCCTCAGTATTTTATGTGTTTCCTTTAGCAAGCTGTTTATTCATTTTTCATGATTTTCTTGCATCATTCTCATTTCCCTTCCTAATTTTTCCTCTACTCTCTTACTTGATTTTCAAAATCCTTTGAGCTCTTCCATGGCCTGTGACAAATTCACATTTTTCTTGGAGACTTTTCATGTAGGTGCTTTGACTTTGTTGTACTCTTCTGGTTGTTCCATTATGGATGATCCATTTTCTCACTAAAGTAAGATTCTGAGTATGAGTTTTTTTTTTTACACTGTTTGCTAATGTTTCCGGTCATATACAGACCTCTTTGTCAAGGTAGGACTCTGCTTCCAGTGGGGGTGGGAGTGGATGTACTGTCCCAGGCTTCCAGGGTTTTGTATCAGCTGCTCCATTCCACCAATCTCAGTGGGCCCAGAGTTGCAGGCCTAGTCACTGCTGCTGCTGCCACCACAGGCCAGCATTTCCTCTCCCTCAAGGCTAGACCCCAGCCAGACCAGGTCTCACAGAGTTTTCTCACTGACCTTCCATGCTGTCTTTGGCATTTGTGGGTTGAGAAGCTGCCACAGCTGTCAGTGATTCAGTCCCTTGAGGCCTGCTCTGACCCTGTATGGACTGTGCTCTGCTCTACTCCCACCCTGGTGTGTGATAGAAGCTTCGCAGTGACTTGCCAGGGTATCTTGGGCTGGAGATTTGTTTCACTCCATCATGTTGTGGATTCTGCAGCTCTAGAATTTGTTTAGAGTTTTTTTAATAGGTATTTGGAAGGGTTTGGGGGAGAGCTCAAGTAAGTCCTTACTTTTACTCTGTCATCTTGGATCTGCCTCCACCTTCTGTCTTTTGGCTTCCTAGTGAAATGTTCTCTCTAAGCCATCAAAATGTAAAAAATAATAAAAAAAAATTAAGTAATTTTAGTTTTGTTTTCCTACCTTCAAGGAAGAGAGTTCGAAGTCCAGGAATGTGTCCAATCAGGGAGGGATCCTTCCAAGAGACAAAGCAACAAAACAAGTTGGTAAATGAAGGAAAACAGTTAATAAGAGGTCAGTGACAGCTATCTGAACATTTTGGTAATTTTAAAATAAGCTCTTTTAATTTATCCCTCTCCCCCATTTGCTTTAACTGAGCATGACTCCTTTCGCATTTTGAAGGTTCTGTTGGCATCCTATAGCTTATAGACCCCATGGATTAGTCATGGGGTCACTTTTTTTATTAGAGTCACTCTAGTAGGATATATCAGAAGTGGGACATAATCACAGATCTACACATTCCCAAATTCCAAGTCTTTATCCTAAGAGATAGTTAATGAAACTTTTATTTATTGTGACTGATGTAAAATAGCCCAAATTCTTCTCCAGTCCATCCACAGATCTGTGATAGATCTTGACTAGGTAGTTACTATTACCCTAGTTTCAGAATACAACCTGATCATGGCTTCTCACTTTGTCTCACTGTTCTTCATGTCTTCACATGAATTCTCCAAAGTGTGTGCCCTCAGTCTCAACGGAGTCTTTCTCTAGGTCACTGAAACTTGATACTCATGACATAGTGACAGAGTATGGCAAGCCCCATTTCTTGTCCTCTCCTCTCAGTACATGACCAGATCACCTCTTTCTCTGGTTGTATCACTCCTTGATGATATCCTTCATCTGATTCCTGCAAACAGTTCTCTATTGATAATATGCTTAAGACTCTACTTACTTAGGCCCTCCACAAGTCTCTCTGTTGCCCTTTTGCTAAAGCATTTGGATTCTTTGGAGCCTATGGCAGTAGGTGTTCAATATACATACAGCACCAAAGGAATAATACTTATGTTAAAAAAGATTATTTTTCTCTTACGAGAAATCATAATAGGATCAGTTTAGGGACTGGACTTTGAACTCGTATTATAGAAAATTCCCAAGTGAGCAATATCCCTCTCCTGAAGCAAATCATTAGCTTTTCTTTAAATTATATTCTGAAGGAATTGTCCAGGGAAGTCATTTTTCCAGGTCATGAAACCAATGCATGTATGTCAGAGGAAGGATGTGAATTCTGACTGTTATAATGCCAGCCTGATATTCACTATGCCATGCTGCCTCTTTGGTAATCATAATGCAACATTGAAATGTAGGGTGAAAATTTTGTAGCAAATTCCAGTTCATTCTTGTTTCTACTGTTATTCATTTAGAATTGTTCTTTCTTTCTAATTTGTACTTTTTCCATCACTAAGTGCATTAAATATTAAGTATCTCTTTTCCACAAAATAAAAATTTGCCTTTGTAGATTGTTCTTAACTATAAAACATTAATTTTGGCAGAGATGGCATTAAGTATTAATGTCTAATCTAGTCAATATTTAATACATACATATCCTTCCTAAAGATAAAATTATTGGTATGAAATATTCATCCTGAACTTCACCTGGGTAGCACTGAATTACATTTGAAATGAGACTGTATATGTTGCTAATGCATTTCCAAATGATAGGAGAGCTAATAGATGAGGCAGCATATAGTGTTACTGAAGAAATGACTCCATATAGCTTGTTTTGCAAGATCATTGTCTGTGTTCCAGTCTTCCACATAGTTTTACTAAGGATGGACCCCTCTTTTCCTTATTTTGTTATTTCTGTTTCTTTCTGCCTCTCTCTGTGTTTCTTTGTCTTTGTTTGGTTTTTCTATCTCTATTTCTCTGTCAATTTCATACAAACATCATCTCTGGTGAGTTCAGCTATCATTTCTTTACAAATAACTGTTACATCTTCATAGGGTTGCAATAGAAATAAATCCTGTGATTTCATTGGTTCATGAACTCACAGGTGGGGAACATATCAGTGCTGGTCAACAACTTCTCCATAACAGTGTCTTAGGGGAGGTACCAAGAATGATGATTTCAAACTCAAGGACAGCCCACAAGGATCTCTGCCAGCCTAGAACATTATGACATAGAAAATCACATATTAATATTATCTATGTTCTAATGTATTTTTGTTTTGTTTTATTAAATATTTCCCAAATACACTTAAATGTCATTCAGGCATTAGATGGAAGGGTGTCACCTACATCTGACCCCTCTGGTCTAGAGTACTGAAAGGCTTAGTGACTGCCCATCACATAAACCAATATTTGACAGAGGTGAAACTTGAAACCAGGTCTTCTGGAATTGACTTCAGTTCTCTCTCCACTATACAGCACTGCCTCTGGGCCATATCTGCATAGACAAACATTTATCTCCAGAGCCTCCATTGAGCAGCGACAGTAGTCTCATAGAAAAATGCTCTTGAAGCTTCGTAGGCATCCATACTCAATCCTTTTCCATCTTTGCCATCACTACCCACAAACCCACCCTTCTACCTAACTTTTTTATTTGTATTAAGGGGAACATAATTCTTCCAGTGATTCAGAGTCACTTGTTGGAGTCATCCTTGACTCTTCTCTTTCCTGCATCCACCATATGAATCAATTGTCATTTTATTGATTCTACAACTTCTCTTGGATTCTCTCTATTTTAAAATATAATGAATTTTGCATATATTATATGATTATTGTATAACAGAAATTTAGAATATATGAGAGTGACAGTGAAAGACAGACAGAGAGGCAGAGAGAAAAAACAGAGGGAGAGGGAAAGGTAGAGGAAGAGAGAAAGAGAGAGACAGGGAGACAGAGAGAGGGAGAGAGAGAGACAGAGAGAGAGACAGAGACAGAGAGAGAGACAGAGACAGAGAGACAGATACAGAGAGACAGAGACAGAGACAGAGAGACAGAGACAGAGAGATAGAGAGACAGAGAGACAGAGAGAGAGACAGAGACAGAGACAGAGAGACAGAGACAGAGAGAGAGAGAGACAGAGACAGAGACAGACAGAGAGGCAGAGAGAAAAAACAGAGGGAGAGGGAAAGGTAGAGGAAGAGAGAAAGAGAGAGACAGAGACAGAGAGAGAGAGACAGAGAGAGAGAGAGACAGAGACAGAGAGAGACAGAGAGACAGAGAGAGAGACAGAGACAGAGAGACAGAGACAGAGAGAGACAGAGACAGAGAGACAGAGACAGAGACAGAGACAGAGACAGAGACAGAGACAGAGACAGAGAGAGAGACTGACTGGTCCACCATTATAGTTCAGATCTTCAATCTTATCTTCCCTGCTTTGGGGAAAAAAGACACATATATGAAAAAGTACACAGATGTATGAGAGTGAAACTCAGAAGTACTGGACCCAAGTTCAAATTCAGCTTATGCCTCTTTGTACCTTTGTTACTTGGACAAGTCATGGAACCTTGATGGGTCCCCATTTTCTTATGTGAAATAACAAATTTGTTAGCATTAAGCTCCCTTTCAGATCTAAAGCTATGATCCAATCATCCCCTTCTTAGATCAATCCACCCAAGGGCCCCATTCATGTTCTTGAAATTCAGTGATGCCCGTGTCATTCTTCTGCTCAGGAAATTTCAGGGCAATTCAGAAATGAGGTTCCACTTGCTTCCTTGGGTTGTGGTCAGAAAATATTTCTGACTCTGGAGAGGTTCTTCTTATTTTTTTTTTCCTCCTAGAAGACCCTGGGCATGTTTACTTACTTATTTGCCAATGCCAGGAACACTTTCCTCCCTACTCATCACCACCTGTGGAATTTGTAATAATCCTTTTAAGGCTCAGATGAGTCTTATGAGATGAGGCCTGGTCCACAAAATCTTCCCCAGGATACCCATTAGGGAAATAACCTTTCCCACCTCAAAAATTTGAGGAGCAGTTGGTTTGAAGCTTTCAGATATCATGGTCAGTTTCCATTTTGTATCATAGTCATTTGGATAACTTTCTTGATTTCTTTACTTGTTAATGACTCCTCTTCATGCTGTCATGTCTATGCTTGCCAGAATATATTTAATTTCCCCAGAGTAGAAGGTAAGCTTCTTGATGTTATATGTATGTATATACATATACCCATATATGTATATACAATAAACTATGTATAATAAAAATAACAGGAAAATAAGCTTTTGGTCCTTAAAAAATATTGGGTTTTGTTGGTTGTTGTATCCCTTTAGTTTTAAATTTATTTATTCTTCATCCCTAACTTAGAGGAAAAAACAATATTGACAATAAAAAATACATAAACAACCAGTAGTAACCTCAACCAGAACAAGTTTAGCATAGTAGCAAAAATATCAACTGAATCTTATGGTATATATAGTATTATACTTTTACAGTCCCCTACCCTGGGGGAAAATAAAAGATGTGCATTTTTCCTGTCTTCTTTGAGAACAAGCCTGTTCCTTATAATTAAGCAGTTTTCAGGGTTACAAGCTATTTTTGGTGTTTTTTTTTTCATTTAACGTATTTATACTTTGAGAGTAGTAACATATAATTATATAGTGCTTTTAAGTTCCCCAAAACACTTTAATAGACTTGATCTATTCATTGGTTTCTTGCATACTTTAGATCCTCACAATGTACTTGTGAACTAGTCACCACAGTAATAATCACACTTTGCAGATAAGAAAACTGAGGTTCAATGACTTGTTTGCGGTCACATAACAGCAAAGTTTTTTTTTTCTTTTCCTGAATACTTGGCTTTTAATATAAATTTATTTATTTAACTTTTTACATTCATTTTCACAAAATTTTGTGTTCCAAATTTTCTCCCCATTTCTTCCCTCCCCCACCCCAATACACCGAGCATTCTAATTTCCCCTATCACCAATCTGCCCTCTCTTCTATCATCCCTCCCTTCTCTTTTCCCCATCTTCTCTTTTCTCTTGTAGGGCCAGATGACTTTCTATTCCCCATTAACTGCATTTCTTATTTCCTAGTAGCAACAACAATACTAAACAATTGTTCCTAAAACTTTGAGTTCCAAATTCTCTCCATCCCTCCCTCCCCACCCATTCCCTTTGGGAAGGCAGGCAATTCAATACACACATCTGTGTAGTTTTGCAAATGACTTCCCTGATAGTTGTGTTGTGTAAGACTAACTGTATTTCCCTCCATCCTATCCTGCCCCCCATTGTTTCTGTTCTGTCTTTTGATCCTGTCCCTCCCTGAGTGTTGACTTCAAATTGCTCCCTCCTCCCATTGCCCTCCCTTCCATCATCCCCCCCACCCTGCTTATCTCTTTCTCTCCCACTTTCCTGTATTGTGAGATAGGTTTTCATACCAAAATGTATGTGCATTTTATTCCTTCCTTTAGTCGAATGTGGTGAGGGTAAACTTCATGTTTTGTTCTCAGCTCTCCTCTTTTTCCCTCCACCAAAAAGTCTCCTGCTTGCCTCTTGAATGAGATATAATTTACCCCATTCCATTTCACCCTCTGTCCTCCCACTACATTTCTCTCTCATTGTTTACCTTAATTTCTTTTAAGATATGGTCTCATCCTATTCAATTCACTCTGTGCTCTCTGTCTCTGTATGTGCGTGCATGCGTGTATGTATGTGTATGTGTGTGTGTGGTCCCACCAACTACCCAGATACTGAAAAGTTTTAAAAGTTACAAATATTGTCTTTCCATGTAGGAATGTAAACAGTTTACTTTTGGTAAGTCCCTTATGACTTCTCTTTGCTGTTTATTTTTTCATGCTTCTTCTCATTCTTGTGTTTGAAAGTCAAATTTTCTTGTCAGCTCTGGTCTTTTCATCAAGAATGCTTGAAAGTCCTCTGTTTCATTGAAAGACCATATTTTCCCCTGGAATATTATACTCAGTTTTGCTGGGTAGGTGATTCTTGGTTTGAGTCCTAGTTCCTTTGCCTTCTGGAATATCCTATTCCACACCCTTCAATCCCTTAATGTAGAAGCTGCTAGATCTTGAGTTATCCTGATTGTATTTCCACAGTACTGGAGTTGTTTCTTTCTAGCTGCTTGCAATATTTTCTCCTTGACTTGGGAACTCAGGTATTTGGCCACAATGTTCTTAGGAGTTTCTCTTTTAGAATCTCTTTCAGGCAGTGATTGATGGATTTCTTCAATACTTATTTTGCCCTCTGGTTGTAGAATATCAGGGCAATTTTCCTTGATCATTTCATGGAAGATGATGTCTAGGCTCTTTTTTTGATCATGACTTTCAGGTAGTCCCATAATTTTTAAATTGTCTCTCCTGGATCTATTTTCCAGGTCAGTTGTTTTTCCAATGAGATATTTCACATTCTATTCCATTTTTTCATTCTTTTGGTTTTTTTTTTTTTTTTTGTGATTTCTTGGTTTCTCAGAAAGTCATTAGACTCCATCTGTTGCATTCTAATCTTGAGAGAACTCTTTTCTTCAGTGAGCTTTTGAACCTCTTTTTCCATTTGGCTAATTCTGCTTTTGAAAGCATTCTTCTCCTCATTGGCTTTTTGAACCTCTTTTGCCAATTGAGTGAGCCTATTTTTCCAGGTGTTATTTTCTTCAGCATTTTTTTGGGTCTCCTTTAGCAAGGTATTGACCCATTTTTCATGCGTTTCTTGCATCTCTCTCATTTCTCTTCCCAGTTTTTCCTCCACCTGTCTAACTTGATTTTCAAAATCCTTTTTGAGCTCTTCCATGGCCTGAGCCAACCAGACATCCACCTCAGATATCTGAGATACAGAGGCCCTGACTTCCACATCTTTCCCTGATGGTAAGAATTGTTCCTTGTCATCAGAATTGAAAGGCAGGTACATATGTCCCCCATCAAAGTAGCATTCTATAGTCTTATTTTTTTTCCCTTTTCTGGGCATTTTCCCAGTCAGTTGCTTGACTTCTGAGATTCCTCTGCACCCCCGCCTAGATCTGCCCAGCTAGTGCTTGGGGTCTGAGATTCAAATGCTGCTCCCCAGCCTCAGGGCTTTCTGTGGCGGGCAAAGCTGCTATTCAATGTAAGCCTAAGTTCTCGTGCTCAGGTTGGGGCAGGGCCACCTTCCAGGCTCAGTTCCCTCTGGGGGTTTATGCAGAGATCTTCAGTAATGGCCCTGAGCTTCCTGTCTTCTTTGGGAGTCCCGGGCCACTGCTGCCTCTGCCACTGCCTCCACCACCGCCTCCCAAGGGGGCCCGAGTCTCGGAGACACCCCGCTCCCCTCTCGGCCAGCCCAGAAGTCTCTCTCACTGACCTGGAGTGCCTGTCGGTGGAGGGACCTTCGCAGCCACTGGAGGTTTCATCCTTGAAGTCTGCTCAAATCGGCTCCTCTGGGGCCACAGGGCCAGGGCAGCACAGGGGTGGGATCCACGACCAGAGCATAACAGATCCCTGGGGATGGCTTTCCAGGGCTCTCTGGAATGGAAATCTCTTCCACTGTGTTTCTGCGTGGCTTGCAGTGCTCTAGAATTTGTGGCAGTTCTTTTTACAGGAAATATATGGGCTGTGGGTTTGGAGCTAGCATACGTGAGTCTTTCTATTCCCCCATCTTGGCTCTTCCCCCTCCAGCTCATTTTAAAGGTGAGGAGAATTATGAAAACACTGTTAAGTGAATTGTTCATAGTCATGCAGCTTTAAAGTGTATAAGGGCAGGTTTGAACTCAGGAAGATGAGTCTTCCTGACTCTATTCTATCCACTCTGCTATCTTAGCTTCCAGACAAAAATAAAATAATTTTATCCCTTAAGGGATGTGTATTCTAATATCATAGAATTTTAGACATGGGCGGAACATAAAGGAGCATATAGTCCAACATTTATTTAAACATAAGTTCTCTCCCTAACAAACTGAGCAATTGCTGTCTTCAACAATTGGTCATCATATTCCAACTTGAAAACCTTTAGTAATGGGTAACTCATGACCTATGAAGCAACACATTATATTGTCAGATAACTGACTTTTAGGAAGCCCTTTCTTAACCTGGACTGACATTTTCTGTCCAGTGTCCTATTTCTACCATTATTAGTTCCACTCTGAAACTATAGAAAGTTTTATTCCATCTTCCAAGGAAGTTTCCATTAAAAACTTGAAGACAGCTCTATATTTTTCTTAAGTATTCTATGGGCTGAAATTCTTGAATTTCCTTAACTCCACTGTATATGTCATGGTCTATTATAACCATAGCCTTCAGATGGACTCTAATTTTGTCCATGTCCTTCTGAAAATGTCATGCCCAGAAGGATCAACAATATTCCAAATCTGTGGGTTAGGATGTGGGTTCTGATTCCTCATGGTGGGAGTACAATCAGCATCTAAATTGATAAAACTAGAGGAAAAGCCATCTAAAATATCCAATGCCCATAATGAGCTTCCCATCCCTAGTCTTGACAAGATCCTTTCAATATAAGTTTCTGTCTACTCACTATTGTGGAGTCTTCCAGTACTATCTGTCTTCAGGTGTGGAAAATTCACCCTAGAGAGAGGTATTTGATTTATTTTTGAATTAGAATCAGAGTTAAAGAAATTCAACTAATGGTGTTGACATTTGCCAGCTGAGGAGTCTGGCAACATGGGGAGGGAGAGAATGACTTGTTGACTGAGCCTTCCTCTGACAATTCAAGAAACATCTAGAATGAATAAAGAGGACTAAACAAAAAATGGCAAATAAAGTATGACATATTCCACTGTATATATTTCGCATTTATTACTGACACAAGTTGAGCTGAAATGTGAATATGTGATCTCCTTCTTGGAGTCACAGGATTTCTGTAAAGAAAAAAGAGAACAACTCTGTTTATAAATCATTGACTCCATTTGTATATGGAGAAGATTTATGGTCCAGGAGGTTGTTGTCTTGAGTTCAAGACTGGGCTTTGAAAACTTTGTGACTCAAAGTTAGTCATTTAACCTCCCTAAACCTCAGTTTCCCCATCTATAAAAAGAGGGAGTTGGATGGGGTGATTTATGGCATGACTCCTTAAATCCAGGACACCAATGACCTTCCTCACAGTGCACTTGTGTGTTATAAAACTAGAAAAGAATATTAGCACATATATTAATTATCTTCGACCTAAAACATGTAAAATACACCATACATATATGTGTGGATAAATCTGCAACCACATGTATATATGTATACATTGTGAGTGGATATGTATATCCAAGAATAGAGGACTATGATTACATTGGTGTGGGACATTCCCTTTACCAAAGGAAGTTGAAATTTTCCCCACAATAATTACCCAGAGAATTCATCTGACATTATCAAGATTCTATAAAATATATACATATATATATGTATATATATATGCATATATATAAAAAACATATATATATACACACATACACACACATATATATGCATACACACACACACTCACACACACACACACACACACCACACACATATATAGTCCTCTATTTTCTCCCTGAATATCCTCAGGGATAGGCACCTTGCAGTCTTCTGAAGTAATCTGTCCTCTGTCTCTAAGTGAAACTCAAGAGTACTGGTATGTTCATCAGGAAGAGTATTGGACATGGAGCCAGAAAATCTGGGTTTCAGTCTCAGATCTCCACTTCATAGATTATGTGTGTGATGTTAGGCAAACTACTTTCTCACTTTCTGTCTGTTACCTTACTTGTAAACCAAAGTCGTTGGAGGTCTTTGTTGTTCTCCTGTTTCGGTACTATCTGAATCTTCATGACCCCGTTTTGGGTTTTCTTGGCAAAGGCCCTTGAATGATTTGCTATTTCTTTCTCCAGTGCATTTTACAGATGAGGAGACTGAGGTAAAGATGGTTACATGAGTTGCCGGGCATCACCTGGTTAGTAAGTTGATGTTAGCACAGGAAGATGAATCTTCCTGACTCCAGATCTGCCATTCTTTCCACTGCATCACCTTGCTGACCTGGTAGTCCATTAGAGGGTCTTTAAAAGGTCACTTTCACTCTAAATCTATGATACCATAATCCCAAGTATGAGAGCTCCTACTTAGAATTGGAGCTTTTAATTGGAATTGGGGAAGTGAGGTTTTTTAAAAGAAACAAGCACACTCATACATATTTTTATATAATGCATTTATTATGACTTTGCCACTCTCCATACATTTTTTAAATGTCTCCATTTTTAAGAAAAAAATGAGTTTTTATTTTACAGCTGTTTTAAATAGGTTGCCATAATTTTTCTCAGTTTTGCATATATTACATCTTTTTTTTAAAAAATCATAGTGTTTTTATGGAAAATACTGATGGAATTTTACCCATTAAATTTATTAAAATCATCATCAACATTAATATTTATGAATCATACAAAACATACTAGCATCACAACTTGCAAAATGCAATGCATATAATTGAATATATTCTAAAGGCAATCTAACTATATTTAGAATAATGCATCAGGAATCATCGATTCCTATTCTCATTCGTGAAGTGGATTAACAAAGAATTTGGTTTTTGTTGGTCTAGGTCAATAGAGATTTTTATGAACATTTGAATCCATATGTGAATATGTATCTTTCTTTCCTCCCTCTCTTTCTTTTTCTCTTCCTTCCTCCCTCCCTCCTTTTTCTTTCTTTTCCTTCCTTCCTTCCTTCCTTCCTTCCTTCCTCTTTTTCTTTCTTTCTTTCTTTCTTTCTTTCTTTCTTTCTTTCTTTCTTTCTTTCTTTCTTTCTTTCTTTCTTTCTTTCTTTCTTTTCTTTCTTTCTTTCTTTCCTTCTTCCTTTCCTTGCTTCCTTCTTTCTTTTTTAGTAACTCTATATGATAGGGTTATTGTGAAATAAATATTTTGACAGTTTTGGCATGCTCTAGACATGTGGATCATGAGCATTTTTATTATGATGCAAATATGCAAAAATGCCAATTAATAGAATTATTGGTTTGCCAGCAGCCAGCCCGCTGCAATGTCTACCATGTTTATATAATGATGGGAACAACTACTGCTATTTATAGAGCAATTTAAAGATGCGAGTGCATTTTCATTGTCATCACCAGAGAAGCTAGTGACCACAACTTTGCCCTCTTCAATTTTGAACACTCAGTATGGCAAATGCTCATTGCATCCAGCACAATGCCAGGCACATATTAAACACTCTACGAATATTTGTTGACTAATTGTTTGCTATATGTTGTTTTCCTACATTAGAATGTAAGTTCTTTAAGAAAAAAAGATTTGTTTTTGAGTCTTTCTTTTTCCTTGAGTTTATATACCCAGGGCTAACACTGATCCGTTGCCTAAGTTGCCGGTAACAACTATTTAATAAATTGTTGACTTGTTCTTCTTTCTATGACACATATGCAAACCTGGGAATAACATAGAGAAAATAGCCTAACCCCTGCTCAAATGTGACATTGTAAAATATGGAACACTGTAAAGTATTCTATATTTAGCAATAATGACAACAATAATCTTCTAGATCCTGGGATTTTTAAGTAGGACCTAGAACTAGAAGAAACCTCAGGGGTATCTAGTTAAAACCATACCTGAAATGAATCCCTTGGATGTTATAATTTCTAAATAATAAACCCCTTTACATCTTTAACAATTGAAAAAGGAAGAGCTCATTATCTATCAAAACAGTGTAGTAGAGTGATGGACAGTTCCCATTGAAAAGAATTGGATTCTTCCTTGCATCCTTGTGCTACTAAAAGAAACCTAGATATGGAGTAAAGAGAGATGTGATGACTATTATGAATATGTTTAGAATGACAACCAATCTTGAATTTCTTGCCTTCTCAATGAGAGGAAGGAGGAAGGAAGAGAATTTGGAACTCAAAATTTTAAAAATGACTATTAAAAATTGTTTTTAAATATAACTAGGAAAAAGAAAATCTAAAAAAGCTTAAAATAGGAGAGATCCCTCTATTCTTTGCCAGTTAACACTTAACAAGGGATATTAGGGAGTCATAACCTTTTTGAATATCACACCCATTGCCTCCCCTCTATGACAGGGTAGATTTCTTGGAGTTCTTGTGATATTTTACTGGAATATTATTGTGATGATTTACTGGAATATTTATTAAGTATCTTATACAACTTTAAATAAAATATAAACATGGTTTATATTCAGTATAGATTCACATATCTGGAACTTTCCCATGGACTGAATCCCTTTCCCACATGAGAACCCTTTAAATACATTGATAGATAACCTTTTTCTCCTGATTCTTCCAGTGCTCAGGTAAATCATCCCTAGTTCTTGCAATGGCCCCTCTCATGCTGTGGGTTTAAAGACTCTGCCCCAATTTCCTGGTTTCATCCTTCTTGACATTCTCTAGTTTATTGATGCTGAACTTCAAACGCAGCCCTGAGAATTGATCATCGTTCCTCAACTGTTTAATCAGAGCAGTGTATAATAAGATTGGCATATTTTTGGTGCTGGACACTATGTATCTTTGAGTAGAGTCAATGTTTGCATTTGCTTTCTTGGCTCTCCTGTCACTCTCTGTAGCCTACTTAGCTTGTAGTCCTTTGGAAACCTCAGAGATTTTGTTTAAGCAAGCTTACCTGTACTGTACTTACAAAGTAGATTTTTCAGAGGAATCATTTCATAGTCCTGTCCTTTGAGATCCCTTCCATCTCTGGCCTTATTATCATACAATGCTGTCTTCTGCAACTGAGATGTCTAAAATTAAAAAAAAAAAATAACCCTTAGACCCAGGTATCTAGACTCCAAGATGATCTTTTTTCTGTACAAAGGTATCCATCATATTGCATTTAGTTTCTGCCATTCCTCAATTCAATGCAACACAATCCTATCCAATCCAATCTAATACATATTTAAGAAGTACCAATGAATACATGAATATATCTCTATTCGTATCTATCCATGTATATATGACATATGTCTGTATGTATGTATACATATATACTAACATCCCTGTAATACACATACATGTGTGTGTCTGTGTATATATATATATATATATATATATATACATATATATATGTATATATATATATAATGCATATGTGTATTTGTTCTGTTTTGTCATTTTCACTTGTTTAACTCTTCATGAACCTTTTTGGGATTTTCTTGGCAACAAAATGAGAATGATTTACCTTTACCTTCTCTGGCTCATTTTTACTGATGAAGAAACTGAGACAAAAGGGTTAAATGATTTTCCCAGGGACACACAGCTAGTAAATGTCTGAGGCCGGATTTGAACTCCGTTCTTCCTGACTCTAATCTCCATGTTCTATCCACTGTGCCACCTAGGTAACTCTGTGTGTGTGTGTTTGTGTGTGTGTGTGTGTGTGCATGGTCCTGTTCCTCCTTTATTGTCTCACTATTACACTCTTCACATTGTCTTTTCCAAAGCTTTTCATCCTTCCTCAAATGTCCCATGTTTGCCCCTGCTCCCATCCTTTCATGTAAGAACATTGCCTGATTTTTTTAAAGAAAAAATTGAGTCCATTTGCTGTGAATTCCCCTCTTTTCTCCCCTCTCTCATCTTCTATCATTCAGATGCCTTCTATCTTCTCCTTCAGGTCTTCCTCACAAAGCCCTCTATTTTCTCAAGAGATCCCATTCCACTCATTCTATCTAGTTCCCTCTAACAAATTGTCCTCTTGTCATTCCCACTGTGTCAATTATTTCCAGTCTCTCCATCTCTACTGCTTTATGAGGTACTGACTACAAACATACCCGGATCTCTCTCATTCTAACATCTTATATAATCTGACTTTTAATCTCATCATTCTGCCAGAACTCTTCTCTTCAAAATTACTAATGATCTATTAATTGTAAAATCCAACATTTTTTTCTCAATCAAGTATTTTTCTCAAAAGAATTATAAAAAGGATGAAAGAAGTATAGCTGGTATGAATTCCTATTAGGTCGAATGAAACAAGTACTTGGAGGGGAATGAGACCATTCCAAGTCCTATCCAAGCTTTGTATCTTCTCTTTTACCTTCTGTGGAGTTGTTTGAAAGGAGAGATAATATGTACTACTACATCACTATAAGAGCTTTATTCAGTAATGTCAGAAATGTTTCTATTTTTTCAGAGATATTCTTAACGGCCTATTATGTCCATGGTCTGGTAACTATAAAACCTAACGTTGTAGCAGTTTAATATCTGCAAATCACTCTATTTACATTTCCTCATTTTATTCAGTTCAATTCAATAAACATATATTGAGTGCCTATGATGTGCCAGGCATTGTGCTAAGAGCTGGGAATACAAAAGGAGGCAAAAGACAAGACTTTGCTATCAAGGAATTTACCATCTAAAGGGGGAGACAAAATGTAAATAAATTCCTACAAACCTATATAGCTGAAAAATAATCAACAGGGAATAATAAGAAGGGACTAAAATTAAGAGGATCTTCCTCTGAGTGGAAGAATTATTGGAGCTTCACAAGAACCCTGTAAGTTACGTGTTATTTGCATTCCATTTTACAAATGAGTAAACAAATCTATGGTAAAATGACTGGCCAAGGGTCATGGGATGGTAAATATTTGAAGCACTGTTTGAACTCATCCTTCAGAATCCAGGTTTAGCACTCAAGCCACTGTATTTCCTAAGTGTCAAGAAGGTCTATAAATAAACATTTCTGATAGGCCTAATACAATTCCTGCGTGAACTTCCAGAGAAGTTACTTCTGCATTCTCCTGGTATGAACTTATCTCTCCTTTCCTAAGGCTTAATCTTCATGTGGCTAATCACTCCTCTCAAATTTTTAGAAGCTCCTCCAGGAGGATAAGACCTTTTATAGCCCTTTACTTTGTGGTTTTGGCCATATACAATCAATATTTTTTTCAAAACATTCATTTATAGTTTAAGCAAAGTTTCAATTTCTACACAGACTCTGAGTGTTTGCTAAGATATTGAAGGTGGAAGATGTAGTGCTTTTGGCTTGGACTAACATTGGAAGAAATACCTTGTTAGAACTTCACCCTAATAAATTGGACAATCTCAGGAAAATGAGTCCAATATTCTTTGTTATAATGTACAAGGCATACAGGATTGCATGGGTCAAGTTCCCAGCTCAAGCTTTTAAAGAAAAAATGCTTTAAGAGAAGACAATCCTGAAACAATTTCCTGGTACATTTCAAAATCATGAACATTTCAAAAAGGGGATAGGATTGTGTTGTATCAGAGCTGAGTTTACAATCCAGGTAGGTGAAGATTTACAAAAAGATTTCTAAAAGGAGATCAAAGCCCATGTGGTTGCTCTTCCTCACATTGTGCTGATATTATATGTGGGCAGTCCCTTTTACAAGAAGGCTGGCATGTACACTTGTTAAAGGGGAATGGGACATCATGAATTAACTTGGCAGTAGTGGCTAAATTCTACACAATAATTCGATAATTATTCCATTTGGTGCTAACCATAGTTATGGTGCAGCACTACAATTAGATTTTTATCGCACCTCAACTACATTATCCTAATCTCACTAGCATGTAATTTGGGAATTGGTTTGGTAATCACTTTCTTGTATCAAGAGAGACATTGTAAATACAAATGGCACACAGTTTCTATGAAGTCACACAAGAGAAACCCCATAACCAGTTTAGTCACTAAGCTTTGGAAGTCGAAAGGTTAGTCACTAACATGAGGACTAGGGTTCCCTTTCCTCCAACTGGTTCCATACACTTCAAACTGAGGTCATACGGGCTTACACATCAACACAGTTGTTAGGAACCCAGATGCAACATTTTTGGCTTACTGAGTACACACTCCTCTCTTCTCTGCCAGGAGGAAATCCAGAGCTAACTTATTTTGTAAAGCCATAACCCTAGGCACATGGAGGTTGGTATTTGGGTCTTCTACCGTTCTTATGGTTTCATTAACAAATGCTTGCAAAAAAAAAGCATTCATTTTATTCAGGAGTGTCAGACTGTGTGCCAACCCATATATGAGCGGTACAGTAGAAAAAAAAAAACATTTTTAGAATTGCTTATTAAAAGGGAGGGAGTGTAGCAGGTTCTTGGATGCCTTCCTAATTACCTTACAACTGTGTGCTAGGGGGCAGGGTAGGCGTCCTTAAGAGTACAAAAGGAAGAGGGGAGGAGCCAAGATGGTGGAGTAGAAAGACTCACGTTTGCTAGCTCCGAATCCACAGCCCATAAATTTCCTGTAAAGAGAACTCCCCACAAATTCTGGAGCAGAGCAAGTGCGCACCAATGCAGTAGAAAAGATTTCCATTCCAGAGAGCCCTGGAAAGCTGTCCCCAGGGGTCCGTCGCACTGTGGACAGTGGAGCCCACCCCTGTGGTGCCCTGGCCATGGCCCCAGAGGAGAAGATCCGAGCAGGCTTCAGGGACGGAATCTCCATCGGCCAGGAAAGTCCCTCCACCCACAGACACTACAGGTCAATGAGAGAGATTTCTGGGCTGGCTGAGAGGGGAGTGGGGTGTCTCCGTGACTTGGGTCCCCTTGGGAGGAAGCGGCAGAGGCAGCACCAGAGGCAGAGACAGTGGTGGAGGCAGCGGCGGCAGCCCCCGGGACTCCCGGACCAGCAGGTAGAAGTTCAGGGCCATTACCGAAGGTCTCTCCATAAATACCCTGAGGGAACTGAGCCTGGGAGGTGGCCCTGCCCCACCCAAGCACCAGAACTTAAGCTCACATTGAATAGCAGCTACTCCCACTGCGGAAAGCCCTGAGGCTGGGAAGCAGCATTTGAATCTCAGACCCTAAGCACTGGCTGGGCAGATCTAGTCGGGGGTGGAGAGGAATCTCAGAAGTCAAGTAACTGGTTGGGAAAATGCCCAAAAAAAGGAAGCAAAATAAGACCATAGAGAGCTACTTTATTGGGGAAGAGATGTTCCTTCCTCCCTTCATTTCTGATGAAGAAGTACAATGCTTGCCCTTAGGGAAGGACGTGGAGGTTGGGGCCTCTCTATGCCAGACATCCCAGGTGGATGTGTGGTGGGCTCAGGCCATGGAAGAGCTCAAAAAGGATTTTGAAAATCAAGTTAGACAGGTGGAGGAAAAACTGGGAAGAGAAATGAGAGAGATGCAAGAAAAGCGTGAAAAATGGGTCAATACCTTGGTAAAGGAGACCCAAAAAATGCTGAAGAAAATAACACCTGGAAAAATAGGCTCACTCAATTGGCAAAAGAGGTTCAAAAAGCCAATGAGGAGAAGAATGCTTTGAAAAGCAAAATTAGCCAAATGGAAAAAGAGGTTCAAAAGCTCACTGAAGAAAAGAGTTCTCTCAAGATTAGAATGGAACAGATGGAGTCTAATGACTATCTGAGAAACCAAGAAATCATAAAACAAAACCAAAAGAATGAAAAAATGGAAAAGAATGTGAAATATCTCATGGGAAAAACAACTGACCTGGAAAATAGATCCAGGAGAGACAATTTAAAAATTATTGAACTACCTGAAAGCCATGATCAAAAAAAGAGCCTAGACATCATTTTTCATGAAATTATCGAGGAAAACTGCCCTGATATTCTAGAACCATAGGGAAAAATAAGTATTGAAGAAATCCATCGAAAACTGCCTGAAAGAGATCCAAAAAGAGAAACTCCTAGGAACATTGTGGCCAAATTCCAGAATTCCCAGGTCAAGGAGAAAATATTGCAAGCAGGTAGAAAGAAACAACTCCAGTATTGTGGAAATACAATCTGGATAACACAAGGTCCAGCAGCTTCTACATTAAGGGATCAAAGGGTGAGGAATAGGATACTCCAGAAGTCAAAGAAACTAGGACTCAAACCAAGAATCACCTACCCAGCAAAACTGAGTATAATACTTGAGGGGAAAATATGGTTTTTCAATGAAACAGAGGACTTTCAAGCATTCTTGATGAAAAGACCAGAGCTGAAAAGAAAATATGACTTTGAAACACAAGAATGAGAAGAAGTATGAAAAAGTAAACAGCAAAGAGAAGTCATAAGGGACTTACCAAAGGTGAACTGTTTACATTCCTACATGGAAAGACAATATTTGTAACTCTTAAAACTTTTCAGTATCTGGGTAGTTGGTGGGACCACACACAGACGTACACACACATACATGCACACACACATACACACATGCATGCACACACAGAGACAGAGAGCACAGAGTGAATTGAATAGGATGGGGCCATATCTTAAAAGAAATTAAGGTAAATGGTGAGAGAGAAATGTAGTGGGAGGAGAGAGGGTGAAAGGGAATGGGGTAAATTATATCTCATTCAAGAGGCAAGCAGGAGACTTTTTAGTGGAGGGAAAAAGAGAAGAGCTGAGAAAAAAAACAAGAAGTTTATCCTCATTACATTCGACTAAAGGAAGGAGTAAAATGCACACTCATTTTGGTATGAAAACCCATCTTACAATACAGGAACCTGGGGGAGAAGGAGATAAGCAGGGAGGAAGGGATGATGGAAGGGAGGGCAATGGGAGAAGGGAGCAATTTGAAGTCAACACTCGGGGAGGGACAGGATCAAAAGACAGAATAGCAACAATGGGGGGCAGGATAGGATGGAGGGAAATACAGTTAGTCTTACACAACACGACTGTTATCGAAGTCATTTGCAAAACTACACACATATGGCCTATATTGAATTGCCTGCCTTCCCAAAGGGAATGGGTTGGGAGGGAGGGATGGGGAGAATTTGGAACTCAAAGTTTTAGGAACAACTGTTTAGTATTGTTGTTGCTACTAGGAAATAAGAAATACAGTTAATGGGGAATAGAAAGTCATCTGGCCCTACAGGAGAAAAGAGAAGATGGGGAGAAGAGAAGGGAGGGATGGTAGAAGAGAGGGCAGATTGGTGATAGGGGAAATTAGAATGCTCGGTGTATTTGGGTGGGGGGAGGGGATAAATGCGGAGAAAATTTGGAACCCAAAATTTTGTGAAAATGAATGTAAAAAGTTAAATAAATAAATTTATATTAAAAAAAAGAAGAGTACAAAAGGCACTGGTCCTAAGCCACATCTGCCTGTCCAGTTTGAGAAGAATCATTAGTAAGGCTTTTGGTTACCCAGAAAACAAAATCACTGTGGGGCTATCCAAAGCAAATAAACAAAAAAATTGTTTGCCCCTTTCCTCCTGATTTAAGTATATCTCTATAAGGCCATTTCTTTCCTGAATATTAATATTGTGCCTTAGGCATAGGGCATAATTACATCCCATATGGCATCTCCTTGCCTGACCTTGGAGTCCTTTTTGCTCAAAATCCTGAGCTGGTGACCTTACAACATGTTGTAAGTTTAAAGGAGATGAGAAATGTGAAAGGTTAGAGATTCTTTCCAATTAAAAATGAATGAGTGAGAGGAATCATTCTTCCAAGCCATGAAAGTACAATTTGGTACCATAATTAAGTTAACCTTATTGATTGTAAAAGAATAATTGCAGAAGTTTTGAATGTCTGCCCCTAACTAGGTGCATTCCTTCCGCCAAGGACAAAGAGGTGCGTACACATATCCAACATAAGTCTAGTCAAAGTTGGATCAGACACACAGAAATGTTGGGCTCTCCAGTGTCCCCAAAGCAAAGGTGCAGGGCTGAATGTAAAGCTTACATAACAAGGGTAAGATAGTGATTGTTAGTGATTTAGGTTCTCTTTATCAGTGTCAAATAAACCAGTGAACAAAGAGCACTGCTTGGTTTCAGGATCCTTTTCTAGCATAATTGGTTCCAAGGGCTGATCAGGGGTTGTTTTCATCTGTTGGGCTGAGGTCCATCACAGCAGTCTTCACTTGGGAGTGATGTGTCCAGGTTGGCTGCTCAGCAGCCTTGCTGACCATATATCTGTTCAGCAGGGTCTGGAAGGAGCCATTCCAGGAGAGCTGGAAGCTAGATGTCTTCTTGGAGTTGCACATTCACATATAGTTTTGTGGCCCAAATGAACAGACTGACTCTTCTTAAAACAGTGCATTTCCAGGTTACCTCCTTCGAGACTTAGAAAAGTGAACTAGGGAGATCAGGCAAGCTCAGGCTTGGGCAGTTCAACTTTAAGTAGGGTAATGAAGGGTCACTGCTCACTTTCTCCAGCCATCCCAAGTCTCTCTCCCAGGGGAAAGCCTCAAAGGGAACATCTCATCCCCTGGCACAGCTGTCCCAGGGTCCACAAAACAAATAAAAGGAATATCATTTCCCTTGTTTTGTATTTTAGGCTCTTTAACCACACCTGCATCACTTTTCCCATTTGCAAGCAGCATCTCTTGCTCCTGATTGCCTCCCTTCTCCCACCATTGAGAATACTCATCTCTGGTATTCCCCATAAGGTACTACACAGCAATTTCAGGCACTTAGATGAGGGTGGGGCTGAGTAGTTCATATGGCATGTGTGACATGTGTTATAATGATTTTCGCTTGCCATTCATTCATTAGTTTTAAGCACATACATTGTGCAGCTATAGCATAATGGGAATACCTCTGCTTCTTTCATCAATGAACCTGGGTACAAATCTGACTGCTGGTACATATGTTTTATGTTACCTTAGACAAATTAGCTGACTTTTTGGAGCCTCCTTTTTCTTATTTATAAATTTAAGGGGTAAATGATCTGTAAATTTCCTCTGGTATGTAATCACTGTAGTAGCCGAAGTCAAGATATTTGTTTGTAAAGTATTAAATTCTAGCCCTGATAATACCTCACACAAAGGGAAAGATAATGGTTCAAATCACACCTCCAAGCCAAGATCTTGAGACAGTACCCTATGTTCTATGAACCTTAGTTTCATCATATGTAAAATGAGATTAATATTATCTCTGGTACCTAGCACAAAAGGTGATTGTGAGTCTCAGGTGAAATGATGCATATAATGTGCATTGGAAAACATGAAGCATGATATGAATGGTATTTACTATTATTTTGCTGTGATGGATGACTCCAAAGGGTTTTCATACAGCTCATTCCAGTCTCCCAGAAGCATCCTAGCATATCAGAGTTGCTAGGGTGATAGGTTTGTTCATTGATCTAGGTGATGATAGATGAACCAGTGACACTCCTTAGGCTTCAGGTTTGAGAAATAGATACTCATTTTCATAAGATCAGTAGACGTTGGGACTGGGGGAAAGGTTCTGTCCTTTCAATATGAGAAAACCTGTATTTTACCTCTGTTTGTGCCACTTACAAACTGTGTACTATTGGGCAAGTGAAGTCAGTGCACTGGCGTTCAGTTTCCTCACCTTGAAAATGAGGTAAGGGATACATTTTATGGTGCTGCTTTCAAGATATTGCTCTCCTCAGCCCCGGAAAGCAGAAGCAACGAGGGTGGAGCTGAGTTGTAAAATTGTTATTCATTTATTTAAGTACCATGCCTCTCACTACTCATGACCCTAGTTTTCTAGACAAACATATTGCAGTGCTTTGTTTTCCTCTCCAACCAATTTTATAGATGATAAAACTGAGGCAGTGTTAAGTGACTTGCGTAGGATCACGTAACTAGTAAGTGTCCCAGGTCACATATGAACTCAGGTCTTCTTGACTCCAGGATCAGTACTGTGCCTACTCCACCCCATGTCTGGCCTGTCTTCATGTAGCCAAGTGAAACCAAATGGATAAAGACTTGCAATAATGAACCTTCCTTCAAAGTGGAAAGTGTTGCCCCAATAAGTGGTGATTCCTCTCCTTGGAGTTCTTCAGATGGAATTTGTGTGGCCTTTTGTCAAGAATGTGCAGAAAAGAATCACACTTTGTTTAGGGTTGGACTTGGAACTCTCCAAAGTCCCTTCCAAAATGTACCATTCCATGATTTTTAATTCTGCCACATGGCAGTACAACCACTATCTGAATGAAAATACAATTCCTTATTTTGCTTTTCTTCCAGTTAAACTGTTCTTTTGATCAGACAACTCCCTTTGGTTTTGATTAGTTGTTGGCCTACAAAGGTTCCTTGTTCATCAGGACAATCTGTGGTTCCATCCCAGCTTGCTGAACACATGGCTAATGTTGACACCACATTAATAAGACAATTTTGTTGGGATTAGAGTCAGTCAAGCCAATTTGTTTTCCTTGGGCACAGTTTCTTAGCAAATGGAGAGCTGATCTTGGAGCCAAGAGGACCTAGGTTCAAGTCCTGCTTCTGAAATAGTGGCTACATGACTGAAGACAAGTCCCTTAATATATCTCCGTTTCTCCAGCATGATGTAAGTTCCCCGAGGAAGTCCCTGGAGGAGTTAGGCACTTTGAGTAGGAAGAAGGCACAAGCAGTTGGGAGGAGGGACAATAACAGTTCCATTCAGAAGATGGTTATTGAATTGTTTCTTGAAGAAAAAGGTGAGGGAGAAAAGGCAAAGGTGAGAAAAATGAATTCCAGGCATGGGAGATAGCCTGGACAAAGCAACAGAGAGATGAACTATAGTGTCATGTGTTCAGAACACCATGAACGCTAACTCTTTAAAACATAAGAACCTCAAGGACCAAATAGGGGAGTCATGTAGAAAGTACCTGGGAAGATAGTTTAGAGTTAAAGTGATTAAGAGCTTTTAATGCCAAAGAGAGGAGTTTCTATTTTAACCTCAAAGTAGTATTATATCACTGGAATGTATCAACTAGGACTGGCATGTTCAGAGTTATGCTTAAAAATCATTTTGGCAACTGTTTGGAATGTTGATTGTAATGGAATTGTGTTCATTCTTCGTTGCCAAAGAAGACCACACCATCAGAGAAATGATGGCATGACTTGCACTTCACTTTGTTTTGAGTAAGGGAGGCCTGCACAGGTCATCAGCCTCACTTCTCCTCCAGAATCACCTGAATCCAGTGATCAGATATTCATCAGGATGACTGGAGATGACCCAGAATGAGGCAATTGGGGTTAAGTGACTTGCACAAGGTCACACAGCTAGTGAGTATCAAGTGTCTGAGATGAGATTTGAACTCAAGTCCTCCTGACTACTGCCCTCGTGGTGCTCTATCCACTGCACCACTTAACTGCCCCAACTGAAATGGAAACATACATGAAGGA
Organism: Bettongia penicillata ogilbyi; assembly: GCA_023548195.1. NCBI lineage: Eukaryota > Metazoa > Chordata > Mammalia > Diprotodontia > Potoroidae > Bettongia > Bettongia penicillata. Next base: position 1,070,249 of record JAJHZJ010000046.1, on the reverse strand, counting down.
GGGGTATCAATTAGGAGGTGACTGCAATAATTCAAGCTAAAGGAGTGTACTTGATCCAAGATGGCATCTGGGTAAGGACTGAGCAGGTGTCAGAGGCAAGAGATATTGTGAATATATAAATAGTAAGGTTGGAAAACTGAAGGGATATATGTGGTGAGGGTGCATGATAAAGTATAATCCCCATTAGGAATTTGATAAAGTGAAATAAAAGAAGTTCTGGAGAGTGGTGCATTTGGGGGCAAATATATTTTTGGTTTTTGCTATGCCAAATTCAAATGGTCATTATGTGACTTATTTGGAACATCCAGTAGGAAGATGATGATGAGAACTCAGGAAAGAAAATGGGAGGAATTTACATAAACATGACAATTGAATCCATGGAAACTGATAAGAGAAGGGACCAAGGAAAGAAAAAATTGACCAAAGAGAAAACTTAGGTAATATTTGCATGCAAATGAAATAATATGGATAATGAACCAACAAAGGAAACTAAGGAGCAATAGTTAGGGAGATAGGATGAGATTTCAAAGAGTTTCATCATGAAAGCACAGAGAGAGATATTACAAAGAAGGAAAGGGTAGATGATTAAATTCTACAGAGAGATCAAGAAAAAAATAAGAATTAACTACAAAAAGATTTCATTGGTTTTGAGAAGTAAGAAATGGTTGGTAAATGTTCCAAATAACTAATAAATATAGAAATTAAAATTAAAATAAAAAAATCTCTGAGGTTCCACTTTATACTCACAAGATTGGCAAAGATGACCAAAAACGGGAAATAATAGTTGCTGGAAAGGATGAAAGAAGATATGCATACTAATGCTCTGCTGCTGGAGCTGTGAATTGACCTCACCATGCCATAAAGCAATTTGGAACTATGCCTCAGACATCACTACATTATGACCAATATAACATTACTAAAATTATATTCCAAAGAAATAAAAGGATGAGGCAAAGAACTTACATGCACCAAAAAAAATTATGATAGAACTTCTTTGTTGTAGAAAAGAAATATAAACAAAGTGGGTGTCTACCAACTAGGGAATAGCTGAACAAACTATGGTTTATGAATGTAATTGATTATTATTGTGCCATAAGAAATGGCAAAATCAGGGGCAGAGCCAAGATGGCAGAGGAGAAGGATGGACCTGCTATAGGTCTCCCCTTACAGTCCATAAAATATGTAAAAAATGACTCCAAACAAATTATAGAGCAACAGAAGCCACAAAATCACAGGGTGAAAGAGATTTCCAGCCCAAGGCAGCCTGGAAGATATACAAGAAAGGCCTATCACATTGCGTTCAGTAGAGCGCAATTCAGTCTTAGCTGTGTGGTGTGTCAGGGACAGGAATAGAGCAGGCTTCAGAGGGGCAGAATCATGGGTGGCAGTTGAGGTTCTGAGATTTTTCACAAAGTGCCTGTGTATTGCAGAAATACCAAAAACAGCTTCAAAGGTCAGTGTGAAAGCTCTTTCACCTGGGTGAGAAGGGAGCATGGTCCTGCCCTAGCCCTGGTCCTCGGCTGCGGCAGCAGCATCCATTTTTTGGAGCCCTCAGCCTAAAGAACATGGGGGAACTGAGAAACTGATCTGGGTCTCAGCCTTGAGTGGCAGCCCTGGGGTGAAGAAAAGCAGTGACTGATGGAGCTGGTGGAAGCTCTAGAGAAGGAATCTTACTAGTAGATCCTGGGCAGAAAAGCTTGTGTTTACTTCCAGACCAGATAGCAGGCCAGGAAAGGAGTAAATTCCTCTCACCTGACTGTGCCCTCTTGGAGGAACTAAGAATTAACAGGTCCCTAGCGTATGCCCTCCACCTGACAAAGGACTCAAAAGTCAAGTAACTGCCTGGGAAAAAGCCCCAAAAGGGTGCTATAAAACTATAAGACTATAGAAGGTTATTTTCTCACTAAATCGGTATTTTCTACTATCTCCAAAATAAATATGCAATGGTCTCAGGCCATGGAAGAGCTCAAAAATGATTGTGAAAATCAAGTAAGAGTGGTGGAGGAAAAATTAGGAAGAGAAATGACAGTAAATACAAGAAAATCATGAAAAGCAAGTCAACAGCTTGCTAAAGGAAATTGAACAAAATGCTGAAGAAAATGACACCTTCAAAAGCAGACTAACTCAAATGGCAAACGAGGTCCAAAAAGCAAACGAGGAGAAGAATGCTTTAAAAAGAAGAATTTGCCAAATGAAAAAGGAGTTTCAAAAGCTCACTGAAGAAAATAGTTCTTTAAAATTTAGAATGGAGCAGATGGAAGCTAATGAGAAACCAAGAAATTACAAAACCAAGCCAAATGAATGCAAAAATAGAAGACAATGTGAAATATCTCATATGAACAACAACTGACCTGAAAAATAGATCCAGGAGAGAAAAACTTAAAAATTATGGCACTACCTGAAAGTCATGATAAAAAAAGAGCCTAGACATCACCTTTCATGAAATTATCAAGGAAAACTGTCCTAATATTCTAGAACTGGAGGATAGAATAAATACTGAAAGAATCCACCAATCACCTCCTGAAAGAGATTCCAAAACAAAAACTCCTAGGAATATTATAGTCAAATTCCAGAGTTTCCAAGTCAAAGAGAAAATATTACAAACAGCCAGAAAGAAACAATTTGAGTATTGAGAAAATACAATCAGAATAACAGAAGATCTAGCAGCTTCTATATTAAAGCATAGAAGGGCTTGAAATATGATATTCTAGAAGTCAAAGGAATTAGGATTAGAATCAAGAATCACCTGTCCAGTAAAACTGAATTTAATACTTCAGGGGAAAAATGGTCATTCAATGAAATAGAGGACTTTCAAACATTCTTGATGAAATCAACAGAGCTGAGTTGCAAGTTTGACTTTCAAACACACAAGAATCAAGAGAACCAAATAGGAAAGAGAAATCATAAGGGACTTACTAAATTTGAACTGTTTATCTTCCTACAGGGAAAGATAATATCTGTAACTCTTGAGACTTTTCTCAGTATTTAGGTAGTTGGAGAGATTACACGCACACACACATACACACACACTAACACACACATATGTAGACAGAGGGCATAGGGTAAGTTGAATAGGCAGGGATGATATCTAAATACATACATACATACACACACACACATATATATATATATATATATATATATATATATATATATATATATAATTGAGAAGTGAAAGAAGAATATATTGGGAGAAGAAAGGAAGAAATGGAATGGGACAAATTATCTCTCATAAATGAGTCAAAAAAAGCTTTTTCAATGGAAAGGAAAAGGGGGGAGGTGAGAGGGAAAAAGTGAAGCTTACTCTCCTCACATTTGGCTTAAGGAGGGAATAATATGCACATTCAATTTGGTATGAAAATCTATCTTATACTACAGGAAAGTAGGGGAGAAGGGGATAAGTCAGGTGGGGGGATGATAGAAAGGAAGGAAAACCAAGGAGGGAGTAATTAGAAGTAAACACTTTGAGTGAGGGACAAAGTCTAAAGAAAGAATAGAATAAATAAGGGGCATGATAGGATGGAGGGAAATATAGTTAGTTTTTCACAATGTGATTATTATGGAAGTCTTTAGCAAAACTACACATATATAGTCTATATTGAATTGCTTGCCTTCTCAGTGGGGATGGGTGGATAGCAAAGAAGGGAGAGAAGTTGGAGCTTAAATTTTTAGGAATGAATGGTGAGAATTGTTTTTGCATGCCACTGGGAAATAAGAAATACACATATTGAGGTATAGAAATCTATCTTGCTCTGCAAGAAAAGAGAGAAGATGGAGTTAAGAGAATGGAGGGGTGTGACAGAAGGGAGGGCAGATTGGGGGAAGGGGTAATCAGAATGCACAACATTTTGGGGTGGGGGAGGGGAAAGATAGGGAGAAAAATTGGAACTCAAAATCTTGTGGAAATGAATGTTGAAAGCTAAAAATAAATATATTCATTTAAAAAAAGAAATGACGGTATGGATACAGACTTCAGAGAAACATAGAAAGGTTTATGTGAACTGAAGTAGAAGGAAGGCAGTAGAACCAAGAGGATACTACATTCAATAACTATTACATTGCAAAGTAAGACAAAGAAATTGTAAGTCTTGAAAAAGCCAATTATTCTGTCAGCACCTAGTGATCTATATGAGAATTAATGAAGCATTCAACCCACTTCTTGAAAAACAAATTAGAGACTCCAGGGGCAGGTTGAAACATATTTAGTGAGTGATAATATGTGGATTTGCTTTACTTGATTCCAGGTTTGTTAAATTTTTTAAAAATTAGGAATATATTTAAGAGGGAGAACAGTAACAGTTATGATAAGAACATTAGGGGAAATTATAATAGAATTTAACAGTGAACAGAAAAGAATAGAAGTTCAGAAGAAAAAACAACAGACAAAAGGAACAACTGTGATTTGGGAGTGGGGAATTTATTATGCAATTTTTTAAAAGAATGTAAGCAATTGTAATCCAGATGTATGGCTACATGGGGAATCCACATGTTCTCTTTTCTTATCCATTGGATATAGAAATGTTGATACAAAGAGAAAAATAACATGGCTCTTGTTTCAAGAGACATGCAAGCTCTATGTAATATAGACTCAAGTTGGCATGCACACATACAATTTAATATCCATTTTGCATAGAAGATTGTTGGTTGATAAAATGATTACGGTTCTGTATATACCTCTCTGCTAGCTTTCCACAAACTCCTCCCTGATTCTACAATAGCAATGTAGTTGAGAATTCTTGATCTATTATGGAGAAAAACTTAGTCCATAAACTCTATTTATATTGTATACATATACACACATATGAGCAACCCTACACTTACATTACATACAAATTGTATGTCTTTTTAAAAATTAATCAATAGATTGCTACTTTCAAAGATTTTCTGTTTGCCTTGTATGTGTGTCTTTACAGACACATATACACATCTATATCTACATGTATGTGTACATACACACAAATACATGAACATGAAGTATATGTATGCATGAATAAATCCACATGTATGCTTATGTATAAAGGCATGAAATTGTATGTGTATATGCATGTATACATATAGATGTATATATACTTTTATTTTATGTAACTGTATACATGTATACATATATGTATATATAAATACATATCAGATAGATGAATAGTTAATAAATACATAGATAGAAAGACAGACAGACAGATAGAAAGACAGACAGACAGACAGATAGATAGATAGATAGATAGATAGATAGAGAGTTCATATGGAGAAATAATGAAAGAGATCATTGGTAAATTGGGGAGAATATTATTAGTTAATTACTTGAGAGATGAGGTTTAAGGTCAAATTGCCATGGATTGAATGAAAACTAAGAGGTGAGAGATGGATGCAGCACAGGTGGCAGAGACTTCTGGGAGTATGACTGGGAGCTTGAGGAAGGATCTGGGCTGAACATACAGGGGCAATGATATCATTTGGTGACGGTTTTTAAAAATGGGGGAGATTTGGGGGTGTTTTTAGAAGGTAACCTGGATAGAGCCATTCATTAGAGAAGATTCATGAGTCAAGAAAGATAAGGTCTCAGCCAGAACTTGGGTTCTGTTGGTTTAGCTTTTGACAGCCCAGTATCAACTGTGCATTGAAATGAGAAATTATAGTAGTATTATTAACATTATCAAAACCTAACAAATTTTCTTTAAAGTAATAAAATCCAATTAACCACAACCTCCATTTTCTGAGTCACTTGCTAGAAGACTGCTTGACTCTCATATGGCAAAGATGTTTTCTTTGTTGATGAGTGAGTGTGTTAATGAGGTTGTTGATATTTGCAGATTTTCCCATCCTTTATGATTTCCTTACCTCTTGCGACATTGCAACTGATGTCAGAGGGTGATTAGGACTCCTTTCCCTAGAGCTCAGAGCAAACTTATGTATAAGTCTGTATGTTGTGGATTTGGACCCTCTGAGTCACAATCAGGGTTTATTGCTAACTGATGTCAAATTAAGCCATCCTTCAATATCCTTACCAACACTTCATACCCAGAATGCTCTCTGACAGCTGTCTCAGCATGAATTACACTGGGGATTGAAAAGTCAGGTGGGCTTTTCCTTGAGTTTATAAAAGTCTTATGTTAAAAGACACAGAAGTCTCCACTGTACTTCTGATGGTGTGGGTGGGGAAAATTAGATATTCATAGACTGAGAAAAGAAGATTGTTTTGGAAACTGAGCTGTTAACACTGACACAATTCTTTTTGGTTGACTTTGGGGTCAAGGAGAACAAACTACTAGATTGCTTCGCTTCAATATTTGATGAAGGCAAAATTCCACTGATTCCCTCCCCCCTCCAATTTCTCATCCCCAATGAGCATGCCAGACTCTACTGCTTGTGGCTGTTATGTAAATTTGTGGCCTCATTAATTCTGGGGATCCAACCAACTTTGTACATTACAACCCAGCCATGTCCTCTTATCTTAGGATCACAGAGGTAGATTTAGAAGGGACCCTATAAGTCATCAAATTTCACTTCCATATTTTACATAAAAGGAAACTGAGGGAAAAATAAATGAAGAGTATTAGCTAGGGTCCCATAGCTAGCAATGGCCTGGGACAGGAATTTAGATGAGGTTTTCATGACTCCAATATCTAGCACTGTATCTTCTGTATCAGTTACATTTATATACCCCACCCCAAATCCTTTCTTGGGAGTCTATACAATGGGCAGAGGCTTACTTCCAGGTCTTTTCATATTTTGTGGATACAAGTGTCTCCCCTATTTTCATAATCACCCATGTCCCTGTTGTCAGATTATAGGTTGATGAAGAATAGACAGGTGGTTCATAGAGTCTGAAGGAATTCATTTGGACAGTCTTTAAGTTAGGAAAAGTATTGACTGGGTGGATGCGACCAGTTGAGACAGAGCATGATGAGCCCTTCTACTCTGAGGCAGGCCCTGCTTCCCATAAGGGGCAAAGACAGTTGATCAGGTTAATGGTCTGGTTTAAATACAATTTTATGGCTGGAGATGCCTTCGTTGTACAGATTCGCAAGGAGAATAGGAACGTGGAAGGGGAGGACCACTCCAGAGTGCATGCAGACAAGTAAAGGGAAAAGGAAAGGGGGAGCGAGAGTGGTTCTGGAGTGTCAGGTAAGGTGATGCTTTGTGAAAACACACAGCTAAGTCCAAGATAGGGGGCTTCGATGCATGGTCTTCTTTCATCACATTTTTTAACTGGGCACATTCTGCATCTTATCTTATCTCTCACATTCAGCTTGCTCTGTCTGCCTGGAGCATTCCTGTCTGCCTCACCTCATCATAGGCCATGCCATGCACCAAAGTTTGTAATAAGACAGCGTCTCTCCAATCTTATTGTGTTTCCCTCCATTGACTTTTTAGGGTTAGGGTTAGAATCAGAGGCTTTTAATGTATCCCTCCTATTTAACCTAACCTTATCCAGAAATATATATTATATAATGAATAATAATTTAATAAAAAAGAGAATATTAGTAATCAATCTATTGAAAAAAATAACAGCCTGTACAGTGTATAACATTTGTGAGTCTCACGCCTCCACCAATGGGTGGATTGTGGATATCCTCTGACGCCTCCTCATTTGAGTCCTGATCAATTTCAAAATTCTTTGAAATTTTGGCACATTCATTATTGATTTGTATGTATGCCCTTTCCATTTATGTACTTGTAGCCATTGTGTGTATTGTTTTATTGGTTCTAAAATAGCTAGCATTTAAACAGTGATTACTATGTGTTAGACATTGTGCTAGAATATACAATTACTATCTCATTTGATGCTCACAACAATCTTGTGAGGAAGGTGCTATTATTATCCCTATTTTACAGATGAGAAAATGGAGGCAAACAGTGTTTAAGTGACTTTCCTGGAGTCACATAACTAAGGAAGGTCTACAGCCGGATTTGAGCACAGGTCTTCCTAACTGCAGGCCCAGTGGAGTCACACGCCATTGCCAAATTCTTATCAGAAAAAAACTGATACCAAGATTTTGCCTTTTTCCAATTCAACCACTTCTCTTCTTATCCTAGGTGCATTCATTTCGTCTGTCTAAATTATTTTTGATTCCATGTAATCAAAATATTTTATTTTGTCTTTTATATTTACCTGTGTCTCTTTGTTAAGAATGTTATGTCCTACACATAGGTGTGAGAGGGATATGATCTTCTTGTCTTATATTTTTATGAGTATGATCTTTAATATCAAGGTCATGTGCACATTTAAAATGTATTGTGGAATATGATGGAAGGTGTTAGACTAAGCCTAACGTCTTTCAGACTGCTTATTAGTGTTCCATTGCCTTTTGATGCACCTAAAAATGTGACTACATAAATAGTGTCATTTTTAATAGCTCAATCGCAAAAAAATGCTGTGACTATACGCAAATGTGCCAGCAGATCAGTGATCATATTAATTCAGGACCTCCATCCAATCATATAAATTATAACCCATCCCTACATGTCTTTTGTATTAATTTCTTACACATTTCTCCCTGCAAGTTAATTACAATGTCCAGTCATTATGTGGGAGGCTTTCCTCAAATTTGCCTGATATTGCAAGGATATTTGTAGAACATCTAGATTTTCGACCACCTCTTGCCCTTAGTACATTATCCACCTATCTACTCTTCCTTTTTACCTGGTAATATATTTTAATCCTTTTCTTCCAGTTTCCTCACTGGCTTTTTTTTGCATCCTCTTCTCACTCACCATGTTTCTCTTCAGGGTCCTCTTGGTGAAAATCATTTTCAAATCCTTATATACTTTTGTCATTCATGGAGATTAGAAAGGAACTTGAAGTTTGGTTTCAGAAAGAAAAACAACTAAGCAACTGAGTTGTTGGGTTGACTTAGGACAGAACATAGAACAGGAACATCTACATAGAGGGGAGTGGTATAGACGTTGTTGTTTGTTTTTCCTTTTTGAAGAAGACTGATGGCATCACGGGATGATGTCTTGACTTACTCATGACATGCATTTGATGGTGGCAGAGTTGTACAAAGTCTTCAGTTTCCCTGTCTCTCCCAGAGTCATTGAAGGCCAGGAAGAAGACAAAAGTCAAGACACTTGGCAATGGCCTGGGATGCAGTGGGTAACTGTCAGACACAGCTCTCAGCACTCCCCAGCTGCCTTCCTGGCCATTAGAGCAAATCGTCCTCATCTTCCCATTCTTTGGGTAAATCTACATACACTTGGAGGAGACCTTCCCTCACTCACCAGTGGGTGGAAGGACTGCCAGTTATGCTGAACTTGGTTTAGTCTGACAGTCGAGATTGTTTTATTGTAATGTGGCCATTAGGCATGCTGAAGATTCTTGAGGCCAAGAGCGACAGTTAGGTGATGAAATGGTAATTTAAATGGGAAGATCTTTCCCATTCATTAATAAGCTCATGTGACCTGCTTAAATCACAAGGAAGCTTAAGTCACATGTGGTAGTAGGAGCTTGCTGAATGGAGGAACAGAAAGGGTAGAGCAGAGCTGGGAGGAAGTTGATCAGGCCAGTCAGAGCTGAAGGATATAGGCAAGCAGGCACAGCTAAGCTCATGAGTGTTTGTGGGAAGACCCTAGTTGGGGGGGGAAGGAAGGTTTGGAAATGCCTTTGTCCCCAGCAGTGTTAATGTGTATTGACTTTTTGGTTATTATGATGGATTTGGCTTTCTGGTGTCTGAATAAAAAGACAAAGTGACTACCAAAAGAATTAATGTCCACAAATTAGAGCTCTTCTCTGAGCATGAACAGTTTGTTTCTAACTTGGAGAGAAAGTTGAGCCAACACACAGATGGCAACAGTGGAGCAGAAAAGGAGTGGACAGCTTTCAGAGATTTGTTGTACAGCTCTGCATTTGCTCATCTGGATCAGAACACTCATAAACACTGAGACTGGTTTGATGAAAATGATGGGGAAAGCCAGAAGCTGCTAACTGAAAAATGAGAACTCCACAGAATTTACCATCAGGATAGTTCATCCACCTCTAAGAAGCCATCATTTAATTCCATCAAAAGCAAAGTACAAGCAAAACTTAGAGAGATGCTGGGTTCCAGGCTCAGTAGGAGGGCAGACAAAATTCAGTTTTATACTGATATTAGCAATCCAAAGTGCTTTTATGATTTACTGAAAGCTATTTATGGACCAAAAGCTTATAGTGCATCACTCAGTGATGATGGAGCCACATTGCTTAGTGATAAGGACATGATCCTGGAGAGATGAGCTGAACACTTCCATAATGTTCTCAACAGACCATCGATCCATACTGAGGTCATTGACCATTTACCTCAGGTTGAAGTCAATTCCTACTTAGCTGAACTTCCAGCTGAAGAAGAGGTTTTGAGGGCTATTAGGCTTCTTTCATGTGGCAAAGCACCTAGTGCTGATTCTATTAAAACTGAGATTTACAAGGTATGGGGACCATTGCTGACTGAAGTTTTCAGGATATATTGCAAGAGGAGGTTATCGCCCAGGAGTTCAAGGATGCCTCCACTGTTCATCTCTATAAAGGTAAGGGGAATAGATTGTCCTGTGACAATCACAGGTCAGGTCTCTTCTTAGTCATTGCTGGTGAGATCCTTGATAGAGTCCTCCTTAACAGGCTGATCTTTCACCTGGAAGATGGTCATACCTGAGAGCCAGTGTGGCTTCAGAAAGGGCCAAGGAAGATTGGATAAAGTGTTTTCTTTGGTTGCCTAGAGAATTTCATCAGTATTGTTCATTAACTTCATGATGGCATGTTTGCCCAGGTTCTGGATACTGGACAATGCTCTCATGCTCTCCCAGTCACCAATGGAGTGAAACAGGGCTGTGTTCTTACACCCATGACTTTAACATGATGTTTTCAGCCATGTTGTCAAATTCTTTCAATGAGAATGAACACAGCATTAATGACAACCACTGTACAGATGGTAAGGTCTTCAATTTGAAAAGGCTACAAGCCAAGACCAAAGTTGAGGGAGTGTTGGTGCATGATTTTCTGTTTGCAAATGAATGTGCTTTCAACGCTCTGAAGCTGAGATACAACAAAGGATGAATCAATTCTTTGTTTTCTGTGCTAATTTTGGCCTAATTACTAACATCAAGATAACCCAGGTGCTCCAACAACCACCACCATACTATCCATAACTAGAACCATCAGTTACAACAAATAGAGAAGTTTTGAATGCTGTAGATAAGTTCACTTTGTAGGGTACTTTCCAAGGATGTATATGTATACACTGACAATGAGGTTGATGCAGACATTACCAGAGGTAGCCTAGTGTTTGGAAGACTCTAAAGAAAAATTTGGGAGAGGAAGTATTAGACTGACTACCAAACTCAGAGACATTGTACTGAACTCATTGTTGTATGCCTGTGAAACATGAACAGTCTACCAGTATCATGCCAGGAAATAGAATTGCTTCCATTTGAAATGTCTTAGGAAGATTCTGAGGATCACCTGCCAGGATAAGGTACCTGACACTGAAGTCTTTTCTCGAGCTGAACTGCCAAACATTCAAACTACCCTTCAGAGAGCTCAACTCTAATGAGCTGGCCATATTGTTAGATGTATGCTTGCCCAAAAGACTATTTTATGGAGCGCTCACATGGAGTAGGTGATCACATCATGGTTAGAAGAAGCGATACAAGGATGCTCTCAAGGTCTCTTTCAAGAAATCTGGATTTGACTGTGTTACATGGGAGACACTGGCACAGGACCACTTCACATGGGACCACCCACATAAGAAAGGGTGCTGTGCTCTGTGAGCAAAGCAGAATTGAGAGGGCACATAGTAAATAGAGGATGCACAAATTTGGAGGATCCACCTCAAATGTTCACATGGACTATGTGGCCCCAATCTGTGATAGAGCATTCCAAGCTAATATTGTTCTGGTCAGTCACAGTCGGACATACTGAAACTTTAGTTTATCATGGGGATGCCACTTTGGTCCTCTTCAAGAACAAAGGACAGAAACCAAACAAGTAACCAAAGTGTCTGAATAAATGTTTTTCTTCTGCCTTTTACATGCAGAGTCTATTATACTTTGCAATTCAGAACTATGCTGGCATTTTCATAGTCATCTTTAGCACAGTGAATATTGTCTGCCTGATACAGGTGGCAGGTGGACACCCAAGATGTATAATAAGCCCTGAAAATTCCTCAGCAAATCTTCACATCAGAGGTGCTAGTCCTCCCCAAATGCCCTCTGTACTACACTCATTTGGGGGATGTGGTATAGATAATGAACCAGAAAAGGAAACAGAAGTAGGACTTTGGGAGGAGAATGAGGAGAGAGTAATGCCACAATAATCCAGAGAGAACAGAGTGTCCAGGAGGAGAAAGGGACTAACAGTGTCAAATGCAGTGAATGGATGAAAGATAACCACTAAGAAAAGAATACCAGATTTAATAATGAAAACAAGTCTCTGGTAACTTTGGAAAGATCGATTTCAGTGGACTGATCAGGCTGCATACCATAGGAGAGAATTCGATGAGATGGAGTGGTGTAAGGGAGTTAGAAATCAGCATCTGTGTTATGGATGATTTTCTCTATGCTAATACGTCTCAGATTTATTTATCCAATCCTCTTTCCTAAGCTGCAGACTTACATATTCCGCTGCCTAGTAGCCATATCAAATAGAATGTCCCATAGAAAATCACCACTGATGGGACAGCACACTCGGGTTTGTCTGGGTCCTCATTCCCATTGAAAAGGGCTTGTCCATGGAAACGCTGACATTATTTGAACAGCCTGCCTGCAGGAGTTGTTGGGTTATTTCTCTCCTAATAAGCCCCTGTGAGATAATAAAACACCAAGACTCCAACACCGTAGGGCTGTTCTCCACCCAGAGACATCCTAAAGAGGGTTCCATGAGATACGGTCAAGATGAGGGCTCTTTGTCCTCTTTGTGTTCCACCACTCTATTGCCTCCCCTTGACTACTTTGTGTGTGTATGTGTGTGTGCAGATTTATTTGTGTGTGCAGGGGTGTGTGTGTGTGTGTGTGTGTGTGTGTGTAACTAACCATGTCACTGGATTGAGTTGGCCAGTCATTCCTGCCCCTGTAATGTTTCTTGCAAGATTAACGAATCACTGTGTTGATCAGCTTTGCAAGTGTCCCTCTTACCTGTCAGAATTCATACCCAGGGAGGATAGTTATCTATCTAAATTATATCTAAAATGGAACCCACTATTTCTCTCCAAATCCTCTCCACTTCCAAATATTCCTATTGCCATTGAGGACATCAAATCACCCTAAATGCACTCTTGTAGTCACCCAAGCATGAAACTTAGGTGTCCTCCTCAACTCCTTAATCATTCTTTTCCACTTCATAGCTATCCAAAAAGACAGAAAAAGAGAAGTCAGATAGAAAGGAAGAGAAGAGAAGAAAATGATTTCCTGAAAAGCTGGAGAGAAGGAAATATCAAGGAGGGGAGAATGATCAGCAGTTTAGGAGGTTGCAGCAAAGTTATAAAGAATGAGAAAAGATTATTGGATTTGCCACTAAGACGACATTAACAACTTGGGAGAGAGAAATTTATTGAAATGATCATATCATAAAAAAGATTGTAAGGGGTAAAAAGAAAATGAGAAGAAAAATGGAGGCTCTTATTGTAGACAAGCTTTTTAAGGAGTTTAGCTTCAAAGGACAGAAGAGATATAGGACTATAGTTAGCTGGAATGGAAGGATCAAATGTAGATATGTTGTTTTTTTCTTTCAGAAGGAGGGAGACATAGGTATTTTTGTAGATAGTAAGAAATGAAGAAATTAAAAATAAGTTAAAGAGTAAAGATAACAAAGGAGTCAACCTGTTGAAAGTGACCACAGCAAATGAGATCACATGGACAGGCAGAAAGATAAGTCTTGGTGAAGAATAAAGTTACTTTATCATGTGAGAGGTGTGAATGAGGAGGTAGTGATAGAAGGTGTTTGTTTGATTGACTGGAAAGGAGAAAAAGTGGAGAAGAGGGAACCAGTGTTAAATGGAATCATTTGTTTTTAAATATGAGGCAAGCTTTTCAGCTGAGATAATTGGGGGGGGAAATGAGCAATGAGAGTTTGGAGAAAGAATGCAAAGGTTTGGGAAGAGCTACTGTGGAGAGTGGAATAATGAGCTGGTGACAGTAATATAGTAGAATTGCTTAGCAGCAGTTGAGAGCCTACTTGAGGTTCTGTGACATAAATGCAGTGGACCCATTCAGAATGGCTTTTCAATTTTCTCTACATTGTAACGTGTGTAGGATCAAAGGCTGGCAATGGTAGGAGTGGTCCAAGGTTGAAGACTGGCTGAGAATAACTGGTGAAATGATAAGGGGGATGAATATTTAAGAGAGGAGGAGAGGCTAAAGTTGAATCGGTTCACAAAGGAGTCAAATTGAGAAGAGAACACTGTGGCTACAGCAAGAGGGATATCCTGGGAAACAACTGAGGGGTCAAGGGATTGGAAGTGGAGGTCAAGGTATAGACTAAAATAGAGTTTTGTAAAAGAAGGCAGAGGGAGAGCTAAAAACACAACAGACTGTGGATAGATAAGGGAATTTTGGAATTCTTGAACATAGAGATGGTATATTTTAGCACATTGCAAGATAAGCATTACAAACATCATTTTGTGTGTCTGAGTAATTAGTGCGAAGTAAGAAGAGTGAGGAATTGAATTATGAGAGTATTTAAAGGAGAGTCAATATGCTTGTTGAAATGCCTGAGCACAGGATTTGTGAAGGACAGTACAAATTTGAGCTAGGTCACATATTTATGGAGGAAGGAAGGGGAAAGACAAGGTGGGATGGTGTCTGTAGACAACTATTGGAATTGGGTGGTAGATATGAATAGTATTACTTAAAAGGAAAAATAAGAAAGAAAGGTTACTGAGTGATTGAGGAAGGGGGAAAAAACTGGAAATCTTTCCCATTGGAAGAAAGGAGGGCTAAGGAGAATGAGCCAAAATTATAGTCAGTACTGGAAAGGAAGGCTGTGCTGTCAGGGGGAAATCAGGTCTCAGAAAGATCTAGTAGGTGGAAGGATTGGGAGAGGAAAAGATTTAAAATGAAGGACAATATACTAACCATAGAAGAGACATTCCAGAGGACACAATGGAAGGGTTGGGTGGAGTTAGGTTGAAACTTTGGGGAATGGAAATGAATATCCAGTGCCAAGAAGGCATTTGGAAATGGATATTTACTCTGACTCTGTGGAGAGGCTGAGGGATTTCCCCAGCACCACAGCAGAAGTAATTGTCAAGAATGTATTCAAAATCATTTTGTGGAACTAGAAAAAATAATAACAAAACTCATCTGGAAAAAATATCAAGAGAATCTATGAAAAAATATGAAGATAGGTGGTCTAGCAATACCAAATTTCAAACTGTACTACAAAGCAGTAGTCATCAGAACAATCCGGTAATGGAAAATAAATAAAGTGGGGGATCAGTGGAATAGATTAGACATAGTACACAGTAGTGAATTATCACAGTAATTTAGCGTTTGATAAACCCAAAGACTCACACTTCTGAGCTAGGCATTCACCATTTCACAAAAATTGTTGGGAAAGTGGAAAAGTAATTTGATCAAAGCTAAGCATAGGCAAATATCTCACAGCATACACAAAGAAAAAGATATAAAGAGGAAGTTTTCAGAGTAATTAAAGTTATCAACTGTCACATGAAAATGCTCAAAATCATTATAGAGAAATGCAAATTGAAACAACTCTGAGATACTACTTTATGCCTATCAGATTGACTAAAATGGCAGGAAAGGAAAGTGATAAATTCTGGAGGAGATGTGGAAAAATAGGTACACTAATGCACTGTGGGTAGAGTTATGAATTGGTCTAGTCATTCTGGAGAACAATTTGGCAAAGGGCTAAAATGAGTATTAAAAATAATAAAATTAAAAAAATAATAGTGTAAAGATTGGTAGCATTTGAACTCTGAATGTTCTTAACTCTAAATCTCATGGGTTTTGTATGGGCTATATATTGACTTAGTTTCAAAAAATGTAATGCCACATATGTTTTATTTTATCTTCTTTTTGTGAAGTATTTCCCAATTACATTTTAAAAATAATATAAAAATACATATTATATATATATGTATAACTATTTGTCAAATACACGTATCAATTTAACTGTCATGAAAAATATTAAGTTCCAAGTTATCTCCCTCCATCCTTCCTCCCCTTGAGAAGGCAAGAAATATATATATTATATAAATATATAAATTTATATATTTATATATTTATAAAATAAATTTATAAATAAAATAATTATATAAATTATAGCCATTCAAACTATCATTCTCTTAGCCATGCCGTAAAAGAAAACAAAAATGAAATAAAACAGTAAAAATGAATAAAGCCAAAAAAACAGTATGCTCCAATCTGCAAGTGAAGTCCATCAGCTCTCTCTCTCTGAAGTTGGATAGCACTTTTCATAATGGGTCCTTTGGAATTGTCTTGGAACACTGTCTTGATCAGACTATTAACTCTTTGACAGTTGAACACTCCTGTAATATTTCTGTTACTATGTCCAATATTGTCCTGGTTCACTCACCTCAATATGCATAAATTCCTATATGGCTATGATTTTCTCTGAAACCATGCTGCTTGCCATTACTTACAGCAAAATGATATTCTATCACAACCATATGCCACAACTTTTTCAATTATTCTCCCACATGGACATCCCTTCGATTTCCAATTCTTTGTAACCACACAAAAAATTAAAAAATAACTATTATAAATATTATTTTTGGTACAAATAGGTCTTTGTCTCTTTTGTTGGACTGCTTTGGGATGCAGAACTAGTAGTTCTATTGCTATTGTATTCACACTTTTATAGAACCTTGAGTATAATTCCAAATTGCTTATTCAGAGTAGTTGGACTAGCTCACAATTTCACCAAATACACATTAGTATCCCATTTCTTTTCACATCTCTTCCAGCATTTATCATTTTCTTTTTCTGTCATATTAGCTAACCTGATACATTTGGTAGTATCTTTATCTTAAAATTGTTTTAATTTGTATTTCACAATTCATTAATGATTTATAACACTTTTCATGTTAATATTATAGCTTTGATTTCATCTGAAAACTGTCTTCATATCTTTTGACCTTTTGCCAAGTAGGGAATGACTCTCTTTTTATAAATTTGACTCAGTTCCCTATTTGAAAAATTATTCCCCCCATTTCCTGTTTTCTTTCAAATTTTGACTTCAGTATTTTTCTTTGTGCAAAAGTTTGTTATTTCCATGTAATCTGAATTATCTCTTTTATTTGCTGTAATCATTACCGTCTCTTATTTGGTCATAAAGTCTTCCTTCATCCATAAGTCTGACATGTAATTTTTCCCTGTTCTCCTAATTTGCTTTCAATATGACATTTTTGTCTAAATCATTCATCCATCTGAATAAATGTCCTTGTGATCTCTTTCTGACTAGTTACCAGTTACCAGCTCCCCTGACTGTCTCTAGTTGAGAGTTTTAGAAACTTCTGCTGTTTCTGTCACCACAAGCTCATCCCAGTACTGGTGTTGCATCCACATGGATTCCTTTCCAGCCTCCTCTATGTCACATATCTCTCTTTCCAACCTCCTATATTTCTTTGGGCTGGAAGAATGCCTCACTCTGATTTTTCTTTGAATCTACCACTCCAGAATTCAGTGTCAAATATTATTTCCAAGTTGTTTGGAGGGGAATATTAGAAGAGCTTGGCTGAATGCTTTCTCTCCTCTGGCATCTTGCCTCCAAAGAGAAGTGAAGCCTCAGGACTCTTTATGGTGTCTGACCCTTGGGTCCCAGAATGGAGCTACATATAAGTCAGGGAAACTACATGAGGGCAAGAGGAAGGGAGGAAAAGATCTTCATCCGATAAAGAACTGAGTTACCTTATTTCAAACATTATTTTTAACCTTGTGGCCACAGTTCGTTGCATTTGTGAAAGAGTGTACCCTTAACTTTTGGGGAGGATGCTTTGGAAAACTCTTTACATTTCTGTACATTTACCTTTAAAAATAAAGTTAATGCTGGTTTCCTATTTAATAATGGGTATGAGGGGCATGATGGCATGATCTTATAAGTGATAATACCGAGGAAACTGCAATTCATCAGGATTGTCCTTACAGTCCCTACAGAAATACATAGCTATCCTCTGAGCACCCAATCTATTAGTCTGAGAGGGCATTCAAATGTGGTTTCAGAGGTATCACTATGTATATAAAGTGAAAAATACCAGGACTATTACCCAATATGCATTTAATAAGCACAGTGTGCCAAGAGAGACAGTTTGGTTTAGTGGCTAGAGAGTTCAGATTCAGATTCATGTCCCAACCCTGACACATGCTGCTGTGGGATCCTGGGAAACTCACTTTATTTCTGAGTGTTCTAGATGCTCTCTAAGATTTCAAGTTGCAGAGAAGGTGTCAACCTTCTCTGAAACAGGGAAATCACAGATATAGTTCCTGTCTTCATTCCTACCACCATTATGCCCAATGTTCTTGAGCTAGGAATCCAAAAACATGATGCAAACCAATTCATGGCACCTTCCAAGAGCTTCCATTATACTGGCAGATATGGAATGTGTACAAATGTAATTAGTCTTTGTTACAATGCAGATCTAAATTCCAATAGTAGAATCACAGACACAGAATAAGAAAGGTTCTCAAAAGCATCTGGTTTAATCTGGGACTGAATAAGAATTTTCTTTGCAACGTGCCAGATGAGAGATTGTCTCAAACCTTCTCTCACCTTTCTAGAAGGGAACAGGCCAATATTGCAACTGCTGTTCAGTGGGGCATACATTATCTGATTGATGTCCAGCTCTCCCTTTTACTTTAGCCAGAGACATACAGCTAATGACTAGTATAGTACTATGAAGTTACATCACCCTGGAATTCTCACCTTTGCCCAGCATCTCCCCATGCGCATTCCCTCTGTTACAATGAGTTACCAATCCTCGTAAATTATTCCTCCAAAATAAATATTTTTACACTCGTAAACTGGCATCTATATAGTCTCTCCCTTGGACTTTTGCAATATCCTTCTAATTTGTTTTCCAGGCTTAAATTTCTCTCATCTGTGTGTATACCAGCCCGATTTTTCTAATTGCAATGTTATTTCGTACTTAATAAAATTCAGTCTTCCTATTATTACATCATTAGAAAAAGAAAACAAACAATTCCTCCAACACCAATGTCTTTCTTCTAACTTTTTCTACAGAATAGGTACAAGTTTAAGTGGTTGCTAAGAAGCATTCACCCCATGATATTTACCTTCAAATTCATTTTAGTCACTGAATGAGTCATAATGTAGTCATAAGGAGGAAGGGATGAAGGGAAGAAGAAAGATTAGAGTAAAAATAAGGATCTACTAAGGGCCCACTATGTGCCAGGCACTGTGTGAAGCACTTCTCAAGTATCTCATAGGAGCAAGATAACCATGCAGAGAGGTTAGTTTTACTATGATCTGCGTTTTAGAGTTGAGCAAATGGAAACAGGTTAAGTGACTTGATCTAGGGTCCCTAGCTAGCTAATTTCTGAGACTGGGTCAGAACTTAGATCCTCCAGGCTTAAGGTCCTGTGTTCTTTCCATTGTGCAAACTAGAACAAAAATAGACATCTCCATCACCCTGGAAAAGTGGGTTACCCTTTTGGACTGCATGGACACAAAGGACTTTTTGCTATTCAGTCACTTTAGTTGTCTGATTCTTCATGATCTCATTTGAGGTTTTCTTGGCAAAGATACTAGAGTGGTTTGTTATTTCCTTCTCCAGTTCCTTTTGCAGATGAGAAAACTGAGGCAAAGAGAGTTATATGATTTGCCTGGAGTCTCACAGGGAAATATCTGAGGTTGGATTTGAACTTGGGAAAAGGTCTTCCAGATGCCAGGCCCAGCATTCTATCCAACTACATTACCCCAAAATGGGCTTATTTGCTGGCAAATTCTTTTTATGGGCTTTACTTCCTACACCTATGATGATTTTCTTTCTAAACCGTTCTAAGGTCACAAAATGGTAGTATTCTCTAGTGTTTCTTTACTTCAGAGGAAGAAATTATACTCATGGCTGAGATGGAAAATTTGTTATACTATGCTTTGTATTCTCTCTCTCTCTCTCTCTCTCTCTCTCTCTCTCTCTCTCTCTCTCTCTCTCTCTCTCTCTCTTTTCTCTCTCTCCCTCCCTCCCTTCCTCTCCCCCTACCCAGAAGTTGGATAATAGTAATATTTACCTCACTCAAGCAAATGGCTTAATACTTTTCATTTCCTATTCAGTTCCACCCCTGTAGTCAAACTCAAGGCTTTTCTTTACCTTGTAGTACCAAAGACTACTCACAGACTACTTGTGCATTCACTGAGCCTCTCCATTTCCCATTATCACAAACTTCCTGAAGCTGATTCTAACAGCAACAAATAATGCCTCAGATACTGATGTTGATGATGATGGTGGTGGTGATGATGATGATGATGATGATATTTGTATCAAACTGTAAGGTCTGGAAAAAAAATTTCACACATGTACAGACTCAGTTGATTTTAGCAATCACTCTGTGAATTAAGTGCTTTTGTTATGTCTTTCTTACACATTGAGAAATTTAATGAAGAAAAGCTAAGCCATGTGTCCAGGATCACAGAGCTGGATTTGAACTCAGCTTTTCCTGACTCCACATCTTTTCTCTATCCACTTTGTCACTCACCAGCCTAATGCTACATGGGCTCCAGCACCAGGCAATGTATGTTGCACATGCTCTTAAGGACTGACCATTACTGCTTAGGCTTTCTATTGCAAAAGTTAGTTATTAATAACAATTTTCCCCCAGAGAAGGCAAGCACCTTGCAAATATGATGTTTTTCATTGATGTCTTTGCATTGTATATATGTGGTAGGCAACTGAAGACTGACCGGTTGCTGAATGGATTAATTTAATCAGTTGGAGTACTTCCTTCACTGAAACAGATTGCAGACTCCCCTTGCTTTCATAAGGCATATTCACAATTTAATTTACCTGGAAAATTAACAGCAATTCTCCCTCTGAGAACCAAACCCATTATAATAAAATGATATTGAGACAATGCTTAGTGGAATCTATCATCTCCAGACCCAGATCATCTCTTCTGGACTTAAGATTGAGCACAATATGAGGAGAAAATTAACCTTAAATTGTTTTTTTTTTTTGCTCTGAAATTTCTTGTGTAACTAGTGACCCTTGGATTCCAATAGAGAGGCCACGTTAACAAAGGCTGGAAACCATGTCTTCTCAATCCACTATACCCACAGTGAGTAGCTTTCCTTTGCATCATTGCCAGTCATCTTTGACATCTTTCTCTGTTCCCATCACAGGGATTAAGAAGGAACTTTTGGATGAAACTGTTTTTTAGCATGAGATTAGAGCTTACATTCCTCCCCAAAGAAACAAGTTCACATATTTAGTTCCATCTTAGTGCCCACCTAGCAAATCACGATAACTCAATCACTCCTGTTAAACTATAATTAAAGATCATGGAATGGGAAGGGATTTCAGAGGTGATTCAATCCATTTCTCTCATATCCAAATAAAGAAATGGAGGCCCAGAGAATGAAGCAATGAGTTGTCCATTGGCACACAGGAAATCAGGGTCAGAGCTAGGATGAAAAGAGAGGGAGCTTTCCCCCACCCCATATCATTTCTTGAGATTTATTAGCCTTAATCTAAAGATTTTTCACAACTCAATTCAGTCAAGCTATGCTTTGTGTCCTAGGTGCTGTAGATATAGAGGCCAAAAGGAAACACAAATCCTACACTTGGGGGACTTATATTCTACTAAAGAAAGTACAGGTAAAGCATTCTCAAATAAGTAAATACAGGTAAGAAACTGAAAATTATTAAGTAACTTTAAGAAGGGAAAGTTTCCCAGTGTGGTAGGACCTGCCAATGCATTGTGCTCGCTGGAGAACCCAGGTCACCTCAGTGAGTGCCCTACCCAGGATGATGTTCAGCAATGTTCCTGGTGCACAGTAAGTGCTACATGCATGTTGGCTATTAGTTACTGTCATTAAGTACTCAGGAGGAGAATGAAGGTTGACATGTCTGGGACACTTCCCAAAATGTAGGTCCTGGAGGAGCTCATCAATGGGATATGATTGTAGACACAGAAAATAGAGATTCACCTGGGTGCACACTAAATGGAAAACATGGTTTAAGTAAGGTTCTAGCATGAGGACAGAAAATTGTTAAATAGTTGAATACAATGGAGTTGGAGAGGGAGAACACTAGCAATTCTACGAACCACAAAATAACAAGGTCTTGTTCCTGTCTTCCTTGGATACCAAAGTAATTTAAATTTAAGTATTTCTAAATTTCCCAAACTGACTGCTATTAATTTTTTTCTTTGAAAAATGAAACCTTAAGTAAATGTCTGCATGGAAGAAATTCAGATTATCATTTATAAAAGCAAACAAACAAAACCCAAAAATCAATAAAAATCCTTGAAGCATATTTTACTGTTAAAAGTTCAAGCAGTGACTTGCAGCCAACATCAAAGAATATTTAGTAAATTCATTAAGTAAGTTTCTGCGCTGGGATAAAATATATTGACAGTTTAATAAAATCTTTTTATCCTCATCCTCATAAATGCTATATACTATAGGTAACATAACTACTGAGTTACTAGTTAGGTAGGTAGGTACATAGATAGGCAGGTAGGTAGATAGATGGATGGATGGATGGATGGACGGATGGAAGGATGGATGGATGGATGGATGGATGGACAGAAAGTGCATTTCTTAAACACTTAGCATGTGCCCAGCACTTTTCATGCATTGGAAAAGTGAAACCAAGCAAGAAACACAATCCTCTTTCCAACAAGTGTACATTCTAATGGTTGGAAAGAAATACAGGAAGGGGAGCTTAAAAGTGGGGGAGGGTACTAAGGCAGGGATAATATGATCAGTCAAGAGGATGAGGCTAGGTCTTGAGAGAGTTAGGGCAATCATGTCCTTCAGGGCCTGTCAGTCAATGATGAAGCTGTACAACAGCACACAGCCCTGCTCACAGATACTGGGCCCACTGTGGGTGAGACTTTCTCCTCGACCAAAGCAGGGGAGTCTATTAGCCTTGGGAGAGAGTGAGGTAAAGCTAAACTACCTACTAGCAGATATTGATTCAGAGGGCTGTCTTTTCTATCACAAAACTATGAAATAAATGCCTATGCTTAGTTCAGGTTATTTTGTAAGAGAGATTTGGGGAGATGTTTGGCAGGTTTTTTTTTACTCCACCATATTGACTCCAACCCCAAATAAGTTGTACTTCATGAATGTTTCAGATGTTGTTCTGTGCTAGGGATCTTTCCTGACTTTCCACCTTTTATTTCAAACAGAATCAACTGACTTCAGCATCCATTCCCTGATTTTCCCATGTTGCACATTTTGGTGCTACCTCTGACTTTTATCCGTCTTCTCTCACAGATTGTCCTGCCAATGTTCCTTCTATATCATACATTCAATGTGCCCTCCTCCTTCTTCTGCCTTTCTAACCCTTACTTTTGCCAATGTCTCCACTCTGGAATATGCTTTTGTAACCACTAGATCTGATAATTTGGAGAACTTCCTTTTGGGTTTTCCTACCTCTGTTTTCTTATTCCTCTTACACATTCTTTAGCCACCTCAGAGAAAATTATTATTTCTTTTTTTTGCACCAGGGTGTGGACATGGCATTCTTCTGCTCAAAGATGCTTCAATATTTTTATTTGCTTTCCAAGCAAAGTTGCCATATTTTTTTACCTGGCATTCATGGCTCCTACCATCTAGAAATATTTCTCCCCCACCTTTTTAGTCTTATGTTCTACTATTTCACCCCACACATTTTAAGTGTCAGATAAACTGGACTCTAAACCCACCCTCAAATAACTCTGTTGGATCATTCTTTATGTCTAGAATGTTCAAATGAATTCTTACTAATCCTTTAAAGCCTTCATAAATTCTATGATATCCTAGAAGACTTTCCCGATTCCCTGGTTGGTAATGATCATGCCTTTCGGACCTTTGCACTTCTTTATTCAACCAATATACTTCCTTTACTTTTCCATCATAACCTTAGGATATAGGACTGAAAATTTATAATCATGCTACATCCAGGAGGGCATAGATGGTGTTCTGAAATAAGCATTTCCCTCACATGTAAAACCCGGATTTGGCACATATAGCAAGAGACTGCTGAATGAGTGAATAAAAGGATGAAATTACAACCAGGAATTTCTTTATTTTTATGCATAAGGCATCCATTTCTCAGGTCAAGGTAATACTATCCTGGGTCAGAATAAAGGACAACTTAGGGAATCTTGAAATTACCCTGAATATATAATTCATTCTGCAGAAAAACTCCAACATTTTCCTTGACTTTGCTGAAGAACAAACTTTTCAGCAGGTGTCGACTTGGCAAGCCATCATTAATCTCAGGATGGTGCAGCCTGAGCAGCTGGAGGGCTGTTTACACTAAAAATAGCTCAGCCCAGCTTCGAGTAATGCCTTTTCCTTTCTGGGTATAACTCACTTCTGAAGCAACTACACTGAGTGATCTGATTTTAGCCTTCCAATAACTTTATGTGCTAAATAATAGCAGGGGACTTCTCTGGATAAAACTGAGTAAAGGATGATGGGGAAGGATCTTGGCATTAGAATCAGCAACCTGTGGTCTATTCTTGGGTCTGGCATGGTCTCACTCTATCATCTTGATCAGGTTATTTCTACAGGCTGTTTCTTCTTCTATAAAATGATATTGTTGGGCAGTATTATGTCTTTAGGGTCACTGAGCTCTGACATTCTAGATTTTGGGATACCTCCCGGTTTTCAGATTCTCTATTCTAACAACGTCCCTAATTCTGGAATTCTACTTTTATATTCACTGATTTGTGGACTGAAAAGGAATTTTGAGGTTGTCTAAGTTGATTCATTGGTGAGAAAACAAAGATAGAAGGAGGTTAAATGACAAAGGTACCTTGGTAGTAGGTGAAAGTCAGAATTAAAATCTTAGTTATAAATCTGTTGCCTCTGAGGGCAGTCTGACAAGCTTATCTCTAAATTCCCTGTAAGTGTTGACAAATTCTCTCTTCTCTGTTCTTAGGACGCTCTCAGTTATGCAATTTTAGTATGTCAAAGTTTTTTTCCATCTCATGCATCTTAATACTCTGTCCATTTACAATTAGGAGGCTGAGCACAAAGAATGTTATAATGATTGTACTAAGGCCACATAAGTTCATGCAAAATAATGATAATAAAAGTTTTCATCCCTGTTCCCTGCCCTCAGTCAATGTATCAATGTATTTTTGTAGAAGTACAAGTTGGAAGACAGTAGAGGTTGAGAACCCAGGCTAATAAAATAATTAGTGTTCATGGAAGTTTAAGGTTTGCAAAGTACTTTACAAATTTTGTTTCATTTTTATCCTTACAATAACTTTAAGAAGTGTTATTATTGTCACAATTTTACACATGAGGAAACTGAGGCAGAGAGAGATTAATAACAGAGAGAGGGTCACACACCTTGCAAATATCTGAGGTCTGTTTTGAAAGTATACATTCTTTTCCCTAGTTACATTTGAAGCATAAGGATCCTTAATTATCACACAGAAACCACTGACTTTTAAATTCCAGGAATGGAGACCTTTTGACATGAGAAGGAAAAGGCAGAACTGTACTTTACAGTTTGCAAAGTCGCTTTATAACAATAACCTGTATCAGTAAGTGAACGAACTGAGAAACCAACTAGGGAATTGCCCAGCATCGTAGGAGCTAATAAGCTTTGTAGCAGAGACTCAGATTGTAAACTTCCGAGAATAGTGCTTTCCTCCAGGGGTACAAGTCTACTTAGAAAAAAACTCAGGAAAGCAATCAAAAAATAGAGGTTACTGATAGTGCTCACCCATCTCCCTTTCTTAATTCACTCCTAGCTCCTAGTATTTCTCACTACAGACTCCCTTGAGTTTTATATGGTCATAAACTACTTGGGTGTATTCTACCTACTCAAAGGAACTTATGTCCTGAAAAAAAAAACTCCGATCAAAAGTTAGACACATTCTGAAATGATCAAACTAATGTATAATGGAATGTGAATGACATATCTATGTACATCTTGATTCTTTTTTTAAATGTATTTTTCTGTTTCTAGGCAGCTAGTTTAAGTAATGGCTAGAGCACTGTTTTCAAGAAAGAAAATAGACTAGGGCCCATTTTCAAGAAAACTTGACCTCGAATCCAACCTCTGACATTTGCTAGGTTTGCAGGTAGCTGTGTGACCTTTGTCTGGGAGTCTGAGTAACTGAGCAGCTATACCCTCCATGAAGGTCATAACAATACCTACCTCAGGGTGTTGTTGTGCAGAGCAAATGAGATCAATGTTTGTCAAGTGCCTCTCACTGTGCTGGGTGATAGAGCGATGTTCATCCTCTCCCTTTCCCTCTCCTATCCAAATGAATTTCTAATTGTAAAACTTGAACAAGAGAGACAAAATAAAAACAAGCAGTACAGGTCTATAAAAATTTATGAAGTACCTACTGTTTGCCAGATACTTTGTTAAGCACCGGGGATACAAAAGAAAAAAAAAAAGCAAAACGCACTCCTTTCCCTCAAAGAGCTGAGGATATAATGAGAAATGTCAGAAGCAAATGGTTATGTAGAACTAACTCTCTACAGAAGAAATACGGAAAATAAGGAGAGAAGGAAGTAAAATTTAGAGGAATTAGAAAAGGTTTCTTGTAGAAAAATGATTTTAGTTGGAAACTTAAAAATAAATCATAAGGCAGAGAGGAGGACGTGAGCATTCCAGAAATGAGGGCCAGCCATACAAAACGTCCAGAGCCAAGAGAAATGTGCTGTCTTGTACATAGACCAGGCAGGAGGCCAGTGCCACTGGTATATGCTAGAGAGTAAGGTAGAAGGATACTTGAAAGGAAGGAGGAGGCTAAATGATGAAGGGCTTTGAATGAGCATTCAAATTTTTTATTTGATATTAGAAGCAATTAGGATCCATTGGGCTTTACTGAGAAGAGGGTGGCATGTCTGGATATGTGCTTTAGGAAAGTCACTTTGGCTGTTGAATAGAGATTGTTGGCAATGGAGAGACTTGAGGCAGGCAAAGAAACCAGCAGGCTATGAAGAACCTCGATGTGTGAGGCCATGAAGATGGCAGGGTGGCAGTATCCAAAGACAGAAGGGGATGTGCTGGGGAGATACTGAAAAGGTGAAGTCATCAAGTCCTCAGAGCAGATTAGATATTAGGGGAAGAAAGATGGAGAGGAGTCGATGATGACACCTGGTCTGGGAGTCTGGGAAACTAGAAAGAAGGAATTCTCCTCTATGTTAACAGGAAATGTAAAAGGCAGGGGAGAGGGGTAGGGGAGGGAAGAAAAGGGAAGGAAAAAACAGAGAAGACCAGCCTCAGTCCATACCAAGCCTATCAGTTCTCTATCTAGAGGTGGCTAGTTCATATCCTTCATGTTTCTATGCCTTTCTGCTCTGACATATGCTGGTCTAATATTTCTTATCACTGTGATATCCTTTGTTTTCTGCAGTAAGGGCTGTTCAACTTGAACATTCTGTGTTGCGAATTTTCTTCCAGTGCTGACATTTTCTCTCTTTCTCTTTCATTTCCTGTTCATTTCTCTTTCACAAGGAGCTTGTTTAGAGGCCAATTGTAAAGAGCACAGGTTATCAGCTAACTTGCATCTCTTCTCTTCTGTTCTTTTTTCAAGTGCCTCATGGTTCCCTGGCATCTCAATGAGAGCAGAAAAGAAGGGGATACATTTGTCCTAAAGGTTCCTTTTTTTAGCTACCCTGGAAAAAAAGGATGATGAGAGGAGAGACTGACAAACATGGTTTAAAATGAGGCCTCTGGACTCCCAAATTTATAGTCACTAACTTCCTAGTAACACCCCTTAGAGGAAAGACAAGGTACAGTAGAATTCAGAAAAGAATTATCTTCTCTAGATAACAGCATCCGAATAATCTGAGTCTTAAAGGAACTAGAAGGAACATAGGCAATGGAATTGAATTGGGAGTTGGGAGAAATGGTTCAAATGGTTCAGAAACTAGTTCAAATGCTCCAACTAAGTCACAGTGTGATCATGGATAAATGACTTTCTTCTTTTTTTTTTCAATTTCTCCAACTATAAGAGACCCCCCCACACACACGCATACACACACTTATGGTCATTGTTTTCTGATCTGTGAATGATTCTCACATCTACCTATTCTGCCTCAGTCTCTCTGCAGACCTCCAATTTTGTATGTCCAAATGCCAAATAGTATACTATACAGTATAGCTGCAAAGTAACTTTAATATATCATCTCATTTGTTGCTATTCTCTTCGATCTGTTTAATAGATCTTTTTTCTGTTTAATCTCTGTCCTATTATGCCATACTCTTCATGTTACAGTAAGAAGAACAATGGATCTGGAAAATAGCAAGGGACCTAGTTTCAAATCCTTCCTCTCCGGTGGAGTCTACCCCTTTTTATCTCTATATCCTTGGGTAAATTCTTTAACCTCCTTTGTGAAAGGAGGGCACTAGATATGACTGTTAAGGTCCCTTCCTCCCCTGAATAGACACTTTTCTGCTCCTGTGGCATTTACCTAGGTCTGCACTTCTTTCTGTCACAAAAGTGACCAGGAGCAACTGGAGAAGCACTGGTTGACTGTTATCCCTCTATCTCTAGTGCCTAAAAGAATAACTAATACAGAAAACTAAAAGAGTAACTAATATGTGGAAGGTTTCTTTAACATAATAATAATAATAATTAATAATAATATCTAGTATCTAGGTGGTACTTGAGAATTTGCAAAGCACTTTTAAAATTTTATCTCATTTTCCCCTCACACCAAGTCTGGTAGGTAAATGCCCATTAACCACATATTATAGATGAGGAAACTGAGGCAGAGCAAGCAATGACATGCTCAGGATCTAACATTTAAAAAGTGTCTGAACCCAGAATTGAACTCCAGACTTCCTGACTCCGGTTCCTTGTCTCCATCCGCTGTACCATTGCATTCTCTTGAATATGGTCACTTCCTACATCCCATCGACACCTTGTCTTGTTGTACTATCCCACTCCTTACCTTTATTTCACCATCTACAAATAATCCCCCTGAGATACTGCTTCAAGTCATATTTCTTTAAAAGAAATACAGAATTTGTACTTTGTAACTGCTACCCCTTGCTCTCATTTTGCAACCAACTCACCCTGCTTTCCCATTATCCATAACATGGGGTGACATTTTCCATAACATTTGCAGGCACAAGTAATTTTGGGGAGTGTGCTGGCACTAGCACATGCTCATCATAGTCACCCTCATGACCTTAGGTTTACTGCAATCACATATTTTTTTTCTGAGACTGAGGTGTTCTGTAATAACAAGGAAATGGGGAATGAAGGGCCCTCAGATCAGGTCAGAAATGTCAATGTCCAATAAACATGGTTATAATTATGGTTACAGGTGCTACATGCTCACCCTTCAGCTGTTTTGACTTCCAACAAACATTCTGAAAGACAAAATAATGTCGAATTTCTTTTATGCATTAGCCAACAAAGCTTTGCAGTTTGTGTTTTATTTTTGTCTTTCAAAATTTCTTATGTTTTTTTGCTTTTGATTTTATATTACCTTTATTTCCTAATATATCTCCTCCATTTCTCCTCCTCAGAAGCCACTGCTTTTTAACAAGGAATTTAAAAAAGGGGTGAGGGAAGCAAGTCAGAGAAAGTAGCCACCACATAGACAACTGCTGACATTATGTATATGTTTGTCTAAACAGGGTCCACTATGTCTACAGCGAAGGAAGGGAAGTGAGTTTGCTCAAGCTATTCTCCTGGGCAAAACATAGACATTGTAATCATAAAACAATCCTATTCTGTTGATTTCCCTCTTCCCTCTCCTCCTTTAAATCTTGGTATGTTTGTGATGATTGATGACTGTTGAATTCACAACATTTCTCTTCAAAGTCATTCATGTAATTATTGTGTATATTTTTCTGATTGTGTTCATGTTAATGTGTCACTTTGTATTTGTCCCCAAGTAGTTTTCAGAATTCTTCAAAGTCAAAATTTATTACAACAGTTATAGTCCATGTGATTACACCATGATTTGCTTTTCTATTCCCCAATTTGTGGACAGTTACTTTGTTTCCAGCATTTGTTGAGTTTCACTATTCACGCTTTTTTAAATAAAGATATTTTTTTCCTTTTAAAGAATTAAACTATTACGATCCTCTGCAGAATATTGGGACTTTTGGTTCAAAGAGTATAGATATATGGATATTTTAGTCACTAGCTTAGATAATTCTGAATTGCTTTTTACAAGAGATGTGCTTAGTTCATAGCTGCACTACTAATGTGCTTCTACAGTAAAACTCCAGCAAGCTATTATTTGCTTTCTTTTTTGTTTTGAGGAAATAATCAATAAACATTTATTAAGCTCCAACTATGTCAGAAATTGTAGTTAACACAACTAAATGTCTGCTGTGAGATTTTTACTCCAATTTTCTTTTTAATAATATATAATTTATTTATTTTTCACTTTTCTACTTTCACTTCCACAATAATTTGAATTCCAAATTTTCTCCCCACCTCTCCCACCCCCCATCCCAGGACAGAATGCACCCCATCCACCCCTTCTCACAGTCTTTCCTTCCTTCTATCACTACCCTTCTTCCATCCACTTCCTCTCTATTTTCCTGTAGGACAAAACAAATGTCTATACTCCATTGCCTCTACATCTTATTTCTCAGTCACATGGAAAAATAATTTGTAACATTCATTTTCAAACTTTGGGTTGCATATTCTCCCCATTCACCCTCATTGAAAAAGCAAGCAATTCAATGTAGGTCATACATGTGTAGCCATACAAAACATTTCCATAACACTTATGTTGTGAAAGACTAACCATATTTCCCTTTGTCCTGTCCTGCCTTCCATTTATTCCATCCTCTCACTTTACCTATCTCCCCTCAACAGCACTTGCATCTGCTTATACCTTTCCCCAATTTGCTGTCCCTTCTCTTATCTTCCCTCTCCTATCACCTTCCCCCTGGGCTTCCTGCAGGGTAAGCTAGATTTCCATACTCAACTGAGTTGCATTATTACCTCCTTAAGTCAAATCTCATGAGAATGAGGCTCATTTATTCCCTTTCATCTCCCACCTCCTCCCCTCCGTTGTAAAATCTCTTCCTTGTCTCTTTAATGTGAGATGATTTGCTGCATTCTACGTCTTCAATTCTCCTAGTACATTCCTCTTAACAGAAAATTTTATTTTTAGGTAGTCTTCCTTCATATTTAGCTCACCCTGTGCCCTCTGTCTACACACATGCACACAAATATACACACACATGTACACATACACGTGCATATACACATGTACACATGCACACACACATTATATATACACATATATAATGTACACATACATACACACACATATTCCTTCCAACGACCCTAGTACTGAATAAAAAAGGTCTCATGAGTTAAAAATATCATCTTTCCATGGAAGAATGTAAACAGTTGAATTTTAATGAGTCCCTTATACATTCTTTTTCCTGTTTACCTTTTCATGTTTCTTGCATTTGAAAGTCAGACTTTTTATTCATCTCTGTTTTTTTCAATAAGAACACTTTGAATTCCTCTATTTTATTGAAATTCCATTTTGTCCCTGAAGTATTACACTCAATTTTGCTGAGTAGGTGATTCTTGGTTCTAATCCTACTTTCTTTGATCTCTGGAATATCACATCCCAAGCCCTTTAATCCCTTAGTGTAGATGCTGCTAATTCCTGTGTTAACCTGCTTGTATTTCCACAATATTTGAATTGTTTCATTCTGGCTGCTTGTAATATTTTCTCTTTGACCTGGAGGCAATGAAATTTGGCTACAATATTCCTAAGAGTTTTACTTTTGGGGTCTCTTTCAGGAGGTGATCAGTGAATTATTTCCACTTCTATTCTACACTCTGGTTCTAAAATAAGGGCAGTTTTCCTTGAGAATTCCTTAGAAAATCATATCTAAGCTCTTTTTTTGATCATGATTTTCAGGAAGATTAAACCTTTAAAAATTATGTCTCCTAGATATATTTCCAAGTCACTTATTTTTCCAATGATATATTTCTCATTGTCTTCTATTTTTTATTCTTTTGGTTTTATTTTATAATTTCTTGATTTCTTATGAAGTCATTATCATCCATCAGTTCCATTCTAATTTTTAAAGTACTATTTTCTTCAGTGAATTTTTGAGCCTCCTTTTACATTTGACCAATGCTGCTTTTTAAGGCATTTTTCTCCTTGTTGGTTTTTTGAACCTCTTTTGTCATTTGACTTACTTTTTTTTTTAAAGTTTCATTTTCTTCAGGCTGTTGTGGAGTCTCTTTTAGCAAGCAATTGACTTGTTTTTCATGGTTTTCTTGCATTGCTCTCATTTCTCTTCCCATTTTTTCCTCTACTTCTCTTACCAGATTTTCAAAATCTTTTTTTTTGAGCTCTTCCATAGCCTGAGACTATTGTATATTTATTTTTGGGGGTTTTGGATGTAGGATCCTTGACCTTGTTGTGTTCCTCTGGTTGTATGCTTTGGTCTTTCTCATCTGAAAGACAGAAGAAAATACATTTTCACTAAGAAAGTAGCCTTCTATAGTCTCATTTTCCTCTTTTAGGGCATTTTCCCAGTCAATTACCTGACTTTTGAGCCTTTTGTTATGTGGAAGGTATATTACCCCAAGTTTCAGAGATTTTTGTGTAGCTATTCTCTGAGGTATTTCTAGGGACTTGTAAGTTCTCAGTTCCTCCAAAGAGGCATAGTCAAGGGAAAGATGTTTACTCCTCTTTTGTACCTTGGAACTGCCAGTAAGATTTCCTCTCTACAGTCACCAACAGCTATGCCACTGCAGTGCTCCTCCTCACTCCAGGACCATCACTCATGACTGAGACCTAGATCAGTAGCTTTATTCCCCCACCATCTCTAAGCTGAGAAATTCAGAAGTGAATTCTGAGGCAGCAGCTGAAGCTACCCTGGGACTGCACCTGGAACTGGACCACATTCCTCTCTCATCCAGGTGAGAGAGGTTTCTCATTTACCTTTGAAGCTGATTTTGGCATTTGTGAGTTGAGAACTTTGGAAATTGCAGCAGCTGCCAGTGCCCTGAGGTCTGCTCCATTCTACTCTGTGCTGGTGCAGTTCGTACTGGGCTGCTGCTCTCCACTTTTAGCCCAGTGCAATAGACACTTCCTGTTGGCCTTTCAGGTTGTTTTGGGCTGAAAATCTGCTTCATTCTATCATTTTGTGTCTTCTACTTCCCTAGAATCAATTTAGACTCATTTTTACAGGATTATTAAGGACTTTTGAGGAGAGCTGGAGCAGGTCCATGCTTCTATTCCACCATCTTGACTCCTATTATTCACTTTCAAAATTTTATATTGGCAAGTTTGTGTTTTTTGTTTGTTTTTTTACACGGGGGGAGTCATTTCAGTGATGCAACACAATAATGATGCAACTGCTTTTCAAGCATCTTGAATCAGATGTCTAGTAGAAGTTTAAAACCTAATCATGTCCCAAACTGAACTGATTATCTTTCCCCCTAAACTCTCACTGACTCCTACCTTAAATGAAGAGAAGGAGAAATGAAAGTAGAAGAGGTTGTCACCTGCATCATTAGAATGAGTGCATACATTCTTTCAAGATGAAATATAAACGCTTTTTTTTGGTATTAAAAGCCTTCACAATTAGTGAATTATTTTGTCATTGTAAGCTGAGTTGATATGATTCATGTTCTCTAAATTCCAGAAAAAAAGTGCAACCTGTTGTTGCTCTCACCTGCATAACTTAATCTCTCACTTCCTATTCTTTGCAAAGAATTTCATTCATGTGTGGAAGGTTCTCTTGCATCTCATTTCCCCAGCCCTTCCCAACTTTTAGGATTACATGTTTGTGTTTACTTACATAAAAACAAATGCAGTATTTTTCAAACCTTAAAGTATTATACATATGTTATTTGTGATTATAATGATGATGATGACCACCATTATTGCTAAAAATATTTGTACTAATACTACTAATACTAGAACTTCTGTTATCATCATCCCTATCTTTATCATAAATACCATCACCATGCTTAGTATTCTGAGTAATATTTTTCATTATGTGCCCCAGACTTTAGTAGAATATCTGCCATTTATTAGGTACTTAATAATTGTGTGATAATTGACTTGTTGCTCTCTGCTTCCATGATTTGCAACATCTTTACTTTAGGTCTATCTTGCATGTTGCAAGGAGGGTGTCTCAGATAAACTGACACCTCTCCTTTCAGTCCAGAAGATAAAATCAGAGAATATAGTGGGAAGGCATTCATAACACCGAGATGTCAAGGTCTTAAATTCAGCGTAAAGATGAGTTTTACACTGTTACCACTTTGCACAGTGCGAAAAAGTTCTCACTCAAACTCAACAGTATTAGGTGTTTGAGGGTTTAATCACAGCAACAGGACCCCTTTAAAGAGGTCACATGGATCTTTCTCTGGGGAAACCACTGATGCAGGAGACTTCTCTGAGGAGTGTGAGCTCTGAAAAAAAAATAATTGTGGGAAAATGGAAAAAAATTCATCCTTCAAGAAAGAAACATTTTTTCACCTTTTGGAGGTGGGAAGTAGATTTCTCAGTTGCATGCCCATTAGCCCCACTTCTCTCCCACCCCATCCTCCATGACTCATGATTTCTTGCAGTACAGATACTTACACAATTGGATACATAGCAACCAGAAAACAACATACGCAGGGAGTCCAACAGAGTCAGCCTACTCAACCAAGGGAAAGAACTTTCTGAGTCAAGGGATGCTTACCTCTCACCATCAGGAATTTTTCTGAAGACAAGAATAGATTTAAATCAAAAAGTGAAACAGAAATGTTTTAGCTAAGGAAAGTAGCAAGAGAATATCGTAAAAAATGACAGAATCTTGGGGCCTTTAGTGGAAGAGGTTTCCATAAACTGGGTCACACATGTTCATTAAGTGTTTACCTCTCTACTACGATACTCCACCTGTACCCATCCTTCCCATGGAAGTTTCAGGTTTTTTGTAGGTGAATGAGCTCTGAATTAATGAAGGAGGGAATCATTTTGTGGTAGAGTTAACAGTTGCTTTGAGTTTTAGTAAAACAACAACCACAAAAGAACTGAAAGTATTATACCTGTTTTAAACCTGTGGAAACTAAGGCTCATATAGGTGAAGTTTCGTGATAGGAATAGCTGCTTAATAAGGAGAAGATTAGACTGATTGAAACCCTGGTATGTTGACTCATCCCACCCCATACACTACCAAGTGCCTGAAAAGTACCAATGTGTTCACCTCTTATAGCTCCAAGAAGCTTTTAATGCATTTACTCTACAAGGTTCTTTGGGAGTACAAGGTGATACATACTTCCAGGAATTTGCTTGACATTCAGAAGACAAGTTAATAGTGTATCTATGTTGGTGGCATTGCAATAGCTATGGAATTTATTCCTTAGAGAAATCACAAATGCACTAGATATATTAAGGCAGTTCCTGAGTCACCATGGCTGTAACACACTAAACAAAATTTTCAATTTAATTACTTAGTTGTCATGATGCTAGAATATTACTTTACAAATTAATTTACAAACTTTACAAATTGCTTTTAGTATTTTACTTTTATGCAGTTACATGTAAAACAATTTTTAACATTTACATTTTTATATGACTATAGATAGTTTTAATTACTTCTGAAAACTGTCCATATATTTTGACCATTTATTAATTGGAGAATGGATCTTAGTTTAAAAAAAATTACTGAATTCCTTATGTGTTTTAGAAATAGAACCTTTATCAGATAAGCTTTATTCAATTATTTTCACAGCTACTTTTGCTAACTATACTTCAATTCATCCTACCCCACCCCATTTATTTCATTCTCTCTCCTTTCACATTGTCCCTCTTCAAAAGTGTTTTGCTTCTGATTGCCTCCTCCCCCAATCCTCTTTTCCTTCTATTACCCTCTCCCTTTTCTTATCCCCTTCTCCTCCTACTTTCTTGCAGAGTAGGATAAATTGTTATACACGATTGAGTGTGTATATTATTCTCCCTCTGAGCCAATTCTGGTAAGGTTCACTCACTTCCCTTCATCTCCGGTTCTTCTTCTCCATTGTGAAAGCTTTTACTTGTCTTTTTTATGTGAGATAATTTGTCCCACTCTAATTCTTCCTCTCCCTTTCTCCCAATACATTCCTCTCTCATCTCTTAATTTATTTTTTTAGATATCATCCCTTCTTATTCAACTCACACCTGTGCCCTCTGTCTATATACACTCCTTCTAACTGCCCTAATGATGAGAAAGTTCTTAAGAGTTACAAACATTCCAATATAGGAACGTAAAAAGTTTAACCTTATTAAGGCCCTTATGAGTTTCCTTTTCCGTTTAACTTTTCATTTTTCTTTGAATGTTGTATATGAAAGTCAAATTTTCTATTCAGCCCTGGTCTTTTCATCAAGGATGCTTGAAAGCACTCTATGTCATTGAATGTCCATTTTCCCCTTAAAATTATATTCAGTTTTTCTGGGTAGGTAATTATTGCTTGCAGTCTTAGCTCCTTTGCCCTCCAGATCATCATATTCCAATTTCTCTAATCCTTTAATATGGAAGCTATTAAATTTTATGTTGTTCTGCCTGTGACTCCAAGACACGTGAATTCCTTTTTTTTGGATGCTTGCAATATTTTCTCCTTTACTTGGGCACTCTGGAATTTGGGTACAATATCCCTGGAAGTTTTCATTTTGGGAATACTTTCAGGAAGTGATCTGTGGATTCTTTCAATCTCACTATTGACTTTTCACTCTAGAGTATCAGGGCAAAAAGATTACTGCTTTCCCAAAAGACTATTTGATGGAAAATTCAACATAGGGTAAGTACTCTCATGGTGGAGCAGAAAGAAGCTATAACAGGACATTCTCAACTTCTCTTTTAAGAACTTTGCAAATGATCATGTGATATGGGAGACACTGGCATAAGATCTCCCTGCATGGCATGCCCACATCAGAGAAGGTGCTGTGTTGTATGAGCAAAGCAGAACTAAAACAGCTTAAAGGAATCAATGTGTGCACAGATTCAGAGAACTCAATCCAAATGTTCGCAGATACTATTTGTGCCCAACCTATGGAAGAATATTCCAAACTCATATTGGTCTGATCAGCCACAGTTGGACATGTTGAAATTTGTCTCTAACATAGCAGTGTGATTTTGGGGCTCTTCAAAAAAGACAATGATCAACCAAGATCATTATGTAATCAGTAAATAAGGGATTCACAGCAAAATATCAAATTAACAATTAAAAATGTTTCCATAGGGGAGAGGGGCCAAGATGGCAGAGTAGAAAGATACACATATGCTTAGCTCTTACCCCACAGCCCATAAAATACCTGTAAAGAAGAACTCGCAACAAATTCTAGAGCAGCAGAAGTCACAGAACAATGGAGTGGAGGATATTTCTGTTCCAGAGAGGCCTGAAAAACCAACAGGAAACACCTGATGCTCACAGGATGTGGAGCAGAGTCCATCCCTCCCTTGGCCACATGGCACCAAGGGAGCAGATTTGAGCAAGCTTCAGGGATGGAATCTCCAGAAGCACCACAGCTCCCTCAACCCACAGGCACAAAAGGTCAGTGAGAGGATCTTTTTGGCTGGCCGAGAGGGGAGCAGGTCATCCCCATAACTCAGGCCCCCTCAGGAGACAGTAGTGGAGGCTGCGACAGGGGCTCCCAAAACAGGCAATGGCCTGCATCCGTTGTTGAAGGTCTCCACATAAACCCCATGAGAGAACTAAGCCCCATGGGATGGCCCTGCCTCCACCTGAGCAGCTGAACTTAATCTCACACTGAATAGCAGCCCCACCTCTGCTGAAAACCCCTAAAGCTTGGGAACAACACATTTGAATCTCAGCCCCCAAGCACTGGTTGGGAGGAATGGGGGCTAGGTGGTTGTGGAGATTAAACTCAGAAGTCAAGTAACTGGCTGGTAAAATGCCTAAAAAGGGGGAAAAATAAGACCATAGAAGGTTACTTTCTTGGAGAACAGGTATCTTCCCCCATCCTTTCAGATGAGGGAGAACAAAGCATACTGTCAGAGGAAGTCAAGGCCTCTGCCTCCAAAGGGAACTTAAAATGGGCTCAGGCAATAGAAGACTTTAAAAATCAAGTTAGCACCTTACTAAAGGAGAAATGAAAAAAAAAAGAGGCTAACTCAATTGGAAAAAGAGGTACAATAAGCCAAGAAAGAGAAGGAGGTTTTAAAAAGCAGAATTAGTCAAATGGAGGAGAAGGTTCAACAGTTCACTGAACAAAATAATTCGTTGAAAGAGAGAATTGAGTTCAGGGAAATGAATAACTATGAGTTAAACCAAGAAGCTAATAAACAAAATGAAAAATTTGAAAAAAATAGAAGATAAAGTACAACAACTCATTGGAGAAACAACTGACCTGGAATATAGATCCAGGAGAAATAATTTAAAAATTCTTGGACTACCTGAAAGCCATGATCAAAGAAGAGCCTAGACATTACCTTCCATGAAATTATCAAGGAAAACTGCCCTGATATTATAGAATCAGAGGGCAAAATGGATATTGAAAGAATTCATTGATCACCTCCTAAAAGAAACCCTAACAGAGAAACTCCTAGGAATATTGTAGGCAAATTTCAGATTTCCCAGATCAAGGAGAAAATCCTTCAAGCATCTAGAAAGAAAGAATTTGAGTACTGTGGAAATACAATCAGGATACCACAGGATCTGACAGCATCCACATTAAGAGATCAAAGGGCTGGGAGTGAGATATTTCAGAAGTCAGAGGAACTGAGATTGAAGCCAAGAATCATTTACCCAGCAAATCTGAATATAATACTTCAAGGGAAAAAAGTCAGTGATATAGTCAAATTTCAAGATTTCATTTTGAGGAAAAGACCAGATCTGTATTTAAAAATTTGACTTCCCAAGACAAGAATCAAGAGAAGTATGAAAAGGTAAACAGAAAAGAAAAGTCATAAAAGACTCTCTAAAGCTGAACTGTTTACATTACTACATGGAAAGAAAATATTTTTAACTCTTGAATCTTTTTGAAGTGTTTGGGTAGTTGGAGAGATTGTACATACATGCACACATACACATAGCTAGATAGAGAGTACTGGGTATGTTATATCAGAACAGATGATATCCACACACACACATGCACACACACACACACACAGACACGCACAGAAAAATAAAATAAAATAAAAATTAAGAGGTGAAGGAGGAAAATTCCAGGAAGAGAAAGGGAGTAATGGAATGGGGCAGGATATAACTCGTAAAGAGATAAGAAAAATTTTATTCATTGGAGAAGATAAGGGAGAAGGGGAGTGAAATAAAGGTACTCTCCCCATGTGTGGCTGAAGGAGGGAATAACATGCTTACTAAATCTGATATGACAATGTATATACACCACAGGAAAGTAGGAGAGGAGGCAACACGTGGAGTGAGAGAAATGTTAGAAGGGAGAGCAAATGGGAGAAGGGTTTCACTAGAAATGAACACTTTTGAGAAGGGACAAGGTCAATTATAGGGGGAAAGTAAGAGGGGACAGGGTAGTTCAGAGGGCAGTATAATGAGTATTACACAACATGATTACTATGGAAGTCTTTTTCAAAACAATACACATTTAGTCTGTATTGAATTGCTTGCCTTCTCAGTAGGGCTGGGGAGGGAGGGGGAGGGAGAAAAGTTGGAATTCAAAATATTAGAAATGAATGTTGAGAATTTTTATTGCATATAATCAGGAAATAAGAACTACAGGGATAGGGGTATGGGAATTTATCTTGCTCTGCAAGTAAAGAGAGAAGATGGGGATAGGAGAGGGGTGGGGTGTGATGGAGGGGAGGGTGAATTGAGGGAAGGAGTAATCAGAATGCAAGGTACTAAGAAACTGTGGGAGGGGAGTGCTGGGGAGAAAAATTGAACATGTTACAAAGTAAGGTAAAAGCAATTAGTATTAAAACAATAGACTGAATTAATTACTGAGAATAAATCAATGACATCTTTAATTTGGAGAAAAGAATTTCAGTCTAAATTTCCTACAGGAAGGTAACCTTGGGTAAAATTTGGCATTGATGGAAAGTTAAAGGTTTTAATGATAAATTTGATTTTATGATTGCCATTTAATCAGGAACTAGAACATATATGGAAAGGCATGTGAGCCATGTAAGACTTCCCTCAAAAGATGTTACTTAGCCAAAGTGAAACTATAATCATATTTGAAACCTGGTTATTGGAACTTGCCATTTTTAGTTGCTATGGTACTATTAAGTGACTGTTCTGAGTCTTACTCCAGGTATTGGTAGCAAGAAAGACGATCTGAGCCTCAAATACATGATGCCAGTAAGCTGAGATGCTAGTATGAACTGCATAAGGTGATCCCAAGGGAAGGGTGGGAGAGCAGCTATTCAGCATGGGCTGAGGTAGGATTCTTTTGGCTCAATTTCCCCACTGACACCTGACTGAATGCAAATGGATAGTCTAATCCTTCCTGGAACTGACATGAAGTTGGGATGATATTGTACCCCTGAGATGTCCTTACTATTGGTGGCAATTTCCTATAGTCAAAAGTTTTGTAGCTTAATACCAGATCTATTCAATTATAGATTAAGGGTAGGGGAACATCCGAGATTAAGTCTAAAATTAAGCTATTAGGCACAGGACTTTAGACCAACAACAATATGTTAGGGTCCTTTAATTCTCAGTAATACTGTGGAGACAATTAGGTCAAGAGCTTGTGAAGTTAGCAACATAAATATTATTTGTGTCTCAGCTGGTTAATTTTTTTTTAAAAGACTCCTGGTGCATGTGAATCCAAGTTTTCCTGATCCCAAATACAGTGATCTATCTACTCTGCCACCTAACTTCGATCTCACCATGTGATCTTGGCATGTGCCATTGTGCTGAGCTAATGATGCTTAAAGGCAGGGTGACTCTTGATACGGAGTACACTGGTGGGCACTTGTAAACTATAGCTCTTGAAACGCAAAAACAAATAGTAATGCAATTATATAATACTTTAAAGTCTGGAAAATGCTTAACATGCATGATTAGAACATAGAGAACAGCAGTTTCCCTTTGGGGATCCAACTCTGGAATATGAGTAGAAGCCAAATAGAAATCATTGAAGGCAATTTTAGAAAGAAAGAAGAAACTGAAGGCTAGTGAGGTTAAGAAATTCAAACCAAGTCACAAAGGGAGCATTCATCACATATGGCATTTGAGTCCCTGTCTCTGACTCCAGAGTTGGTCCTCTTCTCATTGCATGTAGCAATTGCCTGCTCAACCAATGAAATTCAACAAATGCTTATTTATCCTCCACTGTGTGCAGAGCACTGGGCTCATGACGGGAGAAGATAAGAAATTTATGGTAAACCCAGTCCTTATTTTCCCAGAACCAAATCAGATACTAACACAGATAGACTCAATTATCAATGATCTGTAATATGTTATTTATGGTAGATGGTTTGTAGGGAATCAGGGAAGGCTTCCTGAAGTAAATAGAATTGGAGCTGTGTCAAAGTGTACCAGGAAATTGAAAAAGTCAAGAGGGAAATGAGTCTCTTTTAGGCTTTGGGAATAGATTGTACAAAAATCTGGTGGGAGGGAAATGTGTGACAATCAAGGGATGAGTAAAAAAGTCCAATTTGGCTGCAGTGTACAGTATGCATGGAGAGAAAAATTGATGATAAAGGTTGAAAAACTGGCTAAAAGCAGAGTGTGAAAGATTAAATGATCTGACAGCAGAAATGAGAGAAATAAAATAGATGTGTTTAAATTTGTAGTATCTTTTTTAAAAAATGATAACGATGGCAATGAGTCTTAACATTTTTCTTTATCCCTAAAAGATGATGTAAGATGTAGCCTAATATCATTAAAAGAACAGTAGGCAAAAGGATTTTAGAGACAGCTTCCAGTCTTACATAAGGCCCTAAATTATAGGGAGATTTTGGAGAAGTAACTAAATCAATGAGCATTGATTAAGAATTTACTGCATGACAGACACTGTACTAAGAACTGGGGGTAAAAAACAGTTAAGTACAGACTCTGCTCTCAAAGAGCTTACGATCTAATGGGTAGATTCTAAGTAAACAAATATTTACAAAGCAAATTTTATATAAGATAAATAGAATCTAATTAAATGAGAGAAAACACTGCAATTCAGAGGTATCAGGAAAGGTTTTCTGTAAAAGATAGGATTTTAAATGGCACATAAAAGAGGTCAGAAAGTCAGTAGTTGGAGTACAGGAAGTAGAATATTCTGGTCGTGGGGACAGTCAGAGAAATGCTAGAAGTTGAGAGATGGGGTGCCTTACTCATGGTACAGCTAGGAGACTGCTGTCACTGGATCAAGATGTGCATATTGTGAACTAAAATGTAAGAAGCCTTCAAAGGTAGGAGGATAAATTTTGAAAGACTTTAATGTATAAATATATATATATATATAATACATAAATACAAATATGTATGTATATATAAAACATATGGATGCATCTGTATGTATAAACAATACAAACATGCATGCTCACGTGTATTTACATGCATGCATATATGTTCTTAGAAGCAATAGAAAGCCAGTGAAGTTTATTGAGGTAAGGCATGTGGTGTGACCAGATCTGTGCTTTGGGAAAATCATGTTAGTGGCTGAATGGAGGGTGAATTATAATGGGGAGAAACCTGAGGCAAGCAGATCTACTAACCGCTAATAAAATAGTCCTGATGGGGTATGGTGACAGCCTGTGACAGGGTGGGGGCAGTGTCACAGGAAAGAAGGGGGCTGCAAAGGTGAAATAGACAGATTTTGGCAACAGCTTGGTTGCAGGGGGTGAGAGAGGCTGAAATTTCCAGGATGACTCCTAGGTTAGGATTCTCAGCAACTGGAAAAATGGTGTTATTCTTGAGAGTAATAGGAAAGGCAGAAGGGATAATGTGTCTTTTGTTTTTGATTGGGGGAGATAATGAGTTCTAAGTTGAGCATACTGAGTTTAAGCTGTCTATGGGACATGTAGTTGGAGATGACTGAAAGGTAGTTGGAGATGTGAGATTTGGGAGGTCAGTAGAGTTTGAGGCAGAGTAGATAAACTGGACAACAATCAACACAGGGATGATAATTAAATTGATGAAAGCTGATGAGATCATTAAGTGAAAGCATATAGAAGGCAAAGAGAAGAGGGCCCGGGATGGAACAGAACTCTGAGTAATGCCTAAAGTTAGGGGGCATGACATGCAGGAAGGGTTAGCAAAGGGAAAAAGGAAAGGGTGATCAGATAATTAGGAGAACCAGGAGAGAGCAAACATCCTGAAAGCCTAAATAGAAGTGAATTTCAAAGAGGAAAGAGTAATCAAGAGTATAAAGGGATGCAGAGAAGTTAAGGTAGAATGAAGACTGAGGAAAGCTCTTTGGACTTAGCAACTAAGAGATCCATGATAACTTTGGAGAGAGCAGTTTCAGTCGAATGATAAGCTTGGAAACCAGAACGTAAGACGTTAAAAAGAAAATGAGAGGAAAGAAAGTGAAGGTATCTATTTTTGATGTTAGCCACTAAGGGCAGAAGAGATATAGGATGGTAGATAGTAGGGATGGAAGGATCAGGTTTTTATTTTTTCAAGACAGAGGAGATATGGGCATGTTTGTACATAGTAGGAAATCAGCCATTAGTGAGGGAGATATTGAAAATGAATGAAAAAAGGTGGAAATGACAAGATGCAGTCTCTTGGAAAAGACAGGATGTAATGAGATTGCTTGAATAAGTAGAAGGGTCAGTCTTGGTAAGGAGTAAGTCCTCTGTATTATGTGAGGCAGGGGTGAAAAAAGAGTGAAAAAGAGGGAGTTCATGGTGAATGGCCTCAATTCTTTTCTTTACCATATGAGGCAAGGTTCTCTGCTCAGAGAGGAAGGAGAGGCAGAGCCATTGAAGATCTGAGGAGAGATGAGAAGGTTTTAGGAGCCACTGTGGAGAGTAAAAGAGTGAGGTGATGAGGGAAGTGTAA
This sequence comes from Bettongia penicillata ogilbyi, assembly GCA_023548195.1. Classification (NCBI taxonomy): domain Eukaryota; kingdom Metazoa; phylum Chordata; class Mammalia; order Diprotodontia; family Potoroidae; genus Bettongia; species Bettongia penicillata. The sequence goes on along the minus strand of JAJHZJ010000046.1, from coordinate 1,026,239 downwards.
TAAGACTGCTTCACAGCAGTGAGGGCTTAGTTGAGGTTTTCTAACACATTTTTTAGTGGACCCAGTTAGCAAAGTTGCAAGGTTTTCTCCACTTTCATTCAGCAGCACGAGTGTGGAGTGAATGTGACCAGGGTTGGAAGTGATTCAGGGTTTATTCTTAACTGGGCATGATCAGTGATATGATAAGGATGCTAGGGATTTAAGAATGGAAAACAGCGTAGAGTTGAATTACTTTCCCCAGGAGTCAAGATGGGAAGAAGAGGAGAGAATGGTTAGTACAGGGGAGATGATTGGGGAGAGAATTGAGAGCTCTAGGGACTGAAGGTCACAGTAAGGCAGTAGGATCACTTACATGTTACTTCATATCAACAGCACACATGTAGCCATGAGCATCTGAGTCAGAGTGGCACATCACTTTTCATGACTTGGTGACTTGTTTCCCCAACAAGGCTGTAGACTAAGCAAGGACTATTCTATTCTACCCCCAATGTGTCCAACAGACTGACTTTTCTAACCTTTGAAAAGATTCACATGCACAGATGCACACACACATATATTGTGTGTATATGTATATGTGTCTGTATGCATGTGCACATACAAAAACAAATTAATATATGGGTACACCCAGAAATATAGGTATGTTAATAAGACTTCAAACAGATCAGAATATGTGTTAGTAAGAGCCACTCTGACATGCATTTGATATGCTGTAGTTTACCAAATCTTCCCCATCCATTTTCTCATTTGACCCTCACAGCAACTTCTTGAGGGAGATAGGGGAAATAAATATCATTTGTGTTTTACAGATGGGGAATGTGATGCAAAGTAACCTACTCAAAGTTACATAACTCTGCAGCTTAAATAGGAAGTAACATTGCCTTTTTTAAAAAAAATAATCTCAAGTCAAGGGCATTTTCCAGTAAGTTACACTGTGTGTGTGTGTGCGTGTGTGTACGTGTGTGTGTGATTGCATGTGTGTGTGTGTGGTGTGTGTGTGTGTGTGAGTGAGTGTAAAAACAACCAACCAGTCAAAAAAGAAGGTTGGGGATAATATCATTTCTCTCCTATTCAAATTTTCTCCTTTCTGACAGGTTTGACACAAGAATTCCTAAATCTGCACTGTGATTATGGCTCATGGATAAATAGGTAGCACAGACATTTCACTGCATCCCACAGAGGCTATTTTTGGTGGTCTGAATATATTTTAGGATGTGTGATTGCTGCTATTTTCAAAGGTTTTGCAAACCCGCAAATCTGAGAGATTCTGGCATTCCCTTTATGTGGAAATAAACATGAAAGGACCAACTTGGAGCTATGTGGCTTTTCCAACACTGACACTGAAAACTCAGAAGGTGCAGTTGTTTCTGTGTGTGTGTCCAATCCAATCAATAAATATTTATTGTGTCCGACCCTTTAAGTGTTGAGGATACCAAGAATGAAGAGAAAGGGAATCCCTGACTTCAAGAAACTGAAAGGTAATGGGGAGAGATAATGTACCCAAGGATGCAGGAAAGGCAGGGGATGGGGCATCAGGGGGAGCCACTGTGTGTGTTGGGGGGGCAGAAGGGGGGTTGTTCTGTGGAGTGAAAGCCAGGAACAAGAGCAGATGCAAAGTGGCATGAGCTGAAATCCAGGGTCTTCCCTCCATGAAGAAAGGTTTTGGGGAGGAGTTTGATTGTCTGCCTTTCATCCTCTAGTCAGAGGAGAGAGGCGGTGTCAGTCAAGGCTTGAATTAGCAGCGCAGTGGTGAGTTTAGAAATGATGAGTGTATCCTGGGAGGAGCATCTTAATCTGTAGAGTTATAACCAGGCAGAGCAGCAGATGCCAAGTAGAATGAGAGTTAGGATTAGGGTGTGTGTGTGTGTGTGTGTGTGTGTGTGTGTGTGTGTGTGTGTGTGTATGTGTGTGTGTGTATTTTTCCACTCATTATCAACTACTTCTTGAGCATCTGGCATGGTAGAATTCAATGGTTCCCAATCTCTACGTTATCCCCTCCCCAGCCCCCTGCCCACACCACCATACGTCTAATCCATGGCATATATTCTTTGCATGGTCTAAGAACACATGCCGACAAAATACTATCATTTAGATAATCAATCAGCACAATTATTCACATGACTTTGGTTGTGATGAATAATAAAACCAATATGGAATTTCTAGTAGTTTTTTCCCCAACTTTTCTCAGTCAATGGATCTACATAGTTTAAATACTTTTGGATATTCCAAAGGAATCATGATCTCTTCCATGTATGTGTTTTTTCTAATGGACAGATTTCAACCCGTCCATCTTTCCCAGCAGTCTGACACAGGACATCTACACTATGTAATGGAAATTCACTTGGAACCTTGTGGAGACTAGAGTCTGTTGATCAATAAACATTTATTAAGTATTTATTGTATTAATTATTATACTTATATTAATATTTATTAAATCAATAAAGACTTATTAAGTACTGACATATAGTAGACTCTGTTTTAAGTGCCAGGGATACAAAAAACAAGGCAAAAAAAATTCTACTCTCAAGCCTCTCACAATTTACCGGAAGAAAGGATATAAAACATAAAAAAAGCATAGGCACGATAAACTAACAACCCCTACCGTAGAGAGAGCACTATCTTAGAGAGTGATTGTGAAAGTTTTTGTGTAGAAGGTGATAATTTTAACTGTAATTTGAAGGAAGCCAGGAAAATCAAGAGACAGGGTGGTAAAGAAGAATATTACAGATATGAGGAATAGCCCGAAAATGTACTTAGAGCTGATACGTAGAGTGTCTTGTTTGAGGAATATAACAAGGAGGCCAAAGTCAAATGGATCAAACAGTACATGTTATGGGGCAGGTTAAGAAGAACAAAAAAGTGGGGAGACAGGTTATGAAAGACTGAATGCCAAGCAGGATTTTGTATTTGATCCTGGAGGTGATAGGGAGCCAAAGCAGTTCATTGAGTAAGATGACAGAATCAGATCTGCATTTTAAGAGATTTGAGGCAGGCAGATGCGTAAGCAGACTATCGCAATATACAGGCTTGTGGTTTTGAGGGTCCATATCAGGGTAGTCACAGTATCAGAGTGGGTATATACAAGAGATGTTGCCAAGGTGAAATCCGCAGGCTTTCAGATTGAATATGAGGGATGGGAGAGAATGAAGAGTTGAATATGACACCTAGGTTGTGAGCCTAAGGTACTTGGAAGATGGTATTTCCTTTACCAGCAACAAGGAAGATAGGAGTAAAGGAGATTTTGGTGGATAGATACCTCCCTTTCCCCATGTCATTATAGCAATAGCAGCAGCAGCAGCAGCAGCAGCAGCAGCAGCAGCAGCAGCAGCAGCAGTAGTAGTAGCAGTAGTAGTAGTAGTAGTAGTAGTAGTAGTAGTAGCAGTAGTAGTAGCAGTAGTAGTAGTAGTAGAAATGACTTCTATTATAGCCTTTACATGTTTTTCTTGATCAATTTCACAAAAATGTTAAAGGAGTGGCATAGTATAGATGCCAGCACACTTGGATTTTTTTAATGTTAAAAAGTTCTCATAATTCCCAAAGTTTGACTCAGCATTTCATGCATAAGCCAGTAGTGTGAGAACTGAAATAACATTCAATAGAAATACATTGTTTTAAATCTTAATTTTATTATTGGAAAGAACCCTGGCTGATGAGTCAAATGATCTGAGTTTAGAGTCAGAAGAAATTGATTCAAATCCTCCCTTTAATGCTTACTACTTAAACAATCCTGGTTAAGGTTTTGAACTTTTGTTTACTCATCCTTAAAATGAGGGAGCAGACCTAAAAAAAAAAAAAAAACAAAACAAAAAAAGCAGAAAAACCTGCTTTTTAGAACTGAAATTCTATACATATGAAGTAGCATTATTATAATTATTATGAGACTGATCATTAATTACACAGATAAAGACATGCATCCATAGCTACACATTCACCAGCAACAAGATATTGCCATTTGACTATTGTAAAATTGTGATTAATAAGAATGTATGTGTAGAACCCATAAAGACTGCATGCCATTTTGGAGAGGGAGGGGGCAAGGAGGGATAGAAAATCTAAGACTTATGGAAGTGATTGTAGAAAACTGAAAACAAATAAATTAATTTAAAAAAGATATTACTGTTGCTTGTAACAATAGAATGACCATTTTACATCTTTTCATAACTTGGTGTAGGACCATATGGTATAATTCCTTTCTTTTTAAATGTTTATGTGGAAGGGATTGGAAAAAAAAATCAATCTGCCAGTCAACAATCATTTAGATGGTTCTTACTTTAGTGATACAAGGTGCTTCATGTTGGAAAAAACTAAAAAAAGGCAAAAAAGAATTCCACTTTTTTAATACTTTATTTTCCTTTCCAAATACAAGAAAGAACAATTTTAAATGTTTATGTTTTGAAAATTTTCAGTTTCTAGTTTTCTCCTTCTCTTCTCTTCCCCAATTGAGAAGGCAAGTAGTTTGATATAGACTATAAATATTCAGTCAGGGAAAATATATTTCCATATTGGTCATGTGGTGAAAGAAACACAGATTCCCTCTCTGCCTGAAAAATAAAGTTAAAAAAATATTCTTTGATATCTTTCCAGACTCCATGAGTTCTTTCTGTGGAAGTGAAAAGTATTTTTTATTCTAAATCCTTCAGAATTATCTTGAATTATCATGTTCCTGAGAATATCTAGGTCATTCCCACTTGATCATTGTGCAAAATTGTTGCTACTGTATACAATGTTCTCCTAATTCTGCTCATTTCGCCACAACAGATCATGTAAGTCTCTCCAAGTTTTTTCTGAGAGAATCCAACTAGTCATTTCTTATAGTACTATAGTATTTCATCACAAATATATACCAAAACATCTTCAGACATTCTCTTGTTGATGGACATTAACCCAATTTTCATTTCTTTGACACCACAAAAAGAGTTGCTGTAAATATTTTTGTACATATAGATTCTTTTCCTTTTCTAAAATCTCTTTGGAATGCAAACCTAGTAGTGCTATTGAGGGATCAAAGAGTATGTGAAGGTTTTACAGCCCTTTGGGCACACTTCCAAATTACTCTACAGAATACTTGAATCAGTTCACAACTCCATCAGTAATGGTGTTTCAATTTTCCTATATACCTTTCAACAATCGTCATTTTCATTGTCATATTTAACAATCTGCTTTTTGCTTATTTTCAAGCCCATTTCATTATTTTTAACTATATTTTAAATTGGGACTCTACTCTCAGAGTGGATGGAGCACTATCCCAACTTTCAGGACTTCCTTGATACTGTTCTCAGAGGTAGTTCTGGGGATGGGTGGTTTGTAAATTTTTAGTTCTTCTTCAAAGATGATGTCGAAGGACAGGGATGGTCACTGTTCTCCTGGCTTGTGTTCTGATCTGTGAGTGATCACACACACTTTTTCCCACCTTGGAACTGTGACTAGAATCCCAGACCTCTGTGACCACAGTCTCTGGTGTGATGGTTTTCCTCCTTGCCCTGAGACTATGACCTAGAACTGCTGCCTGGTTCTTAGTATGAGCAATACTACAAAGTCCTGCATCCAGCAAAGGGACTGCAATAAACTCCTTCTGACCAGTTTGCTCACTCCCTTTCTGCCTGCAGGTGAGAGCTCCAAAAGCTGCTTTTGCAATACTCATTTAGTCACCTCCAAGATCTGCTGATGGTTTGCTGAGGACCAGTCTTCACTGCCACAGTCTGTGCTGGACAGCCTTTGTGGTGGATCCTCTCCTTTGTGACAGATCTTTCCTATTGATCTTCTAAGTTGTCTTGGACTAAAAAATTGCTTCATCTTATTCTTTTGTGTATCCTGCCACTCCAGAATTTGAGTTGTTGTGTTGAGGGGAATTTACAAGAATTCATGTAAGTCTCTGCCTTTTCTCCACTATCTTGGTTCCCCCCTACAGTTTCAATTTTTCAAATGTTTCCATTCGAATAAAAATCAATCATCACTCCAAGTCTTCCGAGACCAATGTATTTGGAGTCAGAAGACTATGTAATGCGAATCAGAGAGATAAAAGATCTTCTCCATCCATTGATGGACTTGCCCATTAAGGAAAACTTGACTAGGGGAGACCCACACCTTTTGTTAATTTCTAATACACAGGTTCTCAAGGGTTGTGATGCCTTCTGGCTCTGAAAAATGTATAAATACTCTGCGGTGAGGTTTTACTTTTGGGCTTACTTATTGGCGGTGTTTGTTTGGTCAGATGAGACTCTGGACAAGTGCTAAGGAGTCCCCTGACTTTGAAAACTCAGATGTTTGTGCTTCTCTTTTTGGTAACTATGTATGTATGTATGTATGATCAGACAGTTATCTGTAGGTTGATCTGTGATGTATGTATTGCTTATAGTCAGATAGTTAGAAATTCTGTCTGATGGTTGATCTTTGTTTCTCTGTATTTTCTCTAAAGTTAAAGGTGCTGACGTTTTCTCCTGAACTAAGTGAATTATATATGTGCTTGATTAAATTCATTTTTGACCCCTGAAAAGTTACTTTCCTTTAAGAAAAACAAATCGAAGAACCTGTACAGCAGGCCCCGCTGTGTATGTCGGGGTCGTTGCTTTTACAAACCTATGTTTCTGCCTTCAATTTTTTCCGACTGTTTCCCTGTTGTTTGGCTTTATTTGTTCTGCAAAGTAATGATCTTAGACTAATCAATTAGCTGTTGTCCTTTGTCTTGGAAGAGGACCAAAATGACATCACAATTGTAAAGTGAAATTTCAATGTATTCAACTATGGCTGATCAAACCAATATGAGCTCCGAATGCTCTAGCACAGGTTGGGCACAGATAGTCCATGTGGATATTTGGAGTGGATATCCCAAATGTGCACATCGTGGGTTTACTTTGTGCTGTCTCAATTCTGCTTTGCTCAAAGAGCACAGCACCCTTTCTGATGTGGGAATGTGGGCATGATGTGGGAATTTACCATCGGTACTGTAATTGACCTTGGTGTTGCATTCATTATCATTGAAAACATTTGTCAACATGGCTGAAAACATTATGCTAAAAAGCATGGGAGCAGGCACACAGCCCTGTTTCACTCCATGGGTGACTGGGAAGGCACAAGATCCTTGTCTGTTATCCAGAACCCAGGCAAACATGCCACCACGAAATTGTCGTACAATATTGATGGACTTTTCCAGAGAACCAAATTTTGACATAATTTTGCATAAGCCCTTATGACTAACAGTATCAAAGGCCTTGGTCAGATCCACAAAAATTTGTGTGTCTCTGTTCTGCTTCTGGCATTTCTCCTGGAGTTGTTGGGCAACAAACAACATATCGATTGTTCCTCAGACCTTTCTGAAGCCACACTGGCTCTCAGGTATAAAACCATCTTCCAGGTGATCAAGGTGATCAGCCTATTAAGGAGAATTCTAGCAAGAAATTTTCAGCAGTTACAAAGAGAGTGATTCCTCTATGATTGTCGCAGGACAATCTATTCCCTTTACTCTTATAGAGATAGACAATGGAGCCATCCTTGAACTCCTGGGGGATAACCTCCTCTTGCCATATAAGTTGGAAAATTTCAGTCAACTTTTGTATGAGCATTGGTCCTCCTACCTTGTAAATTTCAGGTGGAATAGAATCAGCACCAGGATCTTTGCCCCATGAAAGTAGCCTAATGGTCCTCAAAACCTCTTCTTCAGTTGGAAGTTCAGCTAAGGAGGGATTGGCTTCAACCTGAGGTAAACAGTCAATGACCTCAGCATTGTTTGATGATGGTCTGTTGAGAATACTATGGAAATGTTCAGCCCATCTCTCTAGGATCGTGTCATTATAACTATTCAATGTGGCTCAATCAGCACTGAATAGTCATGATGCACCATAAGTGTTTGGTCCATAACTAGCTTTCAGGGAATCATAAAAGTGCTTTTGAGTGTCACTATCAACATAAAACTGAGTTTCATCTGCCTTCTTACTGAACCAGGAATCCTGTATCTCTCTAAGCTTTGCTTGTACTTTGCTTTTGATGGAATTAAATACTGCCTTCCTAGAGGTGGATGAACTAGCCTGCTGGTAAATCCTGTGGAGTTCACATTTTTGATTTAGCAGCTTCTGAATTTCCCCATCATTTTCATCAAACCAGTCTTGGTGTTTGTGAGTGTTCTGACCCAGATAAGCAAATGCAGTGCTGTACACAAAATCTCTGAGAGCTGTCCACTCCTTTTCTTCTCCATTGTTGCCAACTGTGTGTTTGCTCAACTTTCCCTCCAAGTCAGTAGCAAGCTGAGCACACTCAGAGAAGAGTTCTGATTTGTTGACATTAATTCTTCTGGTAGTCATTTTGCCTTGGGGGGACCACTTTTGATGAATGCAAATATTTAGCTTGGAAAGGATAAGTCTATAATCAGTCCAGCACTCTGCACCACACATTGTCTTTGTTACTCTCACATCTTGTCTGTCTCTTCTCCTTAAAATCGCATAATCTATTAGATGCCAGTGTTTACTGCGAGAGTGCATCCATGAAGTTTTATTGCATTTAGGTAAGTGGAAGACAGTGTTGGTGATGAGAAGGTCATGTGATGCACAAGTCTTCAGCAGTAAATGACCATTGCTGTTTCTGTTTTCAACTTCATTCCTTCCTAAGGCTCCCTGCTAAGTCTGGTAGCCTGTGCCTTCTCTAGCAGTAAAGTCAACCAGTATTATATGCTTGTCCTCTTTTGGCATATTGATGATAAGAGTCTCTAGGTCTTCATAAATTTTTTCTTTGATTCATCAGGGTTTGTCATGGTGGGAGCATAGGCACTGATGATGGTGGCATGTCATTTTCCTGTGAGTGGCAATCGCATTGTCATGTACCTATCATTAACTCCTTTTAGCAGGCATATCAACTTGCTGATTAGATTAGTTTTGATTGCAAAACCCACCCTAGCTTCACAATGTTCCTTTTCACTTCGTCCACTCCAGAAAAAAGATGTATGCAGTTCCAACTTGAGTAAACTGGTCTTCATCTGCCAACCTTGTTTTACTCAGGGTTGCTATTTGGATGTGATACCTGGGGAGTTCTCTGGCAATTAGAGCAGTTCTTCCTTCAGATCTACTGGATTTTGTGTTGTCTATTAGTGTGTGCACATTCCATGTGTTGATGGTGAGTGGAATCATATTTGCAGATGTTTTCATACTTTTTTTGTATCTCACCCTCATAGTGGGATTCCCCACCTGCCACTATAGTCAGGCCAGGATTGGGTATGCAGGTAATGCTTAGGGCACCTTTTCTAGCCCCCTTCCTCACACCAGGAGGTGAGCAGTGCAATCCTTAAAAGGCTACTTAGACACTCAGGGGGCTGTGGAGCCCCTCTGCTGCTTCCAGTGAGAAACAACTCTATGGCCTGGGCCACCTGTGTGCAGGGTCATGATTACAGCTTGTCCACACCTGCTGCTTCATCAATTCCTGTCATCACAGGACTCTGAGGCATAATAGTGAAATGGTATGGGTGATGTCTTTTGATTCATGCGTAAATTGATTTAAGTGAGGCAGAGTTGCATGAAGTTGTCAACCTCATTCTCTCCTCCTGAGTCATCATAATCCAGTGGCAGGACAGAGTCAAGATGGCTGGTGATGGCTCGGGATGCAGTGGATGACCTTGGCATCTTCAGTGTCTAGCCAAACTCTAAGCACTCCATATAACCTGCTTCATCTGCCTTCATGACTGTTGGAAAAACTTGTTCTCATCCACCCATTCCACCAGATGAAGTCTTCACATGCTTCAGATAGACATCCGCCTATCTCACCAATGAACTTGAGAATCATTGGTTACTCTCAACCTGGTTTGGCCTGTCTGTCAAAATGATTTACAGGAGTGTTGTTGCTGTGCGTACTGTGCCTTCTTGGAGCCACAGATGAGAGTTTGGCAGAACAGGTGGACACCAAAGATAGAAAGAGCCCTGAGAAGAGCTTGGAAGCCATCACACCAAAGGTACTGGTCCTACCTGAACACACCCTACACACCAGATGAATCAATATATATTTATTTAAGTTCCCTTCATGGACTAAATTTAGAGTACAGACATTTAAATGATTCAGAAAAGGCTTCCCATAGAAGATGGCCCATGAATTAAATCTTGAAGAAAGCTAGATTCTAAGAGATAGTGGTAATCTGTGCAAAGCTAAGGAGATATTGCATAAAGTATTGTTTTAAAAAATTTGAATGTGAGTTAGTAGAGTGCATTAATGGGATGTATAGATCACACTCACAGTTATAGTTTCAGTTCCTACATTGAAATATTCTTCTGATGATTCATTTGCTGTGAAGATAGACTTGTGTCCTCAAAGGCTATGCCAAATGAAAACCAAGGTACTACCAAGCTGTGCAGTTATTAAAAATAAGTTGGTGATAGGAAGACTGTTTGCTATTTGAGAGTCCACCTGACTTAGTTTGGAGAAATTTATCACCAAATTAGCTTCTGGTAATAAATGTTTGGAGCACAAAAACTCATGAAAATCTATTAATGGCACCTAAGTCTGAGTTTTTGGACATAGTACCCATGTTGATGGAGTCTAGATGCCATAAAGTATTAAAGAATATCCCCATTTTCATATCAGAAAAGTAAATGATTCGGTATCACTTGTATGGAGCATATGAGTGACATTTTAAATGTGGCTCATATTTTAGCCAAGTCATAGAATTACAGAATTTCAGAATCAGAAGATATATCAAAGGTCAATTATTCAAGCATATATGACAATTAGCACCCCCAGGTTTGGCTTGAAGTCTCTGATGAGGGGGGAACTTATTGCTTCCTTAGGTAGACAATTCCACTTTTTGATATTTGTCATTACTTGGAAGTTTGTGTGTTTGCTTATTTTTTAGTTTCCCTTGACATCAAGCTAAAAGTTGCTGCCTTGGGATTTCCATCCATTTCTCCTATTTTTCTACTATGGCAACATTATACTCTATTACACCTTATTGTCCTGAAAGACTATATATTCTCCTCTAACAGTGGACATACAAAGAGGAAAAGAACTATTTAAAAAAAATTCTCAAGTCTATTGAAATTACACTAAATGTAACAGTTGAATTACTTTCCTCAAAATAACCCTGAAAAGTAGGCACAATAAATATTATTTTCCCCAATTCTGAGATGAGAAAACTGAGTTTTAGAGAGAGAGATGAAGCGATATGCCCAAGATACAAGAGATTACATTTGTTAGAATCCGAAATCACGGAAACTGAAATGGAAGAAATGTGCCCTGATTGAATCCATACCTGGAAAAAAAAAATATGAGCATGGCCTATCTGATGAGTGATAACATGGTCTTTGATGGGGAAGACACTATTATCAAACAGAGCCCACAGTTGCATTTAGGTACATCTAATTCTTAGAATGTTTTCTCCTCTAATATTGAGTCTAAATTTGCTTTGTTGGGATTTTCAGTCATTTCTGCACCCATTCTGTCACCTTGATCCAAGGTCATATGTAATTTCTTTTTCATAGGACAGTTCTTCAAATATCCAAAGACAGGTCTCATTCTCCTCTCCCCTCTTCCTTCCCCAGGAATTCTCTTCTCTAGCGTAAAGAAACACAGTTCATTCAACTGATCTGATCATCACACCACAAGGTGTCAAGTCTCTTCACCATCCTCCTGGACCTTCTCTGCTTGTTCTGAAGCTTGGCAATGACCTTCTTGAAACATGATGCTGAGAAGTAAGTACAATACACCAGATGGTTTAAAAGAGAAAAGAGACACTATCATCTCTCTAGGAACTATATAGCTCCTAGGAACTATATAGTTTACTTAAATCTTGTCCTCTTTGGTCACCATATGATGTAATTCTTTCTGACATAGTCCATTAAAAATCCACAAATCTGTTTCAAGTTATTTTTCCTCACAAAGTGTTGCTTAATCTTTTCCTTCTTGAGTGAAATTTTTGAACTGAATTGTAAGACTTTAGATTTATCCACAGTGGGCTTCATCTTTTTAGATTCAGTAAAATGCCCTAATTTAAGATCTTTTTGGATCTTGTCTTTGTCAGTCACTGTATTAGCTCTCCCTCAGATTAGTATATGTCCGTTTTATCTCTGATAAATATTTCTGTCATCTATGTTCTTAGCCAAGATTAACCGACACAAAAATAGTTAACTTTTTAAAGAAAGTTCTGATTTCCTGAGTAGCAATAAGTTCATTATACATTGATCCTTCACCTCTCTGCACCCTAGGCAGACTATTTTCATCTTTCTTCTTTCTTTTTCTTGTTAATTCTTTGTCCTTGATTCTCTGTCTCTTACTGTCCTCCATTTGCCTCTATTTGCCATTATCTCTTCTCTTCTTTGTCCTTCTCCTCTTCTACTTTATCACTGTCTTCTTATATTGATGCTATTTATCTTTGAGAAATCCATGTTTTTCTTTTTTTCCTAATTGAGCTGTCATTTCCTTCAGATTCTGAGTCTGTAGATTTATGCTAATTTTCAGGCTGGTTGAAAAATGAACTGGCAGTTTGAGAAAGAAATGTTTGAGAAATCCAAGACTTATTAAATAATGATTCAGGTGCTCCAAGATTGTAGACTTTCTACCCTAATCAACTTGGTTTCTGCCCTGAGATTTTCTGTTCTTCTGCTAAAGATTTCAATAAAAATACTGCCAAGAAAGTGAATACTAATCTCCATCTAGACATACCAGGTCAAAGTTTAGCTTAAACAATATTGCTAAAAATGAACCCTGATACAATGACATCAATAAACTCCTATCCTGCTGTTTTCTATTGTAAAACATTAGAATTTAGATCTGTTTCAGGATTCTTGATTGAAATAATAAAATATGAGAGAGAGAAGTTCTAATGGAACTTATAGGTGAAGAGGAGAGCCATCTTAGATTTTCTTTATTCTATCCACTCAGTTTTACAGGTGAAAAAGAAAAAAACAAACAGACTCAAATATTTTCAGTGACTTGCCTGAGGGCTCACACAGAATTAAAGCAGAAATGGAATTTTAATGAACCTTTTCTAACTCCAAATCTACTCTTTCTACCTTACTATGCCCTTAAACTGGTGCATGTCTATTTTTATTGTTTTTATTCCTAAGGAAAGAGAAGATTAATAGCCTGCAATTTATAACTTATGAAGTAAATGTGAACAGTGAATTTAGAGTTTCCATGATTGGTCCAATGAAAGAAGCCTCGTTAAGAGCTTTGTTGGTCTGAAACTTCAATATGAGGCAACAGAACAATATGACCAGCACCAAAACATACCAATGTGTCCTGTTGTTTGGAGGGGCAGAGGGCTGAGAGCAAAGAAGGTGATGATCATGCTGTGCTCTGCACTCATCAGACAACATCTGATTTACTGTCTTCACTAGTGGGCATTCTGTTTCAGAAAGGACACTAAACAATTGGCAGTCATTCAGGCAATCAATATGGCAAAGAGACTGAAGACTCCAACACACAAGGATAAGCCAAAGTAGAGTTCTTAACTTCTGTGTTATGATTCTTTAGGAAGTCTAATGAAATTTATGAGACCTTCTCAGAATAATGTTTTTTAAACAGCTGAATGCAAAATTTCAATTAGACATCAGTGAAAATTAAGATATTTTTTTTTAACACAAGTTCATGGAATCACAGATTAAGAACCTCTGAGTTAAAGGAAATGACTGTGTTTGTCCTGCAGTTTTAACAAGATTCTTTTTATCTTAAAAATCTAAATCCCTTTATCTTCTGACTCTTATGGAGACCTGGCTTCCTCTGCCCCCATGACACTGAAAGTAGAAATTCAATTGAATGATCTCTGTGGTCTAGTATAAGTACTTGTAGTACATTAGCTAGGTCATGTAAAAAGGTCAGTAAAAGGTCAGTAAAGGACAAGTCAGGTCAGTAAAAAGAGGAAAGTGGAGAGAGAAGGGAGATTAAATTGAGGGAACAGAAGAAAATTAAGAAGTGAGAGATCAAGGAAGTGACAAGAAAGGACAACTGCAATTAAGGTATATATATATATATATATATATATATATATATATATATATATATATATATATATATATATATATCTGTGTGTGTGCATGTGTGTGTATACATACATATATGTATATATATTACATATTTAGTAATCTGTGTTACACTATAAGGATAGAAATATTAACAAAGAGGACACTCTTTTCTATCGTGGAGTAAGGCAATGCAAAAAACGGGAGCCAGAAAAAAGTAAGGGGATAATAGTACAGGGATCTGCTCTGGAAGTATCATATGTTGGATTGTCCAGGGAGGGACCATGAAGTACAATTCTGTGGAAGAGAATACAAATAACAACAAACAGACAACAGCAGCAAGATTTGTTTGCAAGGTTGCTGTCAACAGGACAGAGCTGGCGTCTGGAGGTAGAATCAGAGTTATTGTTTCTTTAACCAAATTATTTAAATTAAATTAAATTATTTAAATTAAATTATTTAAAAATGTCACATATGGAAGAACAAAGAAATAGGAAGCAACAAGATGGATGAGAAAGAGTAGCAAATTCTTGTAAAAAATAGTGTCATGGGAATGAAATATCACAGTGAACTGAGAGTGGCCAAGGATACTAAGTAAAAAAAATGCAATGGAATTTAATTAAATAGTGCAAATGAAGGAAAATCAAAGAAGGGATAGGACCACTGCTGACATTGCTGACTGCTCATTATACTATCGTTTAGAGGAAAGGAAATGCAGCACTGCTCAAATGTTACTTGACTTTTAGTTTGTATTCAAAGGATTATATTATTTTGTCTAATGTGTGTAAATTAATCTATTTTAGATGGAATTAAAAACCAAGGAACTGGGACTGTTTGTCAAGAAGAAAAGAAAACTTTGAGTGTGGGGTGGTGATAAATGCCAGATGCCCTAAAACCCAAGAAAAAGAAGCTTGTGGTGGAAGGATTTGATTTGTCCTGAGTGACTCCAGTGCACAGAAATAAGAGCAAGGAGAAGAAGTTGTAAAGAGAAAGATTTGGGAGTGATGCCAGAAAAGAAGAAAAAAGAGGTTAATAATGATTCTTAAATGACAAAGGATTGCATGAGATGAAATGGTGATGTTGTTTCTGAGAAAGACACAAAGAGAGAGAGAGAGGGAGGAGAGCAAGAGGGAGATGTAGAGGAAGGGAGAGAGAGAGAGGGAGAAAGAGAGAGAGAGAGGAGAAGAAGATGATGATGAAGAAGAGAAAAGAGGAAGGAAAGAAGGAAGAAATGAAGGAAGAAAGGAAAGAAGGAAGGAAGGAAAAATCTTATGCCAAGATCTCTGTTCTACAAAATAGAAGAAAGATTTAGAGTTCAATGGGACCTTAGAGGTAAATGAAATTCAATTGCCTCACTTTACATATGAAGAAGCTGAAGCAGCGAGCATTCAAGTTCATTGCCCAGGCTCACATATTTAGTAACTGTTGTAGGTAGAATTTGAATCCAAGTATTCCTAACTCACTGTATAGTGTGCTACCTAGTATGCGATTCTCCACCTCTCAATGATGCTTCATAAAGTGTGTATGTGTTTGTATGCATGTGTGGTTGTGTGTGTTTGTATGCATATGTGTTTATGTGTGTGTGTGCATGTTTGCATGTACCTTTCCTAGCAGTGGTTGAAAATTATTTTGTGTCATTCCATTGGCCTCATGCTATTTATATTCCTGGTAGGGCAAAATTTTTTTTCTTCTTTCAATATCATTTTTGAAATAAGAGTAGATGTGGGGGAAGTCAAGATGGTAGAGTAGAAGGATGGACCTGCTATAACTCTACCCTCATAGCCCATAAAATACCTGTAAAAATGACTCTAAACAAAATCTAGAGTAGCAGAGGTCCCAAAATGAGAGAGTGAAAAAGATTTCCAGGCCAAGAGAGCCTGAAAGATTGACTGGAAAGGTCTATCATATCGTACTTGGAGCAGAGCACAGCTCAGCCTTGGCCACGTGGTGGCAGGGACAGGACTGGAGGAGGCTTCAGGGCACAGAATCTTGGGTAGCAGCAGTGGTTCCCAGATTTCTCAACCCACAAATGTCAAAGACAGCTTCAAAGGTCAGTGAGAAAGCTCTTTCAACTAGCTGAGAACGGAGGGAGCAGGATCTGTCCTTAGCCCCAGCTTCAAAGGCCGCAGCAGCCACTGTGCAGCAGAGTCCTTGACCTAAAGACCATGGGGGAATTGAGCAGCCATTCTAGGTCACAACCGTCAGGGGTGGCCCTGGGGTAAGGAATAGCACTGGTGTGGTGGAGCTGGTGGAGGCTCTAGAGAGGGAATTCTACTCACAAATCCTAGGCAGAAAAGCTTCTGGTTGCTTCGAGACCAGAGCACAGACAAGAAGAGGAGTAAAATCCTCTCCCTTGATTGGGCCACCTTAGAGGAAGTGAGAACTTCCAGATTCTTAGAGTATACCCTCCACTTGACAAAGGACTCAAAAGTCAAGTAACTGGCTGGGAAAATGCCCCAAAAAGGGAAGAATAAGACCATAGAAGATTTCTATCTTGGGGAACAGGTATTTTCTTCCATCTTTTCACATGAGAAAGAAAAAAGCATACAATCAGAGGAAGACATAAAAGCCAACACTTCTGTATCCAAAGCCTCTAACAAATTGCAAGATTGCAATGGTTTCAGGCCATGGAAGAGCTCATAAATCATTTTGAAAATACATTAAGAAAAAGTGGAGGAAAAAATAGGAGGAGAACTGAGAGTGATACAAGAAAATCATGAAATGTCAGTCAACAGCATGCTAAAGGAGATGCAAAAACCATTGAAGAAAGTAACACATATTAAAAAAGACTAAGTAAAGTGACAAAAGAGGTCCAAAAACACAATGAGAACAATACTTTAAAGAGTGAATTAGCTAAATGTAAAAGGAGGTTCAATAGCTCAGTGAAGAAAACAGTTCTTTAAAAATTAGAATGGAAGAGTAGGAAGATAATGACTTTATGAAAAACCAAGAAATTGCAAAACAAAACCAAAAGAATGAAAAAATAGATGAAAATGTGAAATATCTTCTTGGAAAAACAACTGACCTGGAAAATAGATCCAGGAAAGACTATTTAAAAATTATGGGGCTACCTGAAAGCCATGATCAAAAAAGGGCTAGACATCATCTTTCATGAAATTACCAAGGAAAACTGCCATGATATTCTAGAACCAGAGGGTAAAATAAATGTTGAAAGAATCCACCAATCACCTCGTGAAAGAGATCCAAAAAAAAAAAAAAAAAAAAAAAGCTTCTAGCAGTATTGTCGTCAAATTCCAGCGTTCCTAAGTCAAGGGGAAAATATTGCAAGCAGTCAGAAAGAAACAATTCAAGTACTGTGGAAATGGAGTCAGGATAACACAAGATATATCAGCTTCAACATTAAGGGATTGAAGGACATGGAATATGATATTCCAGAAGTCAATGGAACTGGGCTTAAAACCAAGAATCACCTATCCAACAAAACTGAGTTTAATGCTTCAGAGGGAAAATGGTCATTCAATAAAATAGGGGACTTTCAAGCATTCTTGATGAAAAGACCAGAGCTGAATACAAAATCTGACTTTCAAACACAAGAATGAAGAGAAGCATGAAAATGTAAACAGGAAAGAGAATCATAAGGGACTTACTAAAGTTGAACTGTTTGTATTTCTACATGAAAAGATAATATTTGTAATTCTTGAAAATTTTTCAGTTTTTGGGTAGTTGGACGGATTATGTACCTACATATATACATATTATATATTTATATGTACACACATACACATATATATGTATATATATGTGCGTATATAAATATATGCATGTATATAAATATATACATACATATATACATATGTGTATACACATATATACATGTATATATATTCAGAGGGCACAGAGTGAGTTGAATACGAAGGGATGATACCTAAAAAATAAAATTCAGAGATGAGATAGAAATACATTGGGAGGAGAAAGGGAGAAATGGAATGGGGCAAATTATCTCACATAAAAGAGACAAGAAAAAGTTTTTTTCAAAAAAGGGGAAAAGAGGGAAGGTGAGAAGGAGGAAGTGAAGCTCACTCTCATCATATTTGGCCTGATCAGGGAATAAAATGCACACTCAATTTGGTATCTAAATCTATCTCACACTAAGGGAAAGTAGGGGGGAAGGAGATAAGTGGGATGTGATAGATGGGAGGGCAAATAGGAGTTGGGAGGAATTAGAAGCAAACAGTTTTGGGGAGGGACAAGGTCAAAAGACAAAATAGAATAAACGGGGGACAGGGTAGGATGGAGAGAAATATACTGTTTCATAACATAACTATTATTGAAATCCCTTCCGTAACTACCCATGTAAAGCCTATATTGAATTGCTTGCCTTCTCAGTGGGGATGGGTGGGGAGGAATGAAGGGAGAGAAGCTGGAGCTCAAAGTTTTAAGAACAAATGTTGAGAATTGTTTTTGCATGCAACTGGGAAATAAGAAATACAAGTAATGGATGTATAGAAATCTATCTTTCCCTACAAGAAAAGAGAGAAGATGAGGATAAGGGAAGGGAGGGGTGTGATAGAAGGAAGGACAGATTGGGAAAAGGGGTTATTAGAATGCTCAGTGTCTTGAGGGGAGAGATGAAGGGAAAATTTCGAACTCAAAATCTTGAGCAGTTAAATGTTGAGAAATAAAAAAAAAATAATAAATGACAGCAGATTAAGCCTTCCGCTCATTCTTTATATATCTTTTATCAAGTATTTTTTTTCAAACAGATCTTTTATCCATATGATATTAATTTCAGTATCTATTATAATCTTTTTCTGTTTCCTAATTGTATCCTATTTTCTCCAGATAACTACATAGTCACAGGTTTGAACTTCTCAGGAATTTAGGGATCATTAGGAACCAAGGATAGGTCTATCATCTCAGGGCTCTGTTTCCTCCTTCCCTTCTGCTTTGAGATCCATGCAAAGTGTAAATTGTCCCTTTGAATATTCAGATATTGCAGCATTTTTGACAAAATTATCCTCCTCATCTTTTCTCTGAAAATCAGTTTCTCCTCAGCCTCTCTTCACTTTTCTTCTCGGTAATATTTTTCCTTTGGAATGGAGAAGAAAATATTATGAGCAGAACATCCGCTTCTGAGTAGGATATTTTAATGCAGAGAATGCCATCGATGTGGAAACAGAGGATGTAAGTTTTTCTTTCAATCCTTCTAACCACTACCTGTGTGATTTTGGCCAAGTCACTTTCTTTCTCTTTGGCTTCCCTTCTCTAAAAGTGGGTCTCTGACTAAATCTTGATCCTATAAGTTGTGAGCTATATAAATGATCGAATAGTGGAATTTTACGATGACTCCATATCAGAGAGAGGATTCTGGGAAGATGGCAGAGTAGGTAAGGAAATGTCAACCTTTCCAGATTTTCTCCACAAATAAAACAAAATAGCACCTCAGGATGAATATAGAAAACTAAAATAATGAAGAGTAGGGGAAGAAAAGTGATTCTCCTGAATAACCAGAGGAAATTCAAAGTTTTGTCCCTATTCTCCTGGCTAGCTCCACTGAAACAGCAAGAGGGGAACCCTGGGACTGGCTGGTTTGGAAGGTACCCTAAGCCCCAGTTCTAGGAATTCTCACCTCCCAGACAGCATGAGGAATTGAACATCTGAACAGGAGAAGATTGAAGGAGCCTCTGCTGACAGGGACATCAGACTCTGTTGTACTGCTGAGACATGGCCCTAGGCAAGAAGGAATGAGCACATGTCTGGTAAGTGCAGAAGCGGTGGGATGGCTGTGGACATTTAGAGGAGGAGAGAGTTCTTGGTTTTGTTCAACCAGATCAGAGGGGAGAATTGAAGGTGAACTCTGAGGCTAAGGAGTACAGGGTATTGCAATAATAACGTGCTACAAATAAAATAAATAAAAAATAAACAGGAAAAGGACAAAGAAACCAAACCTAGAAAGTTACTTTTGGAATAGAGAAGACAAGGATTCGTCTTCAGAGGAGATTATTAAACCAAAAACAATGCTTCTTTTACCCCTTAGAGAAACATCCAATGGTCACCTTCCCAGAAAGTAATTCATAGTAGAATTTTATTTTATTAATTTTATTTATTTTCAGTGTTCTACAATCACTACCATATAACTTAGATTTTCTTACCCCCTTCCTTTCCCCTACTTCCCCCTCCCTCCCCAAGATGGCACACAATTTTGTATAGGCTGTAAACATAAATTCCTATTAAATACATTTTCACTACAGTCATGCTGTGTAGAAGAATTAAAATGAATGGGAGAAATTGTATAACAAAAGAAAGCATAATACATAACACATAAAACATAATAGTCTATATAATATTGGAAATAACTGTTCTTTAAATATTTGAAAGAATTCCCTTTAAATCAATCCAGCTCTGCAGATTTTTTCCTAGAGAGTTCACTGACGGCTTGTTCAATTTCTTTTTCTGATATGGGGTTATTTATGTATTGAACTTCCTCTTCTGTTAATTTGGGTAATTTATATTTTTTACAATATTCATCCATTTCATTGAGATTGTCGAATTTGTGGGCAGAAAGTTGGGAAAGTAATTTCTAATTATTGCTTTAATTTCTTCCTCATTGGAGGTGAGCTCACCCCTTTCATTTTTTATATTAGTAATTTGGTTTTCTTCTTTCTTCTTTTAAATCAAATTGACCAAAGGTTTATCAATTTATCAATTTTATTAGTTTACTCATAAAAGCAACTATTAGTTTTACTTATTACTTCCCTAGTTTTCTTAATTTCATTTTTATTAATCTCTCCATTGGTTTTCAATATTTCTAATTTGGTATTTACTTGGAGATTTTCAATTTGTTCTTTTTCGAGCTTTTTCAGCTGCATGCCCAAATCATTGATCTCTTTCTCTATTTTATTCATGTAGGCATTCAGAGATATAAAATTTCCCCTAAGAACTGTTTTTGCAGTATCTCATAAGATTTGGTATGTTGTCTCATTATTGTCATTCTCTTGAATGAAGTTATTGATTGTTTCTATGATCTATTGCTTAACCCACTCCTTCTTTAGGATTAGAATACTTAGTTTCCAATTAATTTTTGGTTCATCTTTCCATGGTCTTTTATTACATGTAATTTTCATTGCATTATGATCTGAGAAGGATGCATTGACTATCTATGCCTTTCTGCACTGGATTGTAAGGCTTTTATACCCTAGAACATGGTTCATTTTTGTATACATGGCATGTACCACTGAAAAAGGCATATTCCTTTCTATTTCCATTCAATTGTCTCCAGAGATGTATCATATCTACCTTATCTAGAGTTTCACTCACCTCCTTAACTGCCATCTTGTTTATTTTGAATGAATCAAATGCAAAGTAGGAACAAGCAAACCATTTGGAAAGGAATGAATTTCTTTATATAAAGTCAGATTATGTCACGCAATGTTGTGGTAGTGCTTGACTTAAATAATGTGCTCCTCTGGGACTCAATCTGTATAGCAAGACTGTTTGGAATCTCACATTTCAGCAGCAGATTGATAGAACAACCTAGTAGGGAAGTACTCATGAAATAGGCTATTCCTTTGGAGAAAAAAGAGAACAAAACTCCTGAAACCTGAAGAGAGAGTTCAGAAACTTGGTCTGTCAATAGGAGCTCATTGGGTCCATCATCCATAAAGTATCATACAGCAGCCAAACCTTCTGATGCATTGAAATTCTCAAATTCTTCAACTGCTTGTGGGAAGTGAGTGAATGACAGATGACTGGAGAGAAAACTTTCTTTTCCTATATTGGCCCAGTACAATTCCCTTTCAGAGGTCATTTTATAGGTGAACTCTACCACCAATTGATTGACTGATTCCCAACAAATTGGTTCTTTTTACTCATAGTTCCAAAAGGCATAGCTGATTCTTTTTGATCAGTCACAAGCTATTTCCTATGTTTGATCATCTGCTTTCCTATAATGATACAAAGACCTTTTAATCCTTTTAAATTGATTAAGAACTAATTGGTCCATAATTCTCTTTGAATGACAAATTGATTCCATTGCTGTGGTCTTAGTCTTCTGTCTTCAAGAAGACAAGGATTACACCTTTACAGGAGAATAAATAGCTTTATAACTTACTATATCAGTCAATCAGACTCATGGTCACTTGACCAGTGACATAGAGAACAAGGCACTTTCTACAATCCTCATAACCTCTCCAATGTAACGAAATGAAGAGTATCATAAATTACTTGATGAGTTATTCAAACTTAGGGGTCACTTGGTCAACTATTTGAAAGATTAGTCATTTTCTTCAATGCTCACAGTATTGTGGACTTTCCCAAATAAGAATTAAGAACATGAATTAAACCAATTGCAAACATTTTCATGCTGTAAAATTCCAAGACTACTAAATATATAACACCATTATGGCCTAATAGCAGAGAAAGTCAATCTCTAATACACTCACTCTACCCTTTTCTCCCAACAATCACCATACTGTGGCAGGGCACTCACCCACAGCCTTGAGCTCTGTGATCCACTGAACAACTTTCTTGATGCTGTTGCAGTTTCTGTCAACTTACCTTCTTGACCCTAAAACAAAACAAAATGAAACAACAAAACCAGCAAAAACAACTCTACTCAGACTTCCCCCAATACTGTTCTTCATAGGCAGAATACAAGACAGAAGATAGATTGTCAGTGATGACAGCATCCCTGTTGCAGTGCAGCTGTGCAGTAACAGGAGGTATTGGAGATGGACATCAGCGCATGTATGTGTGTTTGTGTCTGGGGGCTAGATCAGTTCTACTAGACTTGATGAAGCATAGCAGATGTCAGTTGTGTTTCTACAGAAGTCATTTGGAGAACAATCTGATGTTGGATAAAAGTGAATTCTCTATTATAAGACTGAGTCATCCAATCCTCAGGAAAGATATGAAGAAGGAGTTTATACAAAAAATACTGAAACAACCAAAGATTCCAAAAGAAAGGCAAGTCAGTTAAACTCTTGAGAAAAAATTCAACAGGGGAGATGTTAATGTCAGACAAGAATATGGGCTCTGGATTGGCAGAGGCAGCTGCCTTCTGTCCCTGCACACAGCTGCTGCCATGGCTGCTGCTTCAGCTTCCTGTCTGCCTCCCAGGAGGGCAAGGTTGGCCTAGCTGTAGATGTGTCCTCCTCGCATCCAGCATGGACCTGAAGGCAGCAACGTCTGCAGTAAGAGGAGGAAGAAGCAGAGGATGGTGGAATGGTTGCTGGCTTGTGTGGTGGACTGTGGAACCAGGTATGCAAAACTTGGATATGCTGGAAATACAGAACCACAGTCTATCATCCCCTCACATAAAGAAATCTGCAAAAATAGGAAATCAAGCAGAAAGGAGGGTGATGAACGGTGTTGATGATCTAGACTTCTTTATTGGATATAAAGCAATAGAAAAGCCAATTTTTGCAAGAAAGTAGCCAATCTGTCATGGTGTAGTTGAAGGTTGGGACCTGATGGAGAGATTTATTGAACAAGTGATCTTTAAATACCTAAGGGCAAGACCTGAAGATCATTATTTTCTTTTGACTGAACTTCCTCTAAATACTCCAGAAAACAGAGAATGTACAGCTGAAATTACATTTGAATCCTTTGGTATTTCAGGCCTATACATAGCTATGCAGATTTTCCTTGCTTCAGCTGAATCTTGGACATCAAGACAAGTAGGAGAGTGGACACTGACTGGTACAGTTACAGACAACGGAGATGGTGTCACTCATGTCATTCCTGTGGCTGGAGGGTATGTTATTGGCAGCTGTATCAAGCACATTCTAATTACTGGGAGAGATTTAACATATTTTATTCAGCAGTTATTGAGAGAATGAGAAGTAGGAATCCTTCCTGAGCAATCCCTAGAAACAGCTAAGGTAGCGAAAAAACATGCCCAGATTTGGTCAAAGAATGTAACAAGAATGATGCAGATGGGTCGAAGTGGACTAAACCATATACTGCAATCAGTGCAATCTCAAAAAAGAATTTTCCATTGATATTGGTTACGGCCAGTTCCTGGGTTCAGAAATCATCTTTCACCCGGAGTTTGCTAATGAAGATGTCACACAACCTATCTCAGAAGTAATAGATGAGGTCATTCAGAATTATCCCATCAATGTCAAATGCCCTCTCTACAAGAATATTGTCCTCTCATGGGGTTCAACCATGTTCAAGGATTTGGGATGTCAACTACAACGGAATTTGAAAAGAACTGTTGATGCAAGGCTGAAATTAAATGAAGAATTCAGTGGTGGTAGACTGAAGTCCATGCCTATTGATGTGTAAGTCCTTACACACCACACTCAGCAATATGCAGTATGGTTTGGGGGATCAATGCTGTCTTCCACACCTGAATTCTACCAAGCATGCCACATCAAAAAGGATTATGAAGAAATTGGACCCACTATTTACCACCGCAACACAGGATTTGGGGTCATGTCTTAAATTGACTTCATAGTTATAGAAGTGGGGAAGAGCTCATCTTTCTGATTACCTGTTTTGTCTGGATGGCTGGTATTAAGATAGCAAACTGACTTGACAAGGAAAAGACCAAACATAACTCAACAGGAATATTTTAATAAATATATCAGCATACAAATGTAGAAGAAGGTCAAAATGATTAAAAGTGTTTTTCTTTAGATAATATTTGAATATATGTGTAACAAAAAGAAGTGGATTTCTGTTCTTTCTGTGATCGGATATTTTGTAGTTTAATGGATTATCCAAGATTTGATGAAATTTAACCGTATGTAGATAACTCTACAATTCTTGAATTCTGCAATTCCAAGTGTGGACAATGCAAGAGATTGTTTATATTTCATACTTTTTTATAGTTCCAGGAAAAAAATGTCAAAAACTACCATGTTTGAGGAAAAAAGAGACCAACTTTAAGGTAAATTTAAAACAAAAATCTCATGACACTTTCTTGCACACATGTTATTCTAGTTATTAAAAATTTCAACCATCCAAAAAATGTCTGATTGTCTTTGGAAGTTCTTTTTGGGACCAAACTTAGCATCTTGGATTAACTAATACTTGCTAGTGCTTTTTGAATACTCTTGTTCTCTTTCTTGCTTTAACGGTAAAGACAAGATTCTTAGATCAGTATTGCAATAATATTGTGTCATTTCTGATAAAAACAAATCTGAATATCAAAATTAGTGCATAACACCATTCCAATAAAGACAAAAAAATTTCTTTGGATATTTGTTTGGAGTTCTTTAATGTCCCTACAAGGTAAATGATAAATCTTTTCTGATGACCTCACAATCATCAGTTAGGTTAGCAAGATGATTTTTTGTGCTTTGTAGAAACTAAAAACTATTATTGGAACTAAAATATTGACTATTTTCATTTTGATAATTGTGTCAACATTTTATATTTTCATTTGCATAATGAATTTTCACAGTCTGAATTTTTCCCAGTCACCAACAATATCATGCAAGTTAGATTTTCATGATTTTCATTGCATTTTAAAATCTCTGAATCATGCTAAAAATGAAAAAAAAAATTGAAACTGCCTTACCTTTTGTAATTTTTTTATAAAAGCAATATAATTTCATTTTTATGTATATTAGATATGATTTCTTCTAATTCTATTGAAATTGTGGAAAGTGAAATCCTTATAATGGGTGTGGTGGGAAAAATTATCTTGAACTCAGTTACACCTGTTATAAACAAAAGATCACAAGAGGAAAATCTTTTAGACAGTTTTTTCTTCTACGGTATTATTGCATCAGTAAATGCCAATATCTGAACTGTAAAATGTGTTATCCTTAAATAATATATAGCTAGAATATTAAAGTAAATCTATCTAGAAGATGATATGCCAATTTTTTTTTAAGTTGCAACATGTTCTAGTCTAGGTACAGAATTTGGAAGCAAAAACTAGTTTTCATTTGAAATGATTCTGAAATGTGAGAATTTACTAAATATGTATACGAGACTTTATTCTTTGAGAATGGGAGTAAATGATAATAAAATGTATGTCTTGTGTCCTTTGTAGTAATCATTTTTCAAAGATCATGTGATTTCGAAATAAATTGGAAAAAAAAATTAAAAAAAAAGAATATGGGCTCTGGATCATTTAAATGAGTCCAAACATGCCTGAGTGAATATTGAAAAAAAAAAACCAAAAGCAAATTAATCAATAACTGATGTGGTTGGGGACCTTGGGAATTATCCAGAGAACCTGGAACCACAGCATGTTGTTCCCCAGTATTTCTAAAGAGAAAGAGAAATCATGAAAACATATTTTGTGGTGTGCATAGCAAACTATTTGGCAAAATAACAAAACTAGTCCATGGTGGCAAATCTCACTAAATACTACTACTACTAAATACTACTACTACTACTACTACTACTACTACTACTACTACTACTACTACTAATAATAATAATAATAATAATAATAATAGGAAATGGATTGGAACTATTAAGTAAATCTAGGACAATAAAGGAAAAAGCATTTTTTCAAAAATAATCTCTATAAAATATACATGTGATAATCATTAAGAAAAAATATATAGAGACAAGTAGAAAAAGAAAGGAGGAATAAGGATCTACAGAGCACATGCCATATGTCAGGGAATGTATGAAACACTTTTTCTGAATATATCTTACTTGATCCTCACAACACCTCTGCAAGACAGATGCTTAGAGTCAATGAGATTTTAAGTAATTTGCCCAAAGTAATTTAGCTACGAAGTGTCTGAGGCTAGATTTGAATTCACATCTTCATGACTCCAACCCCATAAGCTTAAGGATGTAAGCCACCAAGAAGAAAAGCATAATATTTCAAACCTGAAAAAAATGAAATATAAGAAAAAAATTTAAAAGACTGCAAATATAAGATAAAATATAACATTATATCTATATATATATGTATAATATGTAATATTATACATATATATATAATTATAAGATAAAAAACTGCTCAGAACTTCTGAACACATTAAGTATTTTGACAGGTAAAAGAATTCACAAATCAACTCCACAAACAACAATAATTCTGCTGAAGAGCAAACTTAACAATTTCAACAAAAACCAACAAATTTTGTAAATAGCCATAAAAAATGGTTTTCATGCACCTCAGGAATGATTAACACAAGTTTTCTTCAGTCATAATAAACTAGCAAAATTAACGGAATATAGTCCTTGGAAAAGAAAAAACCCTTGAGAGGCCACCCAAAGTTACATACCCCACAAACCTGAAACTAGTCATCTCTGAAACACAATCTATGTTTGATAAAAAGTAGCATTTGAAAAATAAATAATGACAAATAAATTGTTCTTTTCGGTAACTCTCTGGGTAACAGTAAAACAAGAAAGTTAAACCAATATTGCAAACAAGGAAGGTTTGAACAATCAAGCAAATTACTTCCAAGCTCCCCTCCAAAACTGAAAAAAATAGTGCAAATACTTTATTAAAATTAATATTAATATAAAAGGGATCCATAATCAATTTTTCTAAAGCTACATATAGAGACAACAGTGAAAGCAGCATGTCATGGCAGAACTGTTGACTGAGGAGCAGAACTGAGCGCGTAGATTAAAACGTCGAAACACATGAGAGGAAGGGCATGTTATTTGACTGCTTACTTTAGAGGGCAAAAAAAAGGAGAAAATAGACAGACAGGTAAAAGAGAACAATAAATAAAAAACACAACTGATAAGTACAACTCCCAAATTACAGCAATGGGTGAAAATGCGTGGAGGGGGTGAAATTTGAAGGCAGGACTTGTGGGAATATAGATGCTCAAACGTAGATTAGATGAACTAAAGTGAGAGAAATGATAAAGTGCTGTCTCTACAGGAGAAGAGACTTAAAAAACCAGATTTATTAAAGTAGAAAAATTGTGAAAGAAAATAATCCTCATTTTCATAAATTTAAATGTAAATGAAATATTGGAAAACAGTGACAGATTGTACAAGAAGTACCTGACATATGAAAGAGGCATACGGAGCTGTAACGAAGGAGCGGAACAAAATTGGCCAAATGCAAAGGATGCAAGAGTTGCTACCGTGATATCGAGAAAGTTAAAAAGTACATAAGATGATAAGCAAGACAACTGGATCCATGCTGAAAGGAGCTGCAGACTGTGTGTGTGTGTGTGTGTGTGTGTGTGTGTAATAATCTATCTCTATAAAAAACAAATAAATATATACATATGTACACACACACACACATGCACACACTGTAAAATAAAAATTTCCAGGATTCAAATAAAGCAGTTCCTAGGGAAAATTATTTCTCTTTCTACATGTGTCTATGTCTTCATATCCATATATGTGCATATATGGATATACACATATAAACATAAAGTATGTTTATGAGCATGCACACACATGTGTATACACACACATATATATACATATATATACGTATATATACACATATAATGTTCAAAGTCTTTCTTCCCCTCCTGTCATTCCTCCCCTCCATTCTTCCTTCCTCTTTCCCTTTTTTCCTTCCTTCCATACTCACTCTCCTCTCTCCTTCCTTTATCTTTTCTTTTTTTCATTCTCTCGCTCTCATTCTCTCTCTCTCTCTCTCTCTCTCTCTCTCTCTCTCTCTCTCTCTCTTTCTCTCTCTTTCTCTCTCTTTCTGTGGGTAGCTCAGAAGTTCATTCAATCCCATGCTCAAATGTATGCAAATGAGACTGAGTGGCTATCTATACTATCTTTTTCCAAGGAATAATTACTTGTCTTATTTCTTCACATTTGTTTTTCAAAAATCATTTTATCATTACAGAATGATAGTTGCTCTCCAACAGCTTCATGAAATATAACAGGAAAATCTACTTAAGAGGACTATGATGAATTCATTTTTATACTTCTAAAATAGAGGTTAGCTGAGTTCACACACATTAGGTAGTACTATTACTAACCTCCTATCTATTCATGGCAGTTTATAGACCTCATTCATTTCTATGAAAGATCAACTTTTAATTGGGGGAATTAAGCACTCCATTCTCAAATCCACTGGCTTCTTAATAAACTCACAACCTAGTATTGTGGAGACATGCTTAATAGGCATTTTTGTGGATCCCTCCTTGGCTTGCTAAAAGGAAAAGGAAAAGAAACTCAATCTACAATATGATTTGGAAATGTGGAAAGCAATTTATTACTACTCGTCAAAGGGCCACTAAACAACCAAACACAAAAAGAACAAACATGTATTAGGTGCCTACTATGTGACAAACACTGTACTAAGAGTTTTACAAATATTAACTCAATTAATAGATTCCCCATACACATTAGAAGAGCATCTATAATAGAAATCAGTAACTTCATTTATAAATATAATATTTGAACTTCATCAATACATAATGAAGTCTTACAATAATGAGAATTAGGCAATTTGGATTTCGCCTTGGCTTAACACATTCTAATCAAATGGCCAAGCTTAAGGTCATTTCTTTTCCAATAGTTACTCTCTTCTATGACAATTCCTGGTCACATTCCTGCTCTTCCTGTCATTGAAAACAAAAGAATGGTGGTCAGTTCTACCACGATGCCATTTACAAAGTGACATCAAGGTAGAGAAGAAGCTCCTCTCATCATTAATAGAAGTCATATTTTACCCACTGGGTCATTTTTGTCGAAAGTGTCAGAGTTAGGATTTTTTTTCTTCTATTACCAGATTTAGCATGTTATCTATATATTATTGCCATAAGGGATGGAAGTGGAGGGTGAATAGAATGAAAGGATTATTCAAAGTTTTTTTTTTTTTTTAATGCTAAAATATTAAGACCTTTAGGTTCTGTGAAATGACATGATCAGAAGCTTCAAGGACATTAATCTCCCTCAATGGAGCAAACAATGTACTGATATGTGCTTGGAATGACTGGGAGTTTCTATTGGAGCTCTGGACTCATCATATGATAATTGATACCCATATAGTAATCCTAACTACAGAAATTATAATGTTGAGAACTCTCTCTACAAAGTTCTCTAGAACCAGTTGTGGAAAGCACTTTTTTTCTAATTACATTATCATGAGATTTAGATATATTTAATTTTAAGTGCAGCTGAGCTATATGGAATCTTTAAGGATGGAGAGGTCAACCAAAGAATGCAATTTGGGGAATAATGTTGCCTAGGACAGTTCTGAGAGATATCCATATTTAAGAGATAAATTGGAAAAGAGGATAAGAAAAAAATAAAGGAATTATAAAAGAAGCAATCAGAGAATTAAGGAAAAACTATGGAAATAGTGAGATACAGAAACCAAGAGGGGAGGGAAAACCAAGAAGGAGACCATGGGCTATTATCTTAAAATGGTACAGAGAAGTGAAGGAAAATGATGGAGACTCTGAATTTAGTGTAAATCTATGAATGACCATGGAGAAATCTCTTTACCAGGTGTGGTGGAGATGGAAGTGAGATTGCGAAGTATTGAGGGAGAAGCATTAAGACTGTCAGAATATTTATTAAGTTCAAGTGAGTCTAGGAGTTATAGCAAAGAGAACAGAAGTATGGGAATAGATTGAAGGAAAAGAACAAATTAGAGCTGTGTTTTTTCCTACTCTGTAAAAGTGATGGAGTCAAATATATCAATCATCCATCTAAATTCAATCATTAATCATTAAATTCACAACATTTTTATTACACTCTAGTGTCATATTAAACACTATACCAGGTCATAGGGACACAAAGAAAAGGCAAACCAAAAATAAATTCCCTGCCCTTAAGTATCTTACATTCCAGGTGTGGGAAGCAACATTCACTGACACTTACACAGCATATACAGAGTAGAAGGAAGGTGACCTTATGGAAGAAGGTCTCTAATACAAATGGTAGATGAGCTGAGTATTAAAGGAAACTCAGGACTCTAAGAGGCAGCACTAAGGATGGAGAATATTCCAGGCATGAAGAAAGTCTACTACATAAACGTGACAGTGCTCAGTCTGGGGGATTACAAGCAGAGAAATTTAAAGCAGTCCCCTGTAAGGAACCCAGCACTCAGGTAGGTCTCAGATTCCCCATGTTTTTTGTTGTTGAACTTACCTTTGACCATCTGGTGAAGCCCATGGACTTTTAGAATAGTGCTGTTGATGATGCTGTTGTTTTTAAAATTAGTTATTGAAGGAAATGCTAAATTTCAGTTTGATGTCAATGAAAATAAATATAAACTTTCCCCCATCCGCATTTACAGACCTAGTTTATCCACAGACTGCTGGTTAAGAACCCCTGTACTCTTGAATAACTAATTCCATTCTGGAAGCATTGTTCAAGTGCTTATTATCTTCTCAGTCACTGCTGGGGAAAAAACAAACACGCAAACAAACAAAATAAACCTTCACATATACATGTAAGACTAAACAACCAAACACCGTCAAACAACAAAAATCACAAGGCAGACCCTGTCCTCAAGAAGCTTATTTTATCCCAGGAGTCCAACATGTACATGAAGAAATAAGATATGAGTAAGTAAATACAAGATGAAGAAAAAATCAAAAGTAGCTTCCTGAGAGTATGGAAGGGCAGAACCATTCAGTGGAGTATTGATCCAAATAAAAACAATGATGAATCTCTGTGTGATAGAGGAAGTACTGACTGAGGGAGTCACAGAAATTGCTTCTTCAGAGAGGAGGAGTCCCCTCCTGTGGGCCCTACCTATTTGCATTTCTACCCTCCAGTTGATTTTCTTCTGCTGGATGTGAAGTTACTAAGTATGGTTCACTCTTCTTTGCTCTTAAGCAGAAGAATCCTCACCTTCCAGAATTCCAGCCCTTTGAGGGAGAAATGAACAAACATTTATTAAACACTCACTATGTATCTGGCACTGTGCTAAGCCCCAGCAATGGAAATGAAAGGGAAATACAGATCCTACTCTCAAGGGGCTTTTAGTCTAATAGGGAAGTTAATATATAAACAACAGTGTACACATAAAATATAGACAGGATAAGTTGGGTATGGTCTCAAAGGTAGGGCACTAAGGTTAAGGAGGCCTGGGGAAGCCTTCTCTCTTTCTGAGATCTGAAGAGAGCTATGAAAACTAGGATGGAAAGATGAAGAAGAAAAGAGTTTCAGCCATGGAGGCAAGCCAGTGAAAATTCTTGGTGGTGGAAGATGGAATGTCATGCTTAAAGAATATCAAAGAGGTCAATGCTATTGGCTAGTAGAATATGTGGAGGCATGTAAAGTATAAGAAGATGACAGAGGTAGAGAAGAGTTGGCTGGTTTCAAAACCAAGAGATTCTGAGGCAAAGTTCACGTCCTTCCTTGCCAATAGACCTAACAGCTGATTGAACATGAATTATAGCTCATTGCTATAGCAACAAGCACTTGATCATATCCAGGACAACTGGCTTGCAGTTTCTTACATCCGCTTTTCTAAGAGGAAAGCAACTTTTGAGGGGTCAACAATCTTCTTGAGTCACATTCACCAACAGACAAAATACAAGCAGAGAAATAAAGACCAATAAATAGGGCCTCCAACTGTCTGACCAAAAGCAAGGCATACATCACAGATCAACAGACAGATGCAACAATCTGACCATTACATGTATAGTAACCATAGAAAGAAACACAAACAGCCGAGTTCACAAAGCTGCTAGGGGAAGAGGTCTCCTTAATGGCTACTCAGAGTCTCATCTGGTACATGAACCTTCTTATCAAGTGTAAGCCCTCCCCCGCAAAGCAAAACCTCACATCAGAGAATGTATACACTTTTCTTTTTTTTTCTTTTATTTTTTTTATTTAACTTTTTACATTCATTTTCACAAGATTTTGGGTTCCAAATTTTCTCCCCTTTTCTCCCCTCCCCCAACCTCAATACACCGAGCATTCTAATTTTCCCTATCACCAATATGCCCTCTCTTCTATCATCCCTCCCTTCTCTTGTCCCCATCTTCTCTTTTGTCCTGTAGGGTCAGATGACTTTCTATTCCCCATTACCTGTATTTCTTATTTCCTAGTAGCAACAACAATACTAAACAATTGTTCCTAAAACTTTGAGTTCTAAATTCTCCCCATCCTTCCCTCCCCACACATTCCCTTTGGGAAGGCAGGCAATTCAATATAGGCCATATCTGTGTAGTTTTGCAAATGACTTCGATAATAGTCGTGTTGTGTAAGACTAACTGTTATTTCCCTCCATCCTATCCTGCCCCCCATTGTTTCTATTCTGTCTTTTGATCCTGTCCCTCCCCAAGTGTTGACTTCAAATTGCTCCGTCCTCCCATTGCCCTCCCTACCATCATCCCCCCCTTTGCTTATCTCCTTCTCCCCCACTTTTCTGTATTGTAAGATAGGTTTTCATACCAAAATGAGTGTGCATTTTATTCCTTCCTTTAATTGAATGTGATGAGGGTAAACTTCTTGTTTTTCTTTTTTTCTCAGCTCTCCTCTTTTTCCCTCCATTAAAAAGTCTCCCACTTGTCTCTTGAATGAGAGATAATTTACCCCATTCCATTTCACCCTCTTTCCTCCTACTATGTTTCTTTCTCATCATTTACCTTAATTTCTTTTAAGATATGGTCCCATCCTATTCAATTCACTCTGTGCTCTCTGTCTCTGTGTGTGCATGCATGTGTGTATGTGTGTGTGTGCATGCATGTACATATGTGTGTGTATGTGTATAATCCCACCAACTACCCAGATACTGAAAAGTTTTAAGAGTTAGAAATATTTTCTTTCCATGTAGGAATGCAAACAGTTCACTTTTGGTAAGTCCCTTATGACTTCTCCTTGCTGTTTTCTTTTTCATGCTTCTTCTCATTCTTGTGTTTAAAAGTCAAATTTTCTTTTCAGCTCTAGTCTTTTCATCAAGAATGATTGAAAGTCCTCTGTTTCATTGAAAGACCATATTTTCCCCT
Source organism: Bettongia penicillata ogilbyi (assembly GCA_023548195.1). Classification (NCBI taxonomy): domain Eukaryota; kingdom Metazoa; phylum Chordata; class Mammalia; order Diprotodontia; family Potoroidae; genus Bettongia; species Bettongia penicillata. The sequence goes on along the minus strand of JAJHZJ010000046.1, from coordinate 992,527 downwards.
GAAGTATTATAATCAGTTTTGCTGGGTAGGTGATTCTTGGTTTGAGCCCTAGTTCCTTTGACTTCTGGAATATCCTATTCCACGCCCTTCAATCCCTTACTGTAGAAGCTGCTAGATCTTGAGTTATCCTGATTGTATTTCCACAGTACTGGAATTGTTTCTTTCTAGCTGCTTGCAATATTTTTTCCTTGAGCTGGGAGTTCTGGAATTTGGCCACAATGTTCCTAAGAGTTTCTCTTTTTGGATCTCTTTCAGGCAGTGACCGATGGATTCTTTCAATACTTATTTTGCCCTCTGGTTGTAGAATATCAGGGCAGTTTTCCTTGATAATTTCATGGAAGATGAAATCTAGGCTCTTTTTTTGATCATGGCTTTCACTTAGTCCCATGATTTTTAAATTGTCTCTCCTGGATCTATTTTCCAGGTCAGTTGTTTTTCCCATGAGATATTTCACATTCTCTTCCATTTGTTCATTCTTTTGGTTTTGTTTTGTGATTTCTTGCTTTCTTAGAAAGTCATTAGCCTCCATCTGTTCCATTCTAATTTTGAGAGAACTATTATCTTCAGTGAGCTTTTGAACCTCTTTTTCAATTTGGGTTATTCTGCTTTTGAAAGCATTCTTCTCCTCATTGGCTTTTTGAACCTCTTTTGCCAATTGAGTTAGCCTATTTTTCATGGTGTTATTTTCTTCCGCATTTTTTTCGGTCTCCTTTACCAAGGTATTGACCCGTTTTTCATTCTTTTCTTGCATCTTTCTCATTTCTCTTCTCAGTTTTTCCTCCACCTGTCTAACTTGCTTTTCAAAATCCTTTTTGAGCTCTTCCTTGGCCTGAGTCCACCGGACATCCACCTGGGGTGTCTGGGATACAGAGGCCCCACCCTCCATGTCTTTCCCTGATGGTAAGAATTGCTCCTCATCAGAATTGAAAGACGGGAACATCTCCACCCCATCAAAATAGCTCTCTATGGTCTTATTTTGCTTCCTTTTTCTGGGCATTTTCCCAGCCAGTTACTTGACTTCTGAGATTCCTGTCCACTCCCGCCTAGATCTGCCCAGCTAGTGCTTGGGGTCTGAGATTCAAATGCTGCTCCCCAGCCTCAGGGCTTTCCATGGTGGGAGAGGCTGCTATTCAATGTGAGCTTAAGTTCTGGTGCTTGAGTGGGGGCAGGGCCGCCTTCCAGGCTCAGTTCCCTCAGGGGCTTTATGCAGAGACCTTCAGTAATGAAGATCCTGCCTACTCAGGGAGTCCCAGGGGCCGCCGCTGCTGCCTCTTCCTCCGCCACTTCCTGTCCCTGCCTCTGCCTCCGCTGCTTCCTCCTGAGGGGGCCCGGATCACGGAGGCACCCTGTTCCCCTCCCGGCCAGCCTAGACGTCTCTCTCACTGACCTGTAGCATCTGTGGGTGGAGGGAACTTCCTGGCCAACGGAGATTCCGTCCCTGAAGCCTGCTCGGATCTGCTCCTCTGGGGCCATGGCCAGGGCAGCTCATGGGTGGACTCCGCTTTCCAGGGCACGATGAACCCTGGGAACGGCTCTCCAGGGCTCTCTGGAACAGAAATCTTTTCCACCGTGTTTCTGCACACCTTGCAGTGCTCCAGAATTTGTGGGGAATTCTTCTTGTAGGAAATATATGGGCTGTAGGTTCAGAACTAGCATACGTGAGTCTTTCTACTCTGCCATCTTGGCTCCACCTCCAATATATACACTTTTCAAAGAAGGACAGCGTGAACCTTCTGACCCATTGCCTCTTTAGCAATTAATAAAAGGTGTGAGCCTTCCTATGAAACAAAAATCTCTTAATCAGAAGCCCATTAATGGGCAGGGAAGATCTGTACACTATAATTTCCTACTGGGCATTTTCTTAACATCATTATTTTCCCCTTTGATTTACATTTTCTTGTAAACAGGATTTTGCTGAATGCTTTTGATACTAAGTATAGAACCTGAATCTACTAAGTATAAGAGCACAGGGTTTCTTCCTCATTCTACCCAGTCTACCAGTTTCTAGATTGTGTCAATTCAAACTCTGAAACCCATGCCTCTCTCTGCCCAATGCTAACACCACCCTAATGCAAGCTTTTGTCTCCCCTTCTATACATAATTGTAACAGTTTTTTCTTACTATTTCTCTGATTTTCTTTCTATTATGGACTTGACACTCATCGACAATGTTCATTTACAAATGTGTATATTTCCTTATACAAAAAGGATTGATCACATGTAACACAGTAAATCACACACACACACACACATTTGGTCTAAATTTTCCCTGTTTCTCTATGGTCCATTCTGAACTGTCCTATAGATACAGACATAAATATAGATATTATACATGTGTCCATATATATATATATTATATGCATATATATACATACACATATATATATCTATATGTCCATATGTATATCTATCTATATTTATATCTATCTATATCTATATCTATCTATCTATCTATAAAATCATAGAGTTAAGGCAGGAGAAGATCTTAGAGGACATCTGATTCATTCATATAACTTTACAAGTGACTGAATTATGACTGATAGAGAATAAATGACTTGTCCAGGGTCCACTTGGCTTCTATGAGTCCAAGGTGGGATTTGATTACAGTTCTACCTGATTTCAAATTCAGTACTTTATTCACTATATTTTTCATTTATAGTAGCCTCCCCCACCCCCTGCTTTTTTGGCATCTCTCTCTATTCTTCCATGCAATTCCACTCCCTCAAATAAAAGTTGTTATTTATGGCAAATAAGTTTAGGAAAGCAAATCATCACATTAGTGCTGTCTGCACATGTACCTCATTATGGCCTTCTGTTGTATCATTTCTCAACTACTGTGCCCCTGATTGTCTGTCAAAGTACTTAATCATCCCTTTCTTTCTTTGACTCTACATTGACTCAAGAAGTCTGTAACCACATGAAAACCACTGGAAAAATTGTTAGAATTCTCCCTAGTGAGTACTTTACCCAATTGCCTCATTTTCATAAATAAAGAAATTGGGCCACTCACTGCATGCTACGCCCCAGCCCACTCAGCTCTCCATCCACCACCTGCATCACCATCTCAGAATGGCCAACAGGGTACCTGCTTATGGACTGAGCCAAGAGGTATAGCAGAAAATTGAGAAGCAGTATGATGCTGGTCTGGAGCAGATCCTCACTAAGTAAATTACCACACAGTGCCACAGGGATGTCGGGGGACCCCAGCCTGGGCGAGAGAATTTCCAAAACTGGCTCAGGGATGGCATGGTACTGTGTGAGCTCATCAATGGGCTATGGCCTGAATACCAGGGCCCAGTAAAGAAAATCCAGGCTTCAGGCATGATTTTCAAACATATGGAACAGATTTCTCAGTTCCTGCAGGCAGCTGAACTCTACGGCATCAATGCTACTGATATCTTCCAAACTGTGGAGCTCTGGGAAGGAAAGAATATGGCCTGTGTCCAGCGGACACTGCTGAACCTGGGTGGATTGGCAGTGGCTCGAGGTGATGGCTTCTTCTCTGGAGATCTTAACTGGTTTCCTAAGAAGTCTAAGGAGAATCCCCGAAGCTTCATAGATAACCAACTGCAGGAGGGCAAGAATGTCATTGGACTGCAAATGGGAACCAACTGTGGGGCATCTCAGACAGGCATGACTGGATATGGGATGCCACACCAGATCTTCTGATCACCACTTTTCCTTAACCTCTATTGAATGGTTAATATATTTCTAGCAGTAACATTCCCAGGAAGCCTGTGAAACTTTCAAGCCCTTTCTGTTCCCAACTCCTCCTCTTCTCCTCCTGCTCCTTACCCATTGGTGGCACTGCTTCTCCTGTTGTGCCTACAGGTGCTGAGCCAGTGCTTTCTCACTTTTAACTTGCTGTAGTACACTCCCTATCCCCAAATCAGCAAAACTGAACCAGCCACCCCATCCTGCCTTCTCCTGGACCAAAACTGGGGGTGAAGCTGACCCCTTCAACATTTCTATTCATTCACCCACCCTGGTTTGACCTCTCATTTGGGAATTTGCACCCATATAGCCATTCTTTAAACCAGGGTTCAGAGCATTCCCTTGAAAGGAGATGAACATAGGAGCAATTTCTCTTCCACAAGGATGTTCTTCCTGTTCCCTCCACCCACAGCCTTGATACTGTGGGTACTTAATTTATGGTGCCTGCTGTTTGGGCCACAGCTGGACTTTGAAAGCCACACATCTGTGTAAGCCTCTCCTTGGCAGAGGTCTCTTTTCCCCTTGGTCCCTCCCTTCTTAGCATTCCCTTTGGCCTATTCTCCTCTATACCCAGTAGCCTTCAAGAAGGCTTGGAGGTGGAAGGAATGTCCAGGGAGGTGGGTTGGCCTTGCCTTCTCTTCTCTCCTCCATCCTTCCCCTCTTCCAAAAAAGACCCACCCAACATCCCAGACTTGAGGAATGTGAATTTGCTGATCTGAATAAAGATTCCCAGTCTTTGTAAAAAAAAAAAAAAAAAATTGAAGATCAGCTAGTCTGTGAGTTGACTCAGGTCACACAGCATCCTGATTTGGCAATGCAGAACCTTCTGGTCAGGGTTTGTTAATCAAATGTTAATATTTGGCAACTGGCAAGTGAATCCTTAAGCAAAGGAATCCAAGAAACAATCTCTAAACCATAAAACAATAGGACATCTTGAAGAAAATATGTGTACGTGAGGAAGCCCTGTGCAAAGGCAATCTTCTAGTCCCTGTTGGTTGCCAGCACAGATGGTGGCTAAGCTGAAGGCTGGCAGGTTGCCTATTTCTCCCTGCAGGTCTAGGATAAAAGTCCTTTGTTTACATATGTTGAAAGGGTTATGCTATAAATAGATTTAAACAGTTAATTTTCCTAACATAATCCCTTTAACAGAGACAAGACCAGCCAGTCAGCAGGGTCCTAAAGGGCTAGTCATGGGAGCTCCAGACTAGAAAACTTATTAGTACTTAGGCTTTGGAATGTTAGCAGGAGGCTCCCTGGGGGGATGAGAAAGAGAATTAAACTTAAAGCCTGAGTTCCTGAACTCCCTTTCTTGCTAGCTTTTAGTTCCTTGTCACCATGGACAACTCACTTGCCCATCCATATATCTCAGGTTCTTTCTATGGAAATGAACAGATAAGACTACTTTATTAAATTGTGAATTGCTTCAGATGGGGAGACGGGGCATGATTTGACTTTTGTAACCCCAACACTTATCATAGAAGCCAACACAGGGGAAAAAAGTGCTTAAGAAATTCTTTGTTCCTTTTTTTGTTTGTTTTTAGATTTTTTTATTCAGTTTTATTGACATTCTGGTTTTTTAATTTATTTATTTTTAGTTTTCAACATTCGTTTCCACAAGATTTTGAGTTCCAAATTTTCTCAACATCTCTCCCCTCCTTCACCCCAAACACCATGGATTCTGATTACTCCTTCCCCCAATTCACCCTCCTTCACTTGTCTACATCTTTTCTCTTTTCTTGTAGGGCAAGAAAGATTTCTATACTTCATTACTTGAATTTCTTATTTCCCAGTTGCATGCAAAAACAATTCTCAACATTCCTTCCTAAAACTTTAAGTTCCAACTTCTCTCACTTCTTCCCTCCCCACCAATCCCCAATGAGAAGGCAAGCAATTCAACATAGGCTGTATATGTGTAGTTTTGCAAAAGACTTCCATAATAGTCATGGTGTGAAAGACTAACTATATTTCCCTTCATCCTATCCTGCCACTCATTTATTCTATTCTCTCTTTTGACCTTGTCTCTCCCCTAAAGTGTTTACTTCTAATTGCTCCCTTCTCCCATTTACCCTCCCTTCTATAACCCTCCCCACCCCACTTGTCCACTTCTCCCCTGTTTCCTGTAGTGTAAGAGAGATTTTTATATCAAATTGAGTGTGCATGTCATTCCCTCCTTAAGCCAGATCTGATGAGAGTAAAATTGACTTTTTCCCTCTTACCTCCCCCCTTTTCCCCACCAATTGAAAACATTTTCTTGCCTCTTTTATGAGAGATAATTTGTCCCATTCTGTTTCACCCTTTCTCCTTCCAATATATTCCTCTCTCACATCTTAATCTTATTTTCTTAGACATCATCCCTTCCTACTCAAATCACCCTGTGTCTGATATATACATATATGTATATATACATGTATGTAAATATATACATATATATGTATATATGTATGTATGTATGATCCTGCCAACTACCCAAATACTGAGAAAAGTTTCAGGAATTACAAATATTATCTTTCTATGTAGGAATGTCAACACATCAACTTTATTAAGTCCCTTATGATTTCTCTTTCCTGTTTACATTTTCATACTTCTCTTGATTCTTGTGTTTGAAAGTAAAATTTTGTATTCAGCTCTGGTCTTTTCATCAAGAATGCTTGAAAGTCCTCTATTTCATTGAATGACCATTTTTTTCTCCTGAACTATTATGCTCAGTTTTGCTGGGTTGGTGATTCTTGGTTTTAATCCTAGTTCCTAGTTCCTTTGACTTGTGGAATATCATATTCCATGCCTTTTGATCCCTTATTGTAGAAGCTTCTAGATCTTGTGTTACCCTGATTGTATTTCCACAATACTCAAGTTGCTTCTTTTTGATTGCTCACCATGTTTTCTCCTTTCCCTGAGAACTCTGGAATTTGGCTACAATATGCCTAGGAGTTTTTCTTTTGGGGTCTCTTTCAGGAGGTGATTGGTGGATTCTTTCAATATTTATTTTACTCTGTGGTTCTATAATGTCAGGGCAGTTTTCTTTGATAATTTCATGAAAGATGATTTCTAGACTCTTTTTTTGATCATGGCTTTCGGGTAGCTCTTTAATTTTTAAATTGTCTCTCCTGGATTTATTTTCCAGGTCAATTGTTTTTCCAATGAGATATTTCACATTGTATTCAATTTTTTTTCATTCTTTTGGTTTTGTTTTATAATTTCTTGGTTTCCCATAAAGTCATTAGCCTCTATCTCCTCCATTTTAATTTTTAAATAACTGTTTTCTTCAGTAAGCTTTTGAACTTCCTTTTCCATTTGGCTAGTTCTGTTCTGTAAAGCATTCTTCTCCTCATGAACTTTTTGAACCTCTTTTGTCAATTGGGTTAGTCTATTTTTAAAGATGTTATTTTCTTCAGCACTTTTTGGGTCTCCTTTAACAAGCTGTTGATTCACTTTTCATGATTTTCTTATATCTCTCTCATTTCTCTTCCTAAATTTCTCTCCACCTCTCCTATCTGATTTTCAAAATTCTCTTTAAACTCTTCCATGGCCTGAGACAATTGCATATTTATTTTGGAGGTTTTAAATACAGAAGCCTTGACTTTTATGTCTTCTTCTGATTGCATGCATTGTTCTTCCTCATCCCAAAGGACAGAAGAAAATACTTGTACACCAAAAAAAAAAATAAAATTCTGTAGTCTTTTCCCCCCTTTTGGGGCATTTTCCCATCCTGTTACTTGACATTTGAATCTTTTGTCACGTGGAGGGTATACTGCCCAGAGTCTTTAGCCTGAGGGCTCTAAAAATGGATGTTGCAGCAGACTTGGACCAGGGCTAGAATGCATTCCCTTCTCACCCAGGTGAAAGAGTTTCTTACTGCCCTTTGAAGTTGTCTTTGGAGTTTGTGAGTTGAAGGACCCACAAGTGCTGCCAGAGATTCCACCCTGAGGTCTGTTCCATTCCTGTCCCTGCCATGCTGAGGCTAAACTTTGCTTTGTGGGCTAGGCTCCACTCTGCCTCTGATGGGATAGACCTTTCCTGTCAGCCTTCCAGTCTGCTTTGGACTAGACATCACCTTCACTCTGTCATTTTGTGGCTTCTGCTGCTATAGAATTTGTTTAGAATCATTTTTTAAAGGTCTTTTATGAACTGGGGAGGGAGAGCTTCTACAGGTCCATCCTTCTCCTCTGCCATCTTGACTCCACCCCTCAAGAAATACTTTTTGATGAATTGACTTGCCTAGATCTTCTTTAAAATACCTTCTTACTCTGACATCCTTCAATGACATTTGAGTTCTACATGGGAAGAACAGAATAAATATTTCTTAAGAACCTACTGTGTGCCAGAATATGTGCTAAGCATTTTATAATCATTATCTCACTTGATTCTCACTACCGACTGGGATGTATGTATGTATCCCAGTTTTACATTTATGCTATCTGAGGCAAACAGCATGGATCATGTAACTAGTAAGTGTCTGAGGCCAGATATGGAATCAGGTCTTCTTGACTCCAAACCCAATACTCTGCTCACAGTGTCACCAACTCCCTAGGCAGGGAGGATGAGAAATCTTCTATTCAGCTGTATTGGTACTAGACTAGCCTTTGCCTCAAGCCATGCTAATTGAACAGAGCATTATGTGTTATGTGGCTCCAAGAAACTGAATCAGATGCAGATGCAGCAGTCCTACCTCAATACAACTCTTTGACATTTGGACTAAACAAGATTTTACATAAATGACAGGTGTCAATCCTGTTGGTGAGTTAGGGGGATGTCTCTCCCAAGCATGTGAAATCTTCCCCCAGTGGAAAGGGCAGATGAGAAAAATTTTTCCTGTGACTGTGATGGTGGTTGAATCAGGTAATATGGAGCACTTAGAAAACGCTCTGACATCAAAGGTCATCTGCTTTATCCTGGGTGAAAACCACTTGTCCTTACTTTTGTACTGCCATCTTCTATTATGATTCTGGAAGAGAGAGTGCTCAACTCTATCACTTAAATCCAATTCAGGTACAAGGGAGGACATCACCTTGATCATCTTCACGAATGCAGCCAGAGCAACAACAGTGTGACTGATAGAATAAAGCCCACATTTATACTGCTTTACATGTTAAAAGGTAAAGAGTTTTTCTATCCATTTTTAACTAGATTCTCACAACAGCCCACTGGGATAGGCAGGTCAGAGATCATCATTTTAACTTGTAGATAATAAAATTGAATCCCAGACAGGTATATATGTGCACAGAATGCACAGCTAGATAACATCTTCCTATTTTACAAGTAGTTAAATGAGAGAGGCTTGGGCAATGGGTGGATAAAATGGACATGAAACCAACAAGACTCATCTTCCTGAGTTCGAATATGACCTCAGACCCTTACTGGCTGTGTGACACTCAGCAAGTCACTTAACTCTATTTGCCCCAGTTTCCTCATCTGTAAGATGAACTGGAGGAGGAAATGGCAAATAATTCTAGTATATTGGCCAAGAAAACTCCAAATAGGGTCATGAAGGGTCAGACACAACTGAACACAAATAAGAGAGGAACTGATGCTTAGTGGTTAAAGCTATAACTTTACAATCAGAGGTATCATCATCTAAACTTTTCTCTCCTGGTGCAACACAAATACTCTGTCTTTGCAATGCTAGTAATTAGCAACATCTTTCAGGGACCCAGACAATTCTTTAAGATAAGATGTGGCAAGGCAGTCTGAGTTGAGGGCAGCATTGTTTCATGAGAAGCTGCCTATCCAGACAAAATGGTAAATCAAGGAAAATAACCAACCAACCAAACAAAAGACATTCTCATTTGCTATTCACAATAATTGTGAAGTAGATATTATTCAATCCCATTTCAGAGACTAGGAAATGGAGGATGAGAAAGGAAAAATGATTTACTTAGGATCATGCAGTTGGTAATCATTTGTGTTGGGTTGTGAAGAAAGAGTGTTCATCATCCCAGTCAAGCGTTCCATTCAGAGAGTGAGTTGAGGTCCATAGAAGGACACACTTGAGCCAAGGTGACAGAGCTATTGAGAGTTTCTGCCAAGACTCAAATCTCACTCTTATTACTCCAGATTTAATATTCTCTACCCCATACTAACCATATTTCTGATTTGGAAAACCTAAGATCATTTAAGGATTAGCTGGAATCTAGGCACTTATTCAGTGATGCCTGTGGTTGACTTGTTGATTCTAATTTACAAAAACCACACCACCTGTATGGTAAAGAAATTATTAATATTTTAAGAGAGAGAATGTCTCCCAACTTTCAAAAGGCTTTGGCTTTGATTCAGTTTAAGAAGTATTTACAAATTTTTACTCCATGCCACAAATAGTGTTAAATGAATGTGGCTATAAATATTGTACAGTTTCCCAAAATTCTTAGAGTAAATGTAAGCTGAAAGTAAATATGTACTTGTGCACATATGTGTGTATATATGTATATATGCACACAAATGCATGTGTACTCACATGTATATTTTCTGCTACATATATTTATATCAATTGTATACACACTAACAATGCACATATGTATTTATGTATATGCACATGGCATATTACATCTAATAGCATATATCATGCCAAACCATACTACATGATGTCATATCATATCATTCTTCTATATTGTGCTGTACTGTACCATATTATATCATGTAATATCATATTTTATTGTCTTATGTTCTGTAATTTCATGTTATGTATAGTATTTGAACTATGAACAGAAGGAATCCAGGATTCTTCCAGATAGTAATGTGGAAGAATGCATTCCAGATAATTGAGTTATTGAAATAAAATATGGAGGACCATATGTGGCAATCAGTTATCAGTACAGTATGACTGAAACAGAGAATGCATGAAGATAAGAACACCAAAGACTGGAAAGGCAATTGGGAGACATATCTGAAGGTCTTTGATGGCCATACTGAAGAGTATACATTTTATTCCAAAAGTAGTAAGAGTCATTAGGAACTTTTTAAAATAAGACCTATGGACTGGTCATTACTTTATGTTACATATATTGACTGAACAATTCTGTGGAGGATGGACTGAAGAGGAGATCAGAAACAGAGCCCAACTAGGAATTTACTGTAATTGTCAAGAAGCAAAGGGATTTGGGCTTGAACTGAGATCACATGTGGGAAAAAAGAGGATTCTGTGGAAGTAGAAAGGAATCAATACCATTTGGCATTTCATTTTCCAAGAGTGTTGGAAAGAGAAGAGAAAAAGAGTGAAGAGTCAAGGATGGCTCAAATATTACAATCTTGAGGGGTAGAAAGTGTGCTAGTACTTTTGACAGAAATGCATCAGTTTGGAAGAATTAAGAGATTTTGAAGAAATTTAACAATTTTCCTTTCTGTCATGTAGAACTTGAGATGCTGAGGAAACATCCAGGTATAGATATCTCATGAGCACTTGCTAACACTGGAATGAAGCTCACTGAAGATATAGAGCTAGGCATGTAAATGTGCAATCATCACTATGGTACAGTCAACTTGGAATCATCTGCTTAGCAGTGACAACTGAAACAAGAAAAATTGATAAAAGTACCAATTATATGTATATGCATATGTATAGTACACATGCAGGTACACAAATATGTACTTATTTAATAAATATGTATCAATATTTACATGTTTGTATAGCTACATACAGTATACATATACATACATGCAATTGTATATATATATATATATATATATATATATATGCCCAGTTTCATTTATAGTGTATTCAAATATAACGTGTGCATATAAATACGTATATATTAGAAATGAAATTAATACAGACATATGTGTATGTAGAAAAGATGAAGAGGATGACCTCACAAACATAATCGATAAGGAATGACAAAGCAAATTAGGAAAACAGAGTGAGCAATCTTGCCAATCAAGGCAAGAGACAATGTCAAGGACAAGGAAAGTAGTTGACAGGGTCAAATAATACTGAAGGGTGCAATAAAATGCTGTGATATGACTAGTCCCTTTGGAGAGAGAATTTTCAGTTAAGTTGTGGTGTCACAAGTCGGACCTTGAAGAACTGGGAGTTCAGGAATGGTGACATTGAGTACAGGTGTACTTTTCGAGGTGTATACTGGTATCTATCCTGGTCAGATATTAACTGGAATGATGGGTTTCTTCTGAGTACTATAATTTGTGGAGTATGTTGTTCAGTTTGGAGAGAACTCAGAGAAAAGTAACTTTGAGTCCAAGTCACAGAACTGCCTTGAGTTCAAATCATCTAAGGATCTTTTAAGGAACTCTATATGACTATTTGACTATTTAGCCTGGATGAGAGAATATTCAAAGGGCAGTTGGAGGAGGCACGATAACTGTGTCCAGCTCTCTGAGGGTTTGTTACAAGAAAGAATAATTAACCTTTTCCTGCTTGGTCTCAGAACCATGAAGAATGTATAGCATTAGTGAAGAGGCAAAACATAGTGAACTTCTAAAAGGTAGAATAATCGAGACACAGGCAAGGTAACTTCTTTCCTGGTGCAAATATTGAGGATTCCTTTCATAACAGGTAAGCATTAAATGTCCCTTCCATTTCTTCAATTCAATGAAGGTGGAAAGGGGAAAGGGGATAAAAATTGTTTATTCATGTAAAGGTTTATTTTATTCTTTTGAAAGGGCATATTTGTATATAGAAGGAATGAGGTGGTGAATAACAAAAAGCAACTAAAGATGAGAGAAAGGGAAGTGAACTAGGAGGATATCTGCATGAAGAGGCAGGAGGACTTAGACTCAAGGGAACTGGTGAAGAACTTGACCTTGCCAAAGCAAAAGTTCATATCTCCATCACATTCAGGACAGAGAGGGAGAATAGGAAATGATGAAGAGGGGTTTTCTAGTTTGAAACAATAAAAAATATGAAAATCAGAAGAAATTGCCTTTATTTTCTCAGGAGAGTAGGATGAAACATATTTTGATGAGAGTGAAGGGAGAGAGGAGGTATAAAAATTGTAAAAGGAGAATTAGGTCCTATTTAAAAGATATGAGACAAAGAGAGAAAGAGACATTTATTTCACATACAGCCTATAAAGGGATTTGTTTAAATTGACTATGCATATTTTTATAAGTAATTTGTTTTTCTTTTATCTTTTTTGCAAAGGGTAGAGAGAGGTGAGAGAGAAAATAGATTGTACTTAATTAAAACTCATTTAAAATGGAGCAGTTGGGTATGGTGATATGGGGAATGTTGCATACACTTTCAGATGAGGTCATTGAATGGTTTGTTTTGATTAATTTTTTTACTAGGTTGCAAGAACTCTCTAACACAATGGGAGTAATATAGGAAAAAAATAACACGAAGCTTGAAAGAGAGAAATAGAGAGGTTGAGAGAGACAAAGAGTGAGATGCAGAGAGTGAGGAACAGTCATAGAGATAGAAGGTGAGAGATAGGAAGAGAGAGGGAGAGAAAGAGGGAAAGAGAAGAGAAGAGAAGAGAAGAGAAGAGAAGAGAAGAGAAGAGAAGAGAAGAGAAGAGAAGAGAAGAGAGGAGAAGGGAAGAGAGGAGAAGAGCGGAGAAGAGAAGAGAAGAGAAGAGAAGAGAAGAGAAGAGAAGAGAAGAGAAGAGAAGAGAAGAAGGAGGAGAAAGAGGAGGAGGAGACCATCAGATAATAACACAAAGATACCTGTGTAGCAGTGAGGCTCCAGTAATTATTATTTTTAACAGGTTTGCAGTATATTCAGCCAGTGGGAAGAATTTTTACTTTGTTATCTTCCAGGAATATTTGAATACAACTGTAGAAGAAAGATTGTGGATGGGATAGAAAAAAGTCTTGGTTTACAGTTCAGCAGAGAATGTTAAGTGAACAGAAAAAAGAGTCAAGGGATTGGTAGCTGATGGTGTGTGATTGAAGTAATAAATGCAAATACCAAGATCAGGAAGAAAGAGAGAGAGAGGTGGAAGTCAGTGAAGGGGTGACCAATTAGGAGAATGGGAAGGCTTAATGGGATTGAAGTGTAAAGTATAGATGAAATGTATGATAAAGTGGGGGTGAGACAGAGAGAAAGACTGAGTGACAGAAGGTTTTGGAGCAAAGGTCTGACTTGATGCTAATGTTTTTTTTTCTGGAAATAAGAAAACTGAAAGTGATGGGCAAGACAATGGAGGCTGAAAGACCCATCAGGAGGCTGTTATAATAATTAAGAAGAGTTGAAGTGAGATTCAGAGGTGGAAGGAACTTTATTCATTCAACTTTTTCATTTTATAAGTGACTTAAACAGCAATAGAGTAAATGACTTTCCCAGTGTCATACAGTTAATAAATATCAGAAGTGGAACCAAGATCTTCCATGCTCAACATCAGCACTCTTGCACTTTGTTGCATTCCATTCATCACACTATGTTGCCACTCTGTTGAGAGCCTTCACCTACCTTGGTAAGTGAGTATCTGGTCACTGGACCCAGATGGCTCAGGAGGAGAAAGTGAAGCTGGTCACCTTGCACAGCCCTTCCTCCCTCAAAGCAAAATCAAGAGCAAATTATGTCATCATTTCTCTGATGTCATGATCCTCTTTGAAAACAAAAGAACACAACAACCTTGGTAAAGATAGGAATCCAGAAAGCAGGAAAAAAGTTATGCAGAATTAAATCACACGAGTCAGGCAAAGATTCTAGTAGAAGATAGTAGAATTGATACAATTCTAAGTGGTTATGGATAAGAGCATAGTGACACTTAATTGCTTCTCATTGACAGCCTTCCTATCATTCAAGAGCCAACTTTAAATGATCCTCCTCCAAACCCTATCCTTGATTTCCTCTCTCGCAAAAGACAGCTGCACATGATTTTTTTCTTTATCTAACTTGAGAACACTTTTTCCTCACCTTACATAATGTATTCTTATTTATAAATATGGAGGTGCACTGTCTTGGGCATGCCCAACTCAAAGCACATGGAGGTATTCTGTGTCTTCTATCACACAAATGTGAATAGCCCCCTTTGCTTGACCTGCATAGCTAGAATAGGCTTCATCTTTAAAGCTGGTCAGACATGCATGGTTGGTCTCTTTCTGGTTTGAGCTTTCACCAGGGGGTGAAGATCTTAATTTACTTGCAATGCACTGCCATGAACTGAAATGATGAAAAGGGAAGGAATCATCACTTCACTCTCCTTTCCCCTGGTTTCGCCCAAGAAATGCTCCCTGGAGTGTTTGTGTTTGTTTTTGGTCATTTGTCCTCAATTTCTGATGCCGTTAGCCATCTCTACCAGACCTGGAGTTTGAGCCATGGTGGTACTGAAGACAGGATTGCAGGTGGGATGGTACAGTCAGTATAACAAAGAAGCCTACAGAAGTCACAGTGCCTGAGACTTGAGCAAAAAGGGGAGACAGAAGTCCATGATAAGGTGTGACTCTAATTCCTTTCTCTTCCTGTGAGATGAAGTGATTTAAGAGGCAGGAAGGGGGATTAAGCCCAAACAAGAGGGCAATAAGTTTCTACATATGATATTGCATTTCAAGTAAATATTCCTCTGTAGAAGTCCGTCTGACTTTTAAGTTATTTAATGGAACTGGAGTGCCAGGCATCATCTTCTGTACTTGAGAGAACACCATTGTTTGGGGTTGGAGCCATTTGCTGATGCACTCAAGTCTTTCAACCCCCATTACTAGCATCTGAAATCCTTGGGGAAAGGGTGAAATTAAAATCTGTCTGTGTTTCTGCTAATGGGGGCCAGGGTAGTAAGGGTTGTTGCTATTGCTTAGTCATTTCCATCATGTCTGATTTTTCATAAACCAACTTGAAGTTTTCTTGGGAAAAATACTGGAGTGGTTTGCCATCTCCTTCTCTAGATCATTTTACAGATGAAGAAACTGAGGCAAAAATAGTTGATTGACTCATTCGGGGTCATATAACTAATCTGAAGTCAGATTTGAACTCAGGAAGATGAGTCTTCCTGACTTCAGATTTTGCGCTTTATGAATATGTAAATCTTCACATTCATAAAGTTATAGATTTAGAGACAGAAGGAATCCTTAAAGCCACTTTTTCCCAAAATTTTAATTTATTTTTCAGAAAATTGAGACAGACTATACATTGCTCATGGTAGCACAAGTAATAAATGTCAGAATAAATATTTGAATCCAGGTCTGCTGACTCCTACTCTAGTGTCCCTTCTAGGGTGCCATCTTCTATTTCAGCATACCATAATAGATCAAGAGTATATATAACATGATTTATCAGTGTTTCTCTTTCAAGGTATAGTCTAGAACTTTGTACATAATAGAGGCTTAGACAACATCTGCTTTTTAAAAATCATATTGATGGAATTGCTGTTTGTCTTATATCCAAAATAATGGAGCAAATGAGAACTGTCTATGAGATTCTTTGCAAACGTTAAAGTGCTATGCAATTGTCAGATAATAATAATAATTTTAACAATAATAGTGTATTTAATCGTGCTTCCCACAAATTAAGCAGTTTACATTTTCAATGCCTAACCGATTTTGAAACAGTTGTTAATTGACTGGAAGAACTCTAATTCAGTCATTTCAAAGAAGAGACAGGCCACATCAAACAACGGAGAAAAAAGTAAAAGCAGCTTTCTTGTTAGACACATAGTGACCCTCAGCTTTTACAAAGGACACTGTTTTATCAGGAGGTGGTGAGGTTACATGATCTTCTTATTATATTCTCTCGTTTAATGCCAGAATGTGACCTAGATTGTTTTCTGTGCCTCTCTAATGCTATCCTAGTGGTCTTCATATGTTCCATTTCTTTTATCTTTCTTTCAATGATGAGCAGAGAGCTGGGCATATAGCTGGGACTTAATAATAGTGGTTGAATTAAAAAAAAAAAAAACTATTATCAGCATCCATCGTCTTGCTGTAAGGATCGATGGCCATGAGAAATCGATATAATACAAAGTCAAGTTAAATGAGATCCAAGCTTAAGAGAGGCAGAAGGGATGATAGGAACACCGTGAGGCAGCAGGGAGGGAATCAGTTCTAAGACACCCTTCCTCCAGTTATTTCTCTTTCTATTGAATGAATCGTTATCCAACCAGTTTCTTGGCTTTATAGTTACCCACACTGATAAAATTACGAATCTCCAAAACCTCAAAGTGTGGCTAGGACAAAAAGCATGTATTGAATGTGGATTTACAATATCAGGTTTGAGGTTTAGGTTTTACTCTTTCAAAATAGGGGAAACACAGTTTAGTAGCTTCCAGGAGTCTGGAAGACCTGGGTTCAACTTCCACTTCAGATATGTATTATATGAGTGACTCTGGGCAAGAGACTTAACATCTCTCAGCTTCAGTTGCCACATCTCTCAAATTAGGATAAAAATAGTAATATCTTCACAGAATTTATTGGAGATTCAAATAAGTTAATGTACATAAAACCTTTTGCAAAATAAAAGAAAAAATCTCTCTCTTACTGTTAACATCTTCTCATTCTTTTCATTGTGGTTGAGGTAAAAAATGGTCCTAGAATAAGTCAAGTCATGATTGATTTTTATTCAGTGTTCTATGGACTATTCCACAAGTTGATAGGAATTTCATATCTTTAGAGCTGAATCAAAATATTATCATACTTTATTAATATCATATGAAAATCTTCAGCCCATCCTCTATAGATTCATTGAAAGAATCTTCAAGATAAATTCTATTGTTTTCATTGTGTTATGATTAACTTATTGTGTGGCTAGTTAACTTTCTGATCATCAATTTCTTTATTTCTCAAATGTGGTAATAGGAATTTGCAGCACTTACCTCGCATGGCTGTCAAATTCAATCTACAAATGTGTTAAGTACTTACAATGTGCCTGAAATTGTCCAGGATACTTTGAAATACAAATATGTCATTGAAACCATCTCTGTTCTCAAAGAACTTACAATCTGATGGGTGAAATAACAGTATCTAGGAGTATATACATAAGACAACTCTAAATTCAACAATTATTTATTAGGTCTATTATGTGTCCAGAACTGGGGAGCTGTATGGTAGAGTGGATAAAAAAGTTGGACCTAGAGCCAGGAAGGCCATCATTCGAATACCTACACAAATATTTTCTATTTTGGTAATCCAGGGTAAAACACTTAAATGCTTCATGTTTCAGTTTCCACATATGTAAAATGTGGGAAATGATAGAACTTATCTTCTAATGCTATTGTGAGAATATTTGTAAAGTGCTTTTGCAAACCTAAAAATGCTATGTAAGTGTTTACTATCAATATTATTAGGAACTGTGTCAGATACTGGAGATACAAAGCCCTTTTCTCCTAGAAAAGAACCAATCCATATTCTCAAGGAACTTCTGTTTCACAGAAGATGCAACATGAATGGTTTATACAACTAGGAAAGTCTGGAAGTAATGAGTCTGGAAGTAGGGAAAGCTGTCTGGAGGAGGGAGCATCTAAAACAAGGCAATGATTTTGAGAAGTGGGGAGATGATGGCCAGGCTTATTGTAAGGCATGGAAGTGTTGGTGGGAAATTGCTTACATTTTATGATAACAAGGATGAAGGGCCACTTTCTGTGATATACTCCTCATTTAAACTTATAGGTTTCAATATTGGTTCATGTCAATTGTAAGAAAAGTGAATTGTAAATTCCAATGTGTCATTGAAATGTAAACTGCTACTATTTTAGAAAGAATTCCAGTGTCTATGGATATTTAGGAAAGACTAGTACTTCTGGTGTCAGGGCTTCTTAGAGATATTCAGGGCTGCTTTTCACTTTGGGTATCCACCTGCCACAAAATCTCACCTGTCATTCCAAAGAGATGACACATGAGCAGTGGCCACATTCTGATAAACTAATGGGGTAAAGCAGATGGAGGGCAACTAAGGTCCCTCACAACTGTCAGTTTTGAAGAAGTTTCGAATTAGACTCTTCTTTGTGAGGTAAAATGGTACTGATTCTATTCCAGCTGAGATTTACAGGATAGGGGGCCCATTGCTCATACAAAAGCTAACTGAAATCTTCCAAGTTATATGGCAAAAAGGATTTCAAGGATGCCTCCATTGTTAATCTCTTTGAAGTAAGAAGAAATAGGCTGTCCTGTGACAATCAAAGGGGTGTCTTTCAGTCACTGCTAGCAAGATCCTTGTATCCCCTGTAACAAACTAATCTTCACCTGGAATTTGATCATCTACCCAAGAACCAGTGTGGCTTCAAAAAGGGCTGAGGAATGGTCAATAGAATGCTTGCTGCTCAGCAACTCCAGGAGAAATGTCAGGAGCAGAAGAGAGGTTCACACATGATGTTCTGATGATTTGATCAAAACTTTTCATATTGTTAGTCATGAGAGCTTGTGGGAAATCATTGGAAAATTTGGTTGCCTGGAGAAGTTCATCAGCATTTTATGTCAGTTTCATGATGGCATGGTTTCAAAGGTTCTTCATGATAGATGATTCTTTCATGCTTTCCTAGTCACCAATGGAGTGAAGCAGGGCTCTATACTTGTTCCCATACTTTCTAGTATGATGTTTTCAGCAATGTTGTCAGATGCTTTCAACAAAGGCAAAAGCAGCAGCAAGGTCAGCTACCACACTGATTGTAAATTATTTAACTTGAAAAGTCTACAAGCCAAGACCCAAGTGGAGAGTGGTGTGTGGCATTTTGTTCTCAGATGACTGTGCCTTTCATTTAGCCTGCTGCTTGTTTTAACTTTGACCTTAACATAAAAAAAAAAACAACAAAAAGAACAGGTTCTCTACTAGCCAGCACCACACCACCCATACATGGTACCATTTCTTAGAGGAAATGAATAAATTTTTAATGCTGTGGCCAAGTTCACTCTTCTTGGCAGTATACTTTTCAAGACTGCACACATAGATTATGAGGTTGATGTATGCATTTCCATATATGACTCACCATTTGAGAGATTCCAAAGGAAATTGTGGAAAAACAATGTATTAGGCTGTATACCAAATTGAGGACCTACAGAGCTGTTGTCCTGACCTCATCGTTGAATGCCTGTGAAACCTTAACAATCTACCAGTGCCATGCCAAAAAATGGAATAACTTCCATTGGAAGTGTCTTAGGAAGGTTCTGCAAATCACCTGGCAAGATAAGGTACTAGGCACTGAAGTTATTTCTTTAGCAAAACTGTCAAACATTCAAACTCTGCTGAAGAGAGGATGACTGCAATAGGCTGGCCTCATTATTTGAATGCCTAACATGTGCATAGAAGACAATTTTGAGAAGAACTCATATAAAGCAGGTATTCACATGGTAGTTAGAAGATAATGCACAAGGGCATTTCAAGATCTCTCTGAATGACTTTGAAATCAACTGTGAGACATGGGAGAGCCTGTTACAGGATCACCCAGCCCAGTGTGCTATCATCAAAGAGGATCCTGTTCTCTATAAGCAAATCAGAATTGTGGCAGCTCAAAAGACATGTTAGATGGACAAATATAGAGACATTTAGAAATTTAGGAAAGGTCACTGCTGAATGAAGAATGGGAGCATATGAAAGTGACAATGGGGTGAAAAGAATATTTTCATTCCCTTTCTAGAACTCATGTGACCAGATATGAGAGAAGTCACAAAGAATGCTGGAGAGGAGAGTCAGGGATTTAGTGTCATCAGAGGGAGGACAGTGAGAGAACAGACTGAGTATGAAGGAGAGTTCATTTACTATGGTATGGGGATTCCAGAGGGCACAGTGGAATTAGAGGGCAGGATTGGATTGTGACATGAGTAGGTTTGGGTTGAGGGGTGGTGATGAGTGAACATCAGAGATTTTAAGGAGATGGAAAGAAATAGTTTTTTCTTAATGACTACTAAATATTAATTATTACAAGGGTAGTAGGAGTTATAGGAGAAGCAAAGAGATAAAATTGAGTGTCATAGAGAGAGAAGGTAACAGTCCCCAAGGTTTCAAGGAGAATTAAGACAAGTATGGTACTTTTCCTTCACTTGATATGATGTTGGTAGGGCATGAAGGGATTGTTCACTTCAAAAGGCAGAAAGTTCTGTGCTGCTGGGGTAGTTTCTATATTCATCATAGGGTTTTTTGGTTGTAGGTAGCCCTACTCTTCCCTGCTTAATAGTGAAGGGAATTATTGGATTATGAAGAGTATTGGCAGGTGGTTCCCCTTCCCTACTGCTCACTCACCCAACACAAGAGGGTTGCTTACATTCTAGAGTAGGTATAGGTTTTACCCTGAGTTTCTGGGTATAGGTGCCATAATTTACCTGTGAAATCTTTGTTAGAAGAAAAGGCTAGGAGTAAAAGGTGCCATCAAGGCAACATAAAGCAAAACAAGGAGTTAAGATCAGCTGGGTAAATGCTCAGGGTGAATCATTACAGCTGAATAGCCAAAAGGCACCATTCTTCACTTCAATGACAGAAGCAAATGAGAACTGTGTCCAGTACATTAGATGAACACTGAAGAGTTCATCAACTCTTTTGAGAATGAGAGGCCATGAACAAGAGTCATACAGGATGGACAGATATAGATGCATTATGGTCTGCACTGTGGCAGGGTAGGGGTGCTGTGGGTTATGGCATACTAACAAGGACTGAGGCAGCCTAACACACAGTTTGAGGAGATCTGTAGCAAAGTGTGATGTTTGGTTTGAAGGATATGAACTTGGTCAAGGAAAAACACTCATGGGTCCTGCCTCATAACACTGCTGATTTTCTTATGTACTGCACTTATCTGTCCAAATGATCTTCCTAGAATATAGGTCTGACCACAGTAGCCCCATACAATAATCTCCAAAACTCCCTGTTACCTCAAAAATAAAATATTAATTCATCCAGCTTTTGAAGCCCTTCATAACTTGAACTCTTCCTATTTTCTGTGTTTCCCCATTATACCCCCATTTGCATACTCTGTTATCCAGTGACACTGGTTTCCTTTATGTTCCTCACACAAGATACTTTATCTCCCAATTCCAAGCATTTTTGATAGATATACTTTGTGCTTTATCTTCATGACTTCAAGTTTCAATTACAGTCTCATCTTCTGGAAAAAAAATTCTTGAGTCCTTCTTAATATTAATTCCTGTTATATCAGATTGTCCTCAATTTATCCTCAGTTTATCTTGTCTGCCCCCAGATGTTTGGGTGATAACCCAATGCCTACCTCATATTAAGCCTTCAATAAATGCTATTTGGTGGACTTCATGACCCTTTAGGGATGGATTTGGGCAGTCATTTTTGTCTTCTCTAACATGGACCAGTATTAGTAAAGACAAGCCTAATCAGCAACCATGTGGTTATATGTTAAAGGCTAACTCTACCCCTTCTTATCATTGGGATACTTTGCTTGATTTCTCTAACCAGGTCACTCCTTATATAAAATGGAAACAATAGCTCCCATAGTTCTTTCCTTTAGTGTTTCTTTTTGGGGGAAAATACGGTGTGATGAATAGAGTAGGTAATTAATAAATATATGATGAGTTGATTGAAGTGGTATTGTACTTTGGAAAAATGTAAAATGTTTGTGTGAACCAGGGATTATTCAGAACCAAAGAATGCGGGATTAGAAGGGAACTCAGTGGCATGCTGTCTATCCCATGCACTAAAGCAATTTCTACTATAACATATTCAATGAGTAGTTATCCAGTCTTTGCAAGGAAACCCTTAATGAAGAGGAACCCACAACTTCTCAAAGCAAGACACACCACTTTAGAAAAGCTACAAATTTTAGGAAGCTTTTCCTCCCTGACAACAAGCATAAATTGACTTACTTGCAAATCCTCACTTCCATTCTTCCTAGTGCTCCTTGAGGGTTACCACCAAAGGTCTTCTATAGAAAGCAGGATTTGAGGTGACTCTTGAATGATGTTGAGGCAGGATATCATTCCAGCTCAATCCGAAAGTTCATAGTCTCCAGATAAAGTGATATGTGAAAAAAACACAGGAAGTAATGATATGAATGAGAGTAAAGTTTAGAAAAATTGAAATATACAGAGAACCCAGAATATAATCCATCTTAAATGCCTAATGGATGTTCATTTTTCATGAAGTCAGCATCCCTCAAAATTCTCATCACACTTCTCAGGCATTTCATGTATTCTTTTATCTCCTATTCAGGTATTCTTGCAAGATATTTAAGTTGACAAAGGAAAAAAAAAGTAGCTCATTTGGTGCATAAACACAAAAACTCTGATTGCATCTCAGATGGTTGTTGGGGAAAAGATTGAGTGACTTGGTTTGGTTTTGCACACTTCTTAAAAATTGATCTCTAAGAAACTTCAAAATTTTGAAACTTCCATAGACTGCTTTAGAAGCATGACAATTAACTTGGTAATCATGAGCACAATAGAATACTGAGAGTTCCTATCTTCCTCATTAGCAGTGGACTACATCATGTGTAGTAAAGATTAAATGGTCTATGAACCTATACCCTGATAATTTCAGTCATTTGCCAGTAATAGAGGTGTAAGAATAAAATGAAACTCTGAAATCATTGCCCAGGCGTATGATGCAGGGTGGCTTTTTAGTTTTCCATCCATGAAAGATCTACCTAACAAGCTAGGAGTCAAGGGAATTTTCTTCTTATCCTTAATTCCATTGATTGGTCTATATTGTTTTCCTGTGGAATAACTTTCTGATAATTGGATGGGGGTGAGGAGTAGAGTTGCCTGTGACTAGAAACTGCAGCTTAGAATTGGATTTATAAATCCAGATGTGATAGATGAGGACATTATGGAAACATAGAAGGAAGGTGATTGAAAGGGAATTGTATAAATGAGTTCAAAGGACATCTTGATTTATTTATGGAGAGCATGTCGATGGAGAAAATGGTAAACCCAGTAGGGATATTGAGGTAAGCTTTGAAAGGTAGACTTCTAGTGTCTTGTGGCCTTGTCCCGTTCCCAATCATTTAATTTATATCTGTAATAATAATATTATATGACTGGGAGAAGGATGAATCTGATTGAGCAAAATTCATACAATATTTACTGAAACTGTCATTTTACAAGTATAGTTTGGAATAAACAATATCTTAGTTTATTAATGGATATGTAGATTTTTGTTTCATTGGTCCTGGATTCCCCATGCCAGAGAAACTGAGGAAGAAGCTGAGTTGTGGGGAAAAGAATTTTAATTTATGAAAGGACACATCACTCTCTAAACAACATACATTTCCAAGTACTTAAATTTGCCCTCACAAAAGCTTCAAGTTTTCTTACTTAGGATAAATATCATCCAATTATATGCTGTTTAAATATGGGGATTGACCCCCTTGATCTGAAGGGATTTTTTGTAACATGACAGCTATATTAAAACTCATAATGTACCAGAACTTTGCCTTTGTATTAAAGCTATGTATTAAATGATTGGAAATAACGAATGTCTTCATTCTCAAAGGTACTGGAGTAATTCAGGGCTGAGCAAGATTAGCTCTTTAAGAATGCATCATAGCACTCCTATGGGTCTTGCAGATCATAAAATCCCAGCCCCTAACATGTTCATTTTAATTTTTCCTCATATCATCATAGACCCTAAGTGGAAAGTTGAATATTTAGGACAGAATACAAAGAAAACAACGCATTGGTACTGAGGAAATGATTAAGGCAGAGGCTGGACATGGAACAATTCCTGCGTTAACCTTTAATGCTGGAGAGGCTTGAAAAGCCATAATGATGAATGGAGGGAGGGCACAGCTGCTGCAGCCCTTTGTTTGGTGATGTTACATTTGTCTAGGGTTGAACAAAGATGCCTGGGGTGTAGCCAAAGGATGCTGGATTGGGACTCAAGAGAATTGGATTCTGACCCCTACTTTATCATTAATTTCCTGTTTTCCTTTAGAAATCATTCACTCCTTTGTCAATCTCACTTTGAAGATGAGGAAACAGACTCAAGAAGGAAAAAAAAAACCTATTTGTCTTATGTCATAATGCCATTAAGTGTCAGTCAGATTTGAACATAGATTCTCTGATTAAAAATCAAATATTCTTTCTCTATGCTATAGCTTTTCTGTTCTCTGTTTCTGAGGGTCTTTCAAAGTTCTGACATTCTGTGTCAGTTATTTATTCCGAAGTTTTCCCCAGTTCTGATGTTGTGTATCCTAAGGTCTAGCTTTCATGTTGATGTAGTCTACTCCAGCTGGCGATAATTCCAGCTCTGATTTTCTATGTTGTGCACACCTCTAAACTATGATATTCTATGTTCCAAAGTTGTTTTAGCAACGATATTCTGGCTTCTGAAGTTAATTCCCCTTCTGACTTTCTGATATTGCCTCTCCCTATTACAGTATAAACCCATTGATGGGAAGGTTTTGCCTTTAGTTTTGTATTTGCACAGTACTTGTCACAAAGTAAAGATTTAATAATCATTTCTTTTTCTTCATTCATTTACTAATGCATTCACTTATTTCAACGTCCTTTTCAGATCTGATATCCTATGAATTTACCAGAAATGGATATCCATGGTACTAATGTGTTGAAGATTTTGAATAGTTTTCCAGACATTCATTTCAATCCCATTTTGACACTGGACTAAAGCTTTTGGGCCTCATGGGAGAATGCCAAATTATATGATTCCTTGGAAAAGAAGAGCAGTAAATAACAGATCCAGAGATCATCACTCCTGTCCTCCAAGACTGAGTAGACAGACAGTGGTCATCCTAAGGTTAGCAGCCCTCAGCTACTCCACTATTTCTCTGTCCTTGGTGCTGAGCTAGCTGGTTTCCATGGAGTCTGCAAGAAAATGAAATGCTCTCTGCTATCCTGTGATGAAAGGCAGAGCTGGCATTGTGATTCTCTTGATGCTGATTGAGGAGTGAATGTGCCTGGCTCAGAAGCCAAAGGACCAGTTCCCTTTAAAACAATCGGGCACATCAATAACCCTTCTTTTCATGCAATATGAGACAAAGGCCCTTTATTTCTAAACATGTTATTTTCCCTCATGGGCAGGACAGGGGCAACCCAGAGGCTGGGTTCTCATCTAGTTGTGAAGCCAATTTATTTCCATATTAGCCTTTACTGAAATATATTGCTATGACAACCAAATCATCCAGTGCTGCTGACAATGAGCAAGTACCCTTTCCTCCCCCTTCTCCACTCCACCCCAGTGCTGCTATACTTGTAGCATTTCAGTGCAAAAAAGATTAAGACCCTTTGTATGAATGCAGAGAGATTCTTTAGCTTGAAGTGAGTAGTACTGCTTTGTTCATTAAAACCTATCATTTTCTTCATGTACTTTTTCAATTGACAATGATCAATAAATGCACGTTTCTTTATCCAGGAAGTTAAGCAATTCTCTGTCTCTGTCTGTCTGTCTGTCTCTCTCTGTCTCTGTTTCTCTCTCTCTATCTGTCTCTCTGTCTCTCTCTGTCTCTGTCCCTCTGTCTCTCTCTCTTTCTTTCTCTCCCTCTCTCTATCTCTCTCCCTCAATGTGTGTGTGTGTGTGTGTGTGTGTGTGTGTATGCATTCACATAAATACACAAGCACAAGATTTGGAGAAGTTATAGGGAAGGAGAAGAATAATGCTACCTTTTAGAAGCCACACTGGGTTGCAGTGAGACTACCATATAATGTCTAGTTCCTTAATTTCCTAGAAGAGGGCAGTGGGATTTTAGGTGTAGAGCTGAAAGGAAACTTAGAGGCCATCTAGTTCAACTTCCCCATTTAACACTGGAGTAAACTGACATCCAAATACTTTGAGTGATGTATAGAGGATCATAAAGCTAATGACTAATCAAAACTTGGTTGGAATTCCTGACCTAAAGCCAATTATTCTATTCACTCTATGATTCTGTCTCTAAAAGTAATGACATGAAGTTGAGACCCGGAGAAGTTCTCTGCTTCATCACAGACCACAGAGTCATGTAGTAGAGTGGCCTAGTGGATATACTGTTCAACACAGAGTCAATAAGTATGACCTCTCTCATCAATTGGGTGTGAAATATACGAGCAAAGTTCTTAAAATGATCAACCAATGATCAACTATCAGGTACCTACTATGTGCCAGACACTGTGGTAAGTGCTGAGATTACAAAGACAGGAGTGAATCAGTCCCTGATTCAAGAAGCATTCATTTTAATGGCGAGGTCACATTCATAATATAAGTATATATAGAATACAGAAAAAAAATCATTTACCCCCAAAATGTAGCCAGGATGTTCAGTGGTTAATCCTGGGTCAGGCATACTTGAGTTCAAATCTGGCCTCAAACATTTCCTAGCTTTGTCACCTCTGAAAGTTACTTAAAATCTCAGTCTCTATTTCCTCATCTATAAAATGGTGATAATAATAGCACATATCGCTGATGATATTTGTAAGGATAAAATGGGATAATGTTTGTAAAGTTCTTGGTAAACCCTAATAATTATATGTACTAGCTATGTGGGGAATGGGAAAGGGATAGTCAGCAGGGAATTCACTGGCAACTTGGAGGGTAAATAAAAGTGTCTGGTAAAAGGTGAGCTTAGCCTTGAAGGAAACCAAGGGTTTTCATTTGGAGAGAAAGAGAGTGTATTCTAGGCATGGAAGACAGTACAAAGGGAAACAATATTTTTGAAGCATTATTTCCTAATTATAAAATAGAGTGTTGCTTTTCTTAGCACCTAACACATAGGGTTGTTTTATGGTACAAAATAAATTTTATGTAAATATCTGAACATATATTTATGCATGTATATGTATATATGTGTATATGTATAGTATATGTATGTAACCCTTTAAAATGTTATGTTCAGTATTCTTTTTCATCACAAATTATTTTCCCCTCTCTCAGACCTTTCAATCAATCAACCAGGCTTTATTAAGCACTTACACACTGCAGTTGCTATAGAATGCAGATACAAATAACATACAAAAGAAAGACAATTTTTATCCTGCTGGAGTTTAAATTTTAATAAAAGAGGGAACACATCAAAGGGAGCTAAACATGAAATGGAGGGAAGGTAACTGCATAAGAATATGGCATTAAAGTCTAAAGAGTCAGAAGTGGAGCCAGGAGAGGAATGAAGGTCAGCTAGCCTGGAACAGTCCACAAAATAAAAGTTCTAGGAGGAGCTCAGAAATGGGAGAAGGCAGCAGGAGAGGCATGAGAATCTTCTAGTGGGAGTAAACTAAAAGGGAAGAAGATACTTTCCAGGTGAGATGCAGCTAAGGTGTGGTGGTGATATCTGAAAAATTAGAGACATAGATGGGAGGGGAATTCATAGCAATGACATTAATTTCAATAATTTTGATTCTGCAAACATGTATTAAGTCCATCCTGTGTTCTGGGAAATTTTTCATTTTTTTTTCTTATTGCATGAGTTGTTTCTCTCTGTCAAGAAAAGTTCATGATAGCATTCATAGTACTGAGTATATCTCCCTTAAAGAACTTTTGGGAGGACTTGGACAAGAGTTGTCAAAGCTGTAGACACACAGGTAAGTGGTAGCATGACTAGAGGACTAGAGAGAGTGTACTCCCAAAACAAGAAGATTGCTGATTCAGCACAATACTTTGGTATTTTGAGAGTGGTAGGCACTAGGGACAGAACACTGACAAATCATTTTAGGAGTCTTAGAATCTAATGGGGCCCAGAAAATTTGCAACACATAGATATGCATTATGATACAAGAATGAATGTGAGAGATAAAGGAGATGGCCAGATGAAGAGTTACAGGACAACGTGAGGTTAGATGACTCATTTTCTGTCAGATGGATCAACAAGGTTACCACAGCAGAGGTGACATTAGGGCTGAGATTTTAAGGTAGATCAGCATTTCAACAAGTAGAAATTAGGTTGAAGTTCATTCCAGGACAAGCACAAATGTTTGTAGACATGTATAATGTGAATAGGAGATAAAAGATCTTCCCCAGCCATTAATAGCCTCAGGTGGAGCTCATTAAGGGAAGCTTGATTAAAGGAGACTTATTTTATAGGAAGGCTCACATCTTTTGTTAATTGCTAATGAAGCATTGGATCACGAGGGTCTTGATACTCTCTAAGCTGAAAAGTGTATATATATATTCGGAGGTAAGATTTTACTTTGGGGGTTTAATATTTGGAAGAAGGTTCTTGTGCCAGATGAGAGTCTGGGTAGCCATTAAGGATTCCCCCTTGACACAATTTGAAAACTTAAATGTTGATGCTTCTCTATGTATGGATGTAATGTTCTGACAGTTGAATCTGTCTTTGGATCTGTGATATATGTATTCTTTATGGACAGACAGTTAGAAGCCCTGTATGTTGGTCTTTACTTTTCTGCTTGTATTTTTTCTGTTGGTAATGTAATTAAAGGAGATTCCTGAGTGCTTTTAAAGTTGCTTTCCTTAGAAAAGCAGATTTAAGAGCCTGTGTCACCAGGTCATTCTGGATGCTGCTGCTACAGTATGATACCAATGCAACAAACTGTATCATAATTATTGGAGTTTGTGACATAACCTCCTAGTAATTTATAAGACACATGAGGGCAGTATCCACTTCCTAATTTTCTTTGAATCTCTACTTTCAAATATACCTATAATTATCGATCTTTTGAATGACTAATTGAATAAATGAATGAATGAGATTGGACACCACATATCTGATTTCTGAGAATAATCCTTTTTCCTCCTAGAAGTGTGATGCATTCTTTATTTACCCTAATGTGGTTTTCTGTGAATACAATTCCAAGGACTATGTGGTGCCATGGAAAGTCCCAAGATACTGAGTCAGGTGACTTCCATTCTAGCCTGAACTCATTCTTCCATCAGCACCATGGAGTACTACAGTATTATCTCCAGGTTCCCTACTCTAAAATTCCTTGAATCCTAAATGATTGCTCTGCCCCAAATTCCATTTTATTACTCTTCATGAGATACCTTTTGAATGTCCAATTTTTCTTGCATGAAAGCTTCTGGGCCTCAGAGGGATTAATTAAGAGAAACGTCAATTCATAGCCATAAATTCAGTGAAATAACCCAATGAGTATGACACACACATGCACACACACACACACACACACACACACAAAGCCTATCTACCTCCCCCACGCTGATGCTGCTAAAATGATTGTAGGAATTTGATATTTAAAGGAGAAAAATGTACCTAAAGCACACACAGAGATATATTTAGAATACTAAGAACATATATATATATATATATATATATATATATATATATTACAATATATCGGCATATTTTTAAAATATATTTCATCGACATTAATTCATGTGCTATTGGCCCACAAAAAAATAAAGTAGAGGAAAAGTATGTGCCTTTTAACAGTGTATTGCAATTACTTTCAATGTCATTAAGATAGGAAGCCAACATACTTCTCTTCCAAGATCTTCATAAATTAGTAGATGTCAAGAAAGCCCAAGCCTGAAACCAATACTCTAGATCTTGACCTTCCACGTATTTTGGTGGTGACGAATTTTGGTGATGAATGATTGCTTATGTTCATCTTTTGTTGCTGAAGAAGACCATGCCATCAGAGAAATGATGACATGACTTGTACTTGGCTTTGTTTTGAGTGAAGGAGGGCTGTGCAGGTCTCACCAGCCTGACTTCTCCCCCAGAGTTATCTGAATTCAGTGACCAGATATTCATCAAGATGACTAGAGATGGTCTAGGATGCAATGGGAGACGGTGGACTCTTTAGAGCAAAGTTTTTGCAGGTACAATGAGCTAGATGTAGTTCACTGTTCTACTAACTTGAGATTCTAAGGATCCGTGTTTCTATGTATCTGCACTTTGGATTTTGATTGTTGCAGTCTCCTTTATTACTCTCCAGTAATATGTAAATTCCTTCTTGGCAGGAACTGCTACACTTTGAATTCCCAAGACGTGTCCCGATGCCTGTGAAGAATACTTAAGAAATGTTGGTTGAGTAATTATTTATTGATCCTCTAGCATTATAAGGTGTTGTTATCCATCTATAATCTATATACCTACCAACGGGTGTAGTGCATATATCTCCATGCACAATATATTCCACCCCATTCCATCATGCGAGTGAGCACTAGCAGTTGAACAGATGGGCAACACTCTCCAAATCACTACAGAAATGAGAGGAAAGAAAGAGTTCCAAAATCGGGGAAATTTTTCAGGAAAGATATCATTCTCACAGAATGTTTCCTTCCACAGAGGACTGACAACTAAGAAGTGATGGTTCACTCAAATGACGAATAAGCATAACATGTAGGGTATTGTAATAATTCACATATTTGTAATCATAATTCATATTTTTATAGTTAAACTCTTTCAGACAAGGAGAAATGTTCAGAGTAAGTCAAAGGTGACAAGGTTGTAGAAAAATAAAATAAAAATTTCAGCAACTTGATACGTGTTGGACATTATAACAAAAAAATAGAATAAAAGAATAAGATAAAATAGCTCCTGCCTTCAAAAGGTGTGCAATCAAATGGTAGTGGGAGGAGCTGTAAGAAATGGACCTGTGACTTCTCTGATATGGGAGATCCCTTTAATGATTTAGATCTGAACTTTCTGGCAGTTTAGTCCTAGAGAGCTGTCTAGAGTACTGAGAAGCCAAGGAGTGTCCTAAGGTCACACATACAATATTGATGAATGGCATTATTTGATTTTCCTGTCGTTGTGGTTGGTTCCCTATAGAGTATGCAAGGCTTCTTTTTGTATGTATATATGCATAAATTCTAAATACATCTGAAATGAATAAACACTTGATTTCTCATTTTTCTTCTATCCCTCTACTGGGAAACAAAGAGGCATACTTCACCAACAGGCCTTTGAAGTTAATACTACTTCTTTTTATCTTTCATTGTTATTTTGTTTCAACAAAGCCCCTGAATAAAATATTCTGTTGGTTCTGTTTCATTTTCATTAGCATAAAATATACATCCCATGTATGTGATAGGTAGATAGATAGATAGATAGATAGATAGATAGATAGATAGATAGACAGACATATGGATAGGTAGGCAGATAGGTAGGTAGGTAGGGATATAGATAAGACAGAGGCTCAGTAGTACTGTCCTTGGGTTAAAGGAAATATATACTCTAGTAGCTTTTCTAATTCAGCTTCAATTTATTTTCTAGGATGGTTTGAACCATTCATAATTCCAACATTTTTAGTGTGTTTACTATCCCATAGTCCCACCAGTAATTACTTTTTCCCTATTTTATAGAGATTTCTTTGAAACATCTTGGGTCTCTTGATACCTCTAGGTCTGGTAGTGATTTTTTTTCTGTTTCCTCCACCCTCTACCCATATCATTTCAGAACTAAGAGCAAGGATAAGTGCTTTTTATTTTCAGCCATTTGCACCACATCTCATTGTCTCATTTTCTCCTAATGCCTCCTTCTTAGTTTTTGATGGAGGCAGCTTAGTCATGTGATCTCCAGGTATCTTCAACTTCTCTTCTTCATCTGTGAAAGTTGGTAAAACCTATATTCTCATGTTATTATGGCATTACATTTTTTCTTGTTTTCCGAAAAAAAAAAACCATTTTGTCAAATACTTCAAATCATTACGTCAAGTACTTCAAATCATTACATCCAGACGCTCTGTTCCTTGACAAAGATTCAACTAAAAATTACAATAATATCATAATTATGGTTCATTTTTATATAGCATTCTAAAGTTTGAACATCGCTTTCTGTAGTATCTCTCATTTGAGACTTATACCAGTCAAGTGAGCTGGTGCTTTTTTATTATGAGACTCTCAGAGAGAAAATTAGAAGATCTCAAGTAGAGAGTCCTAAGTGCCTTTAGGTACCATCAAGCTCAGTGTCCTCATTTTTACCTAAGGGAACCAAGGCACAGAGAGGCTTAGTGTTTGGCCCATGTTCACATATGTGTCTGAGGAGCAATTTGAACATTAGTCTCCCCTGGGAGAGAAGGAACTTAAGAAACTTGAAATGTGATTTTTCTTACTTTTAAAAATTTTAATGTATTTCCTCTTCTATAGAACAAACTTATTTTTATCGTTTTTGTTCAACATAACTGACCTTCCCCTCTTCTTCCTGCTTGAAAATTCTTAGATACTACAAAAGACCCATTTGCCTCTATGAATCCCTTTCAGCCTGAAGCACTCTGCACATTTTCTCCTTGAAGGTCTTGTCACGTCCCTTTTCTTTTCCTACTGATGACTTACTAAAAGCACACTTTCCATCATCTGCCCTCCTATTTCCTTTTTGAAGTTTCCTTTTAAAAATAATTTATTTTCCCTCCCTGAATTTCTAGTCACTTGTCTACAACCTAAAAAAGACAAAATTCTCACCTTCATCATTTCAGAATCAAATCTTCCTTTGTTACCAAAAGAGACGTTAGGCACGTATTCACTGAATAAGTATGAAACAGCTTCTACCTACAAGGTATTGTTTTACCACGATTCGCTATGAACCATGTTTATGATCACAGCATGAAAGGGTTAGGGTCACTGGATTTTATATTTATAATTTGAGGAGACCACAAAGTTCAAAAATGAGGATGCTGAGGTTCCTTGAAGTGAGAAGACTTTTTAGCTCTTTACCATGGTTAAATGTTTTTAATATTGTTGAATTTTGGGGGGATTCTTCAACTCCTATGAGTTACATTATCATTTCTCTTCTATCTCCAGGTCTCCTTGACTTCTGTTTATCTCTGTCCCTCTCCATACACACACACAAACACAAACACACATACATATACATACACATGCACATATATATGCACATATACATGCATATGCACATATATACATATAAATATATACATACACATATGCATATTCATACACACATACACATAAACACACAAACACTTCAATATAGCTCTCTCTTTTTTTTTTAAATTTAAATATTTAATTTATTTATTTTCAGCTTTCCACAATTACTTTCATAAGTTTTAACTTTTCTCCCCTTCCTCCCCAAGATATCATGCAATCCAATATGGGCTGTACAATACGTTTCTATTAAACACATTTTCACATTAGTCATATTGCATAGGAGAATTATCACGAATGAGAAGAACCATGAAAAACAAAACCTAACAAAAGACAAAAGGGTCCGTTTCACTTTGCAACCCAACTTCATAGTTCTTTCTCTGAATGTGAATGGCATTTTGTATCATGAGTCCTTTGGAAAAGTTTTCGGTTCTTGTAATGCAAATTCTATTAAAATCAATCATCAGATGCTGTGGCTGTTAATGTGTAAAGTGTTTCCCTGGTTCTTCTTGCTTCACTCAGGATCACTTCAAATAAAGCTTTCCAAGTATCCAAGTTTTCCTGAAGTCCACCTGAACAGGATTTATTATTGCACAACAATATTCTATTACATTCATCTACCAAAACTTTTTGAGTCATTCCCCAATTGATGGGCATTCCCTTGATTTTCATTTTTTTTTGGCCACCACAAAAAGAGCTGCTGTAAATATATTTGTACATGTGGGTCCTTTTCCCATTTTTATGATCTCTTTGGGATATAGTCCTAGAAGCAATATTGCTAGGTTAAAGGGTATGTACAATTTTATAGCCCTTTGGGCATAATTCCAAATTGTTCTCTAGAATGATTGGATCAGCTCACAGCTCTATCAAAAATGAAATTATGTTCCAACTCCCCTACATCTTCTCCAAGAGTTATCATCTTCCTGTTTTGTCATATTATCCAATCTGATAGGTGTGATGTGGTACCTCAGCATTGTTTTGATTTACATCTCTCTAATAAATGAATGAATTTACATCTCTCTAATGAATCTCTAATTAATTTTTTCTTATGACTACAGAAAGCTTTAATTTCTTCTCAATTTATCAATTGGGGGATGACTTGTATTCTGGTAAATTTGACTCCATCCTCCATGTATTTTAAAAATGAGGCCTTGATCAGAGATGTTGATTGCAAAAACTCTTTTCCTGTTTTCTGCTTCCCTCCTATTCTTGGTTGAATTGGCTTTCTTTGTGCAAAAACTTTGTGCAAAAAATTCAATGTAATCAAAATTATCCATTTTGCATTTTGCAATGTTCTCAATCTTTTTTTTTCATAAATTCCTCCATTCTCCATAAATCTAAGAAATAAACTATCTTTGATGCTCTATTTTCTGTATACTATCAACTTTAAATCTAGATTATCTACCCATTTGGACTTTATTCCTATGTACTGTGTCAGGCATTGGTCTATGCCCAGTTCCTGCCACACTGTTATCCAGTTTTCCCAGTAGTTTTTTGTTGAACAGTGAGTTCTTATCCCAGAAGCTGGAGTCTTTGGATTTATCAAACAGTAGATTGCCATAATCATTGATTTCTATGTCTTGTGTACGTCACATATTCCACTCATCTATCCCTCTGTTTCTTAGCCAGTACCAAGTGGTTTTGATGATTGTTGCTTTATAATACAATTTAAGATCTGGTATGGCTAGGCCACCTTCCCTGCCATTTGTTTCCATTAATATCCTTCATTTTCTGAAACTGTTGCTCTTCAAGATGAATTTGATATTATTTTTTGCCCTAGATAAAAATTTTTGGTAGTTTTGCTATATGGCACTGAATAGGTGAAATAATTTAGGTAAAGTTGTCACTTTTTATTACATTAGCTTCATCTACCCATGAGCAACTGGTGTTTTTCCCATTATTTCAATTTGACTTTATGTATGTGAAAAGTATTTTAATTGTGTTCATATAGTCCCTGGATTTTTTTTTTGGTAGGTAAACACCCAAATATTTTATAATGTCTAAGGTAATTTTAAATTGCATTTCTCTTTCTATTTCTTGCTGTTGGGCTTTGCTCTAGAATTGCAGGTGATTAATATGGTTGTATTTTATATCTTGTAAATCTGCTAAATTTTTATTAAGTTTATTATTTCAAGTAGTTTCTTGATTCTCTAGGATTCTTTAGTACAATATCATGTCATCTGCAAAGAGTGATAACTTAGTTCCTTCTTTACCTATTCTAATTTCTTCAATTTATTTTTCTTGTCTTATTGCTAAAGATATAATTTCTAGTATCATATTGAACAACACTGGTGATAATGGACATTCTTGTTTTACCCCAATTTTATTGAAAATATGTATGGTTTGTCTCCATTACATATAATGCTGCCTGATGGTTTTAGGTAGATGCTACCTATCATTTTAAGGAAAGTTACATTTATTTCTATGCTCTCCAGTGTTTTTGATAGGAATGGGTGCTGTATTTTGTCAAAAGCTTTTCTGCATTTATTGAGATAATCACATGGTTTCTGTGACTGGTGTTGTTGTTTATTCTTTTACATATATTGAACCAGCCCTGCATGCCTGGTATAAATCCTACCTGATCAAAGTGTAATATTATTGTGGTAAGTTGCTGGAATATTTTTGCTAATATCCATTTAAATTTTTTGCATCTATATTCATTAGGGAATTTGGTATGTAATTTTCTTTCTCTGTTTTGGCTCTTGCCAGTTCAGGTATCAGTACAATATTTGTATAATAAAAATAATTTTGCAGGACTTCTTTTTCACCAATATTCCCCAATAGTCTACATAGTATTGGAATTAACTTTTCTTTAAATGTTTGCTAAAAATTATTGGTAAATCCATCTGCCCCTGGAGATTTTTTTCCTAGGGAGTTCATTGTTTGCTCATTCAATTTCTTTATTTCTGAGATGGGGTTACTTAAGTATTTTACTTCCTCTTCTGTTAATCTGTGCAATTTATACTTTTGTAAATATTCATTAATTTCAGTAGGATTATCAAATGTGTGAGCATACAATTGGACAACACAGCTCCAAATTTTTTTTAATTTCCTCTTCATTGCTTGTCAATTCACACTTTTCATCTTTGATACTGGTCATTTGGTTTTCTTCTTTCTTTCTTTTTAATCCAATTTAACCAGGGTTTGCCAATTTTATATTTTTTTCATAAACCACCACAGTTTTATTTATTAGTTCCATGGTTTTCTTAATTTCAATTTTATTAATCTCTCCTTCGGTTTTCAATATTTCTAATTTGATATTTAACTGTCGATCTTCAATTTGTTCTTTTTCTAGCTTTGTTAATTGCCTTCCCAATTCATTGGCATCTGTCTCTATTTTATTCATGTAAGCATTCAGAGATATAAAACTTTCCTTAAGAACCACTTTCACTGCAACCCATAAGTTTCGGTAGGTTGTCTCTTTATTTTCATTTTCTTCATTGAAAGTATGGATTGTAACTATGATTTGTTGCTTGACCAACTTCTTAGTAAGGATAGATTATCTACTTTCCAATTAATTTTAGTTTATTTCTTCATGGTTTTTCATTACAAACATTTTTCATTACAGCATCAGCATCATCCTCATCTTTATCCTCATCTTCCATCTCCTCATAGTCATGTGAAAAGGATGCATTGACTTTCTTGCCTTTTTTCACTGGACTGTGAGATTTTTATGCCATAGTACATGGTCAGTTTTTGTGTATGTACCATTTACTGCTGAAAAAAGGTATATTCCTTTATATTCCCATTCAATTTTCTCCAGAGGTTTACCATAGTTACCTTTTATAAAATTCTATTCACTTCTTTAACTTCTTTTTTACTTGTTTTGAGATTTGCTTCATCAAGTTCTGAGAGGGGCGGAGTGAGTTACCCCATTAGTAGAGTTTTGCTGTCTATTTCTTCCTGTAATTCCCTTAACTTCTCCCCTCAGAATGTGAATGCTATACCATTTACTGCACACGTGTTTAATAATGGTATTACTTCTTTGTCCATGGTGTCTTCTCACAGAATATACTTTCTTTATCTATTTTGATTAGTTCTGTTTTTGCTTTTACTTTGTCTGAGATTAGGATTGCTACCCATGTTTTTTTTTTTTTTACTTCAAGTGAATCATAATATATTCTACTCCAGCCTTTTACCTTTACTCTGTATATATCCCCTTGTTTTAAAAGTTTTTCTTGTAAATGACATATTGTAAAATTATGGTTTTAATCCACTCTACTATCCTCCTCCATTTTATGAGAGTTCGTCCCATTCACATTTACAGTTATGATTACTATGTCTTTCTCTCCATCTTATTTCTACTTGTATTTATGCTTTTATTTCATCATTCTCCCTTCCCCTCCTCAAAAGAGTTTTGCTTTTGACCACTGCTTCCCTCAATCTTCCTTCCCTTCTGTGATCACTCTTTTTTCCCCTGTTGCCTTACTTTTTCCCTCCTTTCTAACCAGCACTCCTTTTTCTTTTTCTTTTCACCTCCTACTGTCCATAGGGCAAGTTACATTTCTATACTCAACAGAATATATTGTTCCCTCCTTGAACCAAATCTGATGTTAAAAATCTCACACAACTGTCATCTCCCTCCCTCCTTTCCCTCTACTGTAATGTTTGGTGCCTCTTCGTGCCACACAATTCACTCTTTTCTGCCTCCCCCTTTCCTCTTCTCACGTTATAATCCCTTTGCGCTCCTTAATTAAGTTTTTTGTCATCACATCGGTTAACTTATTCCCACACCATCTGACTATGTGTATACCTTTTAAATGTCATAGTAAACATGCAATTTTGAAGATTAACATGTATCATCCTCTCACACAGGGATATGAACTGTTTGCCCTTATGGAATAGCATTTTCCCCCCTGTTTACCCTTCTATGCCTCTTTTGAGTCTTGTATTTGAAGATCACATTTTCCACTGAGCTCTGGCCTTTCCATCAGGAAGGTCTAGAAGTCTCTTATTTCATTGCATGCCCAATTCCTTGCCTGAAAGATTATGCTCAATTTTGCTAGTTAATCCTTGATTGTAGTCCAAGCTCCTTTGCCTTACAGAACACCATCTTCCAACACCTCAGAACTATTAATATAGAAGCTGCAAGGTCCTATGTGATTCTGACTGTAGTTCAACGACATTTGAATTGTTTCTTTCTGCTGCTTGCAGTGTTTTCTTCTTGATCTGTTAACTATGTAATTTGGCTAAAATATTCCTTGGAATTTTCAATTTGAAGCATCTTTCAGGAGGGGTTTAGTGGGTTCTTTCGAGGAAGTTGGGACAATTTTCCTTGATGATTTCTTGGAAAATAATCTCCGGGTTATTTTTTTCCATTATGGCTTTTCTGTAGTCCAACAGTTTTTAGATTATCTCTCTTGGATCTATCTTCCAGGTCAGTTATTTTTACAATTAGATATTTCACATTTTCTTCTGTTTTTTCATTGTGTAGATATTGGTTGAATGATTCTTGATGCCTCGTTGTCATTAGGTTCTAGTTGCCTAATTTTAATTTTTAATGAATTGTTTTCTTCAATTAGTGTGGTACCTCCTTTTCAATTTTACCAATTTTGCTTTTCAGTAAATTATTTTCTCCAGTTATGTTTTGTACTTCTTCCATTTGGACAATTTTACTTTTAAAAGACTTTTTTTTTTCTCTTCAGTGAAATTTTTTCCATTTTGTCCATTGTGTTTTTTAAAAGAACTGGCCGATTTTTCTTCTACCTCTCTAATTTGGCTTTAAAAATCCTCCTTGAGCTCTTCCAAGTCTTCTTTTTGGTCTTGAGACCAGTTCATATTCCCTGTTGAGCCTTTACATGTGGTAATTATGTCAAGTATATCATCTCTGAATTAATATTTTTTCTTCCCTGTCCCCATTATAAGTTCCTACTTTTTTGCTTTTCTAGTTTGCTTCTTGTTCATTGTGATTGCATTTTTTCCCCTAGATTTTAAAGCAAATCTCTGCTTCTGGGTCATGGAGACTCTGTCCCAAGCTTCTCATGCTGGGAACTGGAGTCATAGTTACTTGCTTGTTATGCTGTGGCCTCTGCTTCTGTCTGCTAGAAGCTATATAATACTTCACCTGGTACTTAGCTGGAGCTGGCTGCTGTCTGCCATTGTCAAGGCCAGGTGAAGTCTTTCTGAGTTTCCCAAGGGTTACACTAAAGATCGCAGTGTGTGTGTGGGGGGGGGGGGGCGGGTGTGGTCTGGTTGCCTTCTCCTCTAGGGCTGTGATAGAGTACAGGTAGACTCAAGCAGTGGTGAATGCCCCTCCACACTGGTGTCTGCCAATTTTCCTGATTCTGGAAAGACACACATCAGGTCATGTTGTGAGAGCTTGCAGGCTCCAACCCCCTGGAGCTCAGAAACTCCTGCTGACCTGCTGAAGTGGAACTTGGTGGATGCATGCCATCCTGACTGGGTCCTCTTTAGTCACCACGAGAGGCACCCTTCTGGAGATCTTCCTAGGCTCCTGAGCTAAAAGTCTTCTGTATCCCTTCTACTGGCTGCACTATTCCAGGATATTTCCTGGGGTTATATTCTGTGGATTGTTCAAGGTCAATAAGGGGAAGATGAGAGCACTAATGGCTTACACTGCCATCTTGTCCCTCAGAAGGTAAAGTAGGTGATTTTCAAACATTTAGTCTATGGGCTGATAGCCCAAAAGTATCTGTTACTGCTGCTGTCACAGGCCCTGTACTTCTCTCTCACCCAGGTCTGACAAACCCCTGTCATGCACAGAGGGGTTTGGCCATTGCTGTGGCTAGCTCCTGCTCCTCTATTGTGGGGCCTATCTCTGCATGTTCTGTGCTCTCCCAGTCTGGTGCAACAAATCCTTCACATCAACTCTACTGGCCTGGAAATCTGCCACACTCCTTCTCCTAATGGATTCTGTCAGTCTCACATTTTTTCAGATTCTCTTTTTAGAGCTTTCTGAAAGAATTTGTGAGAGACCTCAGGTGAGTCTCTGCTTTCACTCAGTCATCTTGGTTCCATCCCCTTTCCTTTTCTGCAGTGCAGATTCACCAACTGCCTTTTCTATATCTTGAACAGCATAACTCATGGCATCTGAAATTCAACATGTCCAAAAGATAATCCATTATCTTTTTCAAAGACTCTTTCTTTTTCAAGTTTTCCTGTCAATATCAATGACATTTCCATGCTCCCAGTCACTAGGCTTCAAAACCCAGCATCTTTTTATTCTCACAGTTCCATCACCTAGGTACTACAATACCATGGCTCGCTGTTTCTACCTTCTCAACATATTTCATATATGTCCTCCTTCTCTCCATTCTCATAGCACACAATAGGTTATAAGCATCTCACAGAGTGTCTACTATCATAGCAAGATATTTTGATTCCCTGAATCAAATATTAAGAATTAAATATGAAAATTAAGAGACTATTGACAACTTTGCAAATAATAGTTTCAACCAAATAATGACACTGGATGCAAGATTTAAAAAGATAAAGGAATGAGGGGAGGAAAGGGATGAGATTAAAAATATAAATAGACTTTTCAGAGGTAGACTGAGAAATGGAGAATAGGTAATAAGGAGACAGCCTGAAGGAATGAAGTAGAGTCCAGTGAAAGATTTTTGAAGATTAGAGACTTTGGGGCATTCTTGAAAGAAGAATGGAATAAAACAATAGAAAATAGTAATAGATTGAACATGAGAAAGGAGGGTAGTAATCTGCAATGCAATGTTCTGGAGAAGTAAGGGAATTATATTAAATGGACATGTCAAGGGCTTGGACTTGGCTAAAAGAAGGACCACTTTTTTTCAGGGTCTAATGGCAAAGCAAGAGAAAGTGGCAGTTGTTACCAATGTGCTTCAGGACTAGAAAATCAGAAGACAAGCAAGTCACGGTGGGAAACAGAAAGATCCTTGATGAGTGTGAGCAAGATGTAATATCTGTAAAATCATGAGCTCCAGGAAAAGAGAATGAATAAATCACTCCATCAAGGCATTTAAAGGCAGAAAGAGAAAATATGCTGATCACATTGCAAACAAAAGAAATTGCTGGTGAATAGCCAAAATGGTGAGAAATCAGGAGAAAAGAATATGATATATTAGGTAGATACCTTGAATGGAATTGGAATGCTACACTTAGAGTCAGAAATCATTAAGTCCAAATCTGTTCTAAAATAGTGGAGATAATAGTGACACTCCAAGTTGTATATAATTAGATAATATGTGTAAAGCGTTTTACATCCATTAGTCATATTATATATATATATATATATATATATACACATATATATGTATATATATCGAGAGAGAGAGAGAGAATAGATATTTACATAGTCAATTACTATGCCAAGTCCCTCAGCAATAGTGTTCATTTAAACCTCACAAAACCCTGAAAATTACGGGGTTTTATTATACCTATTTGAGGAAATTGAGGTAAAGTTTGAGAAATTTGTACAACTTCACATAAGCAATAAATATCTAAGGCAGAATATGGACTCAAGTCTTTCTGACTCCAGGCTTAGTGCTCTCTCCACTGTGGTGGACCTTCATGCCTCTAACATCTCTACATGTTTGATATTATCACTGAGGGACAACACAGATGGGATATCCACAGAACAGGTAGGCATAGATACATTGTTAGCTCTATCATTGAAAGAAACTCTTGAAATAGAATAATTTAAAATTCGACCATAAGTGTGATAAATATGAGAGAGAAAAACATTTTGTTAAATTGTATATTTTGGGAGGAGGAGCCAGTATGGCGGAGTGGAAAGATTCATGTATGCTAGCTCCAAACCCACAGCCCATATATTTTCTGTAAAAAGAACTCCCTACAAATTCTGGAGCAGAGCAAGCTGGGCAGAAACACAGTGGAAGAGATTTCCATTCCAGAGAGCCCTGGAAAGCCGTCCCCAGGGGTCTGTCGTGCTCCAGACGCAGAGCCCACCCTTGTGCTGCCCTGGCCATATGGCCCCAGAGGAGCAGATCCGAGCAGGCTTCAGGGGTGGAACCTCCAGCGGCTGCGAAGGTCCCACTGCCCACAGGCGCTCAAGGTCAGTGAGAGAGACTTCTGAGCTGACCAAGAGGGGAGCGGGGTGTCTCCATAACTCAGGCCCCCTCAGGAGGCAGTGGGACAGGCAGCGGCAGAGACAGCAGCAG
Organism: Bettongia penicillata ogilbyi; assembly: GCA_023548195.1. Lineage (NCBI taxonomy): Eukaryota > Metazoa > Chordata > Mammalia > Diprotodontia > Potoroidae > Bettongia > Bettongia penicillata. Next base: position 950,201 of record JAJHZJ010000046.1, on the reverse strand, counting down.
CACGGGACTCCCGGAGCAGAAAGGAGCTCAGGGCCATTACCTAAGGTCTCTGCATAAACCCCCTGAGGGAACTGAGACTGGGAGGCAGCCCTGCTCCCACCCGCTCCATTACTGTAGGTCTCTGCATAAAGCCCCTGATGGAACTGAGCTGAGGGGCGGCCCTGCCCCCACCCAAGTACCAGAACTTAAGCTCACATTAAATAGCAGCCGTTCCAGCCACAGAAAGCCTTGAGGCTGGGGAGCAGCATTTGAATCTCAGACCCCAAGCACTAGCTGGGCAGATCAAGGCAGGGGTGGACAGGAATCTCAGAAGTCAAGTAACAGGCTGGGAAAATGCCCAGAAAAGAGAAGAAAAATAAGACCATAGAGAGCTACTTTCTTGGGGAAGAGATGTTCCTTCCTCCTTTCATTTCTGATGAGGAAGTACAATGCTTGCCATCAGGGAAAGATGTGGAGGGTGGGGCCTCTGTATCCCAGACATCCCAGGTGGATGTCCGGTGGGCTCAGGCCATGGAAGAGCCCAAAAAGGATTTTGAAAATCAAGTTAGACAGGTGGAGGAAAAACTGGGAAGAGAAATGAGAGAGATGCAAGAAAAGCATGAAAGACGGGTCAATACCTTCGTAAAGGAGACCCAAAAAAATGCTGAAGAAAGTAACACCTGGAAAAATAGGCTAACTCAATTGGCAAAAGATGTTCAAAAAGCCAATGAGGAGAAGAATGCTTTCAAAAGCAGAATTAGCCAAATGGAAAAAGAGGTTCAAAAGCTCACTGAAGAAAAGAGTTCTCTCAAGATTAGAATGGAACAGATGGAGTCTAATAACTTTCTGAGAAACCAAGAAAACACAAAAAAAAGAATGAAAAAATGGAAGAGAATGTGAAATATCTCATTTGGAAAAACAAAAATTGATCCAGGAGGGACAATTTAAAAATTATGGGACTACCTGAAAGTCATGATCAAAAAAAGAGCCTAGACATCATCTTTCATGAAATTATCAAGGAAAACTGCCCTGATAGTCTAGAAACAGATGGCAAAATAATTATTGAAAGAATCCATCAATCACCGCCTGAAAGAGATCCAAAAAGAGAAACTCCTAGGAACATTGTGGCCAAATTCCAGAATTCCCAGGTCAAGGAGAAAATAGTGCAAGCAGCTAGAAAGAAACAATTCAAGTATTGTGGAAATACAATCAAGATAACATAGGATCTAGCAGCTTCTATATTAAGGGATCGAAGGATGTGGAATAGAATATTCCAGAAGTCAAAGGAACTAGGACTCAAACCAAGAATCACCCACCCAGCAAATTTGAGTATGATACTTCATGGAAAAATTGGTCTTTCAATCAAATCGAGGACTTTCAAGCATTCTTGATGAAAAGACCAGAGTTGAAAAGAAAATTTGACTTTCAAACATAAGAATGAGAAGCATGAAAAAGTAAACAGCAAAGAGACATCATAAGGGACTTCCCGAAATTGACATTCCCACATGGAAAGACAATATTTGTAACTCTGGAAACTTTTCAGTATCTGGGTAGTTGGTGGAATTACACATACACATACAAACACATACACACACATGCACACACACATACACACATGCATGCACACACAGAGACAGAGAGCACAGAGTGTATTGAAAAGGATGGGATCATATCTAAAAAAAAATTAAGGTAAACGTTGAGAGAGAAATGTATTTGGAGGAGAGCAGGTGAAATGGAATGGGGTAAATTATCTCTCATAGAAGAGGCAAGCAGGAGTCTTTTTAGTGTAGGGGAAAAAGGAGAGCTGAGAAAAAAAACATGAAGTCTACTCTCATCACATTCAACTAAAGGATTTAATAAAATGCACACTCATTTTGTTATGATAACCTATCTTACAATACAGGAAAGTGGGGGAGAAGGGGAGAAGCAGGGTGGGGGGTATGATGGAAGGGAGGGCAATGGGAAGAGGGAGCAATTTGAAGTCAACACTTGGGGAGGGACTGGATCAAAAGAGAGAACAGAAGAAGTGGGGGGCAGGACAGGATGGAGGGAAATATAGTTAGTCTTACACAACAAGACAATTATGGCAGTCATTTACAAAACTACACACATATGGCCTATATTGAATTGCTTTTTTCCCAAAGGGAATGGGTGGGGAAGGAGGGATGAGGAGAAGTTGGAACTCAAAGTTTTAGGAACAACTGTTGAGTATTGTTCTTACTACTAGGAAATAAGAAATACAGGTAATGAGGAATAGAAAGTTATCTGGACCTACAGGACAAAACAGATAATGGGAGCAAGAGAAGGGAGGGATGATAGAAGAGAGGGCAGATTGGTGATAAGGGAAATTAGAATGCTTGTTGTATTGGGGTGGGAGGAGGGGACAAATGGGGAGAAAATTTGGAACCCCAAATTTTGTGATAACGAATGTAAAAAATTAAATAAATTTATATTAAAAAAAAGAAATGTATAAAAAAATTGGGGGTTCCAAATTTTCTCCCCATTTCTCCCCTCCCCCACCCCAAAACGCCAAGCATTCTAATTGCCCCTATCACCAATCTGCTCTCTCTTCTAACATCCCTCCCTTCCCTTATCCTCATCTTCTCTTTTGTCCTGTAGGGCCAGATAACTTTCTATTCCCCATTACCTGTATTTCTTATTTCCTAGTAGCAAGAATAATACTCAACAGTTGTTCCTGAAACTTTGAGTTCCAACTTCTTCCCATCCCTCCCTCCCCACCCATTTCCTTTGGGAAAAAAGCAATTCAATATGGGCCACATCTGTGTAGTTTTGCAAATGACTTCCACAAGAGTTGTGTTGTGTAAGACTAACTATATTTCCCTCCATCCTATCCTGCCCCCCCATTGCTTCTGTTCTCTCTTTGGATCCTGTCCGTCCCCAAGAGTGTTGACTTCAAATTGCTCCCTCTTCCCACTGCCCTCTCTTCCATCATGCCCCCCAACCTGCTTGTCCCCTTCTCCCCCACTTTTTTGTATTGTAAGGTAGGTTTTCATGTCAAAATGAGTGTGCATTTTATTCCTTCCTTTAGTCAAATGTGATGAGAGTAAGCTTCATGTTTTTCTTTCACCTCTTCTCTTTTTCCCTACACTGAAAAGTATTTTGCTTGCCTCTTTTATGAGAGATAATTTGCCCCATTCCATTTCGCCCTTTCTCTTCCCAATATATTTCTCTCTCACTGCTTAATGTCATTTTTTAAAGATATGTTCCCATCCTATTCTATTCACTGTGTGCTCTGTGTGTTTGCGTGTGTGTGTATGTGTTTGTGTGTGTGTGTGTGTGTGTGTAATCCCACCAACTACCCAGATACTGAAAAGTTTCCAGAGTTACAAATATTGTCTTTCCAGGTAGGAATGGAAATAGTTCAACTTTAGCAAGTCCCTTATGACTTCTCTTTGCTGTTTACCTTTTCATGCTTTTCTTCATTCTTGTGTTTAAAGGTAACATTTTCTTTTTGGCCCAAGAATGCTTGAAAGTCCTCTATTTCATTGGAAGACCATTTTCCCCCCTGAAGTTTGATACTCAGTTTTTCTGGGTAGGTGATTCTTAGTTTTAGTCCTAGTTTCTGTGACTTCTGGAATATCATATCCCATGCCCTTTGATCCCTTATTGTAGCAGATGCTAGATCTTGAGTTATCCTGATTGTATTTCCACAATACTGGAATTGTTTCTTTCTAACCGCTTGCAATATTTTCTCTTTGACCTGGGAACTCTGGAATTTGGCCACAATGTTCCTAGGAGTTGGTTATCTTTCAGAACGTGATTGGTGGATTCTTTCAATATTTACTTTGCCCTCTGGTTCTAGAATATCAGGGCAGTTTTCCTTGATAATTTCATGAAAGTTGATGTCTAGGCTCTTTTTTTGATCATGGCTTTCAGGTAGTCCCATGATTTTTAAATTATCTCTCCTAGATCTATTTTCCAGATCAGTTGTTTTTCCCATGAGATATTTCGCATTCTCTTCCACTTTTTCATTCTTTTGGTTTTGTTTTGTGATTTCTTGGCTTCTCAAAAAGTCATTAGCCTCCATCTCTTCCATTCTAATTTTGAGAGAACTATTTTCTTCAGTGAGTTTTTGTTCCTCCTTTTACATTTGGCTAATTCTGCTTTTGAAAGCATTCTTCTCCTCATTGGCTTTTTGAACCTCTTTTGCCAATTGAATGAGCCTATTTTTCAAGGTGTTATTTTCTTCAGCATTTTTTTGGGTCTCCTTTAGCAAGGCATTCACCTGCTTTTCATGCTTTTCTTGTATCCCTCTCATTTCTCTTCCCAATTTTTCCTCCACCTGTCTAACTTGATTTTCAAAATCCTTTTTGAGCTCTTCCATGGCTTGAGCCCATTGAATATTTATTTTGGATTTTTGGGATACAGAAGCCTTGACTTCTATATCTTTCCCTGATGGTAAGCATTGATCTTCCTCATCTGTAAGGACGGGAGGAGATATCTGTTCACCAAGAAAGTAACTTTCGATGGTCTTTCCCGCCCCCCTCTTTTGGGCATTTTCCCAACCAGTTACTTTACTTTTGGATCCTTTGTCAAGAGTAGGGTATACTGTTGGAATCTGTGAGATCTCAGTTCCTCCAAGGTGGCACAATCAAGAGTTTACTTGTCTCGACACAAAGAGGGGTTTTTGTGCCCAGAATCTTAGCAGATACCTGTCCACAGTCACTTGACCTCCAGTTCCACAAAGTCAGCACTTAGGGATGATTTTCAGATAAGCTGTATGGGCAGGGCCACCATTCAGTGTGAGACAAAGACCAGCTGGGCCAGGGCCTCCATCCAGGGCTGAGGTAAGAGTCAGCCTTCAACGTCCCCAGGGGTTTTTATGCTCCAACCATGGAGCTTCTCTATGGGCTGCTGTGCTGGCTCTGTGGCCTCTGACTACTGTTAGAGCTATGGGAAATCCCTTCTCCCTTCCTGGCTAGCTGATAAAACCCCATCACTGACCTTTGGCACCTGTGGACCCGCTACTATGACTGGAGGTTCCAACCCTGAGGTGTCCGCCTTCCAGAGTCTTGTCACTCCATTCAGCCAAGGCTGGACTGGGCTCCACACTTAGCTCCGTGTCAGACTCAACTGATGTTTCCGTGGGCTGGAAATCTCCTCCACTCTGTTGTTCTCCACTTATGCTGCTCCAAAATTTGTTGAGAGTCCCTCTCTACAGGTATTTTATGGGCTGTGGGGAGGACCTGCATAAGTGTGTCTTTCTAGTCCACCATCTTGGGGATCTACGTAGAGACGGAACTTATAAGGCAATATGACGTTATTCAATTTTTGTCAGTAGGCAGTGATTGTTTCAAAGTATAATTGAGTGGTGTGATCATAACTTATAAGAACAGTCCACCCACAAAAGGGCCATTGAGGCCTATGTCTTTAAAATTATTATTCTTTTGCTTAGTTTAAATTTTGGAGCATTTTTCCCTAGAGTTTTCTTTTATAGTTCTCTTTATTCCAAATATGGATAATGGAAAGTTAATTGTTGTGAAGAATTTTCATCTTGTGATGATTTGTTTTCCATGTCTATCTTATTTTAATTTATTGGTTATTATTTGTGGAACACAATACATAGGCCAACATCAAGACATTTAATTCAGAATCAAAATTGTTAATAATTTCATTTAGTAATTGAATTGATCTTTGCCCTTTTCAGCAAAAATGAGTGTCTCATTCTGAAGGAATAACAAAGCATATATTTGGTCAGAGGAATGTTGACTTATAATAATTTTAGCCTGCATTGAGCCTAGCTCTTGACATTTTTAGTAAGATTAAGTTAGTGTATTGGAAATAGTTCTGGACCTCAGTTTGAAAAGCAACTAATGGTTCCCAGCTTGATTTATCTACGTTCTCAGCTGTAGTTTCTCTCCTGAGCTCGTCTCACATGCCCAGTTGTTGTTGAACATCTCTAGCTATCTCAAACTTAACATTACAGTTAACCATACTTACTGTTTTTCCCCTTTTCAGAATTTTGTTTTAACATTGATAAAGGCACGACCATTCTCTCAGTCATACAAACTCACTAATTCAATATCGTACTGGATTCTTGTCTTACTCAAACACCACATATCCAAACGCTTCTCAATTCTGGTCATGTCTACCTTTACAACATTTCAGGTATATACCTCCTTCTTTCTACTTACGCAGCCACTCTTCTGGGCAAGGTCCTCCTATCCTCAGCTTTTGCAACAGCTTGCAAAGTGTTCTCCCTGTTACAAATTTCTCCTGTTTCCAACCTCCATTCCACCAAGTTTTCAAAATGATTTTCCTACAAGAGGTTGCAGATCATATCATTCTTTTCATAATTTCTAATACTTTGCTATGAAATCTAAATCATTAACACTACTTTTGTTACACTTTATTTTCCTTCACAAAGAGAGAATATAAAGGAAACCAATATTGATACTTTGCACTCGTTTCTGGTCTATGCACATGACATTTCATATTGTGAATCTATTCCAGACTCTCCTTTCTGGAATGTTCCTCCTCTTGGCTTTCCTGCTTCCAAGAATCAATCTCAATACCACCTTCAGCAGAAGGGTTTTCTTGCCTCTCTACACCCTCCATGATAACACCTTCACACTGAGATCATAAAGATCAATCAACCAAAAGGCAATTCTAGAGTACCCACTACCTTCTAGGTACTCTAGCTAGGTATTGTGCCTTTTAAGTGCCTGGGAATGGATAAAAAAGAAAATTGAAAATGAGCCCCTTCCCTCAAAGAAACTTGAAATTACATATACAAATATGCAATACATACCCAATAAATATAAGGCAATTTGATAGGATAGGAAGAGGGGAGGGAAAATCCTTAGCTGTTATTGGGGATCAAAAAAAAGAAAGAAAATATCAAAGGTACCATTTGGGTTCAGCTTTGAAGGAAAGAATAGAATCTAAAAGGCCAAAATGAGGAGGGAGGATAGCACTTCAGGTATGAAAGGCAGCTTGTTTCAAGAAAGGTAGATGGAAAATGGAATGTCTTATTTGAAGCAAACATGAAGACCCATTTGACTGGATTGAAGTGAGCACAAGGTAAACGCAGCAGTATATCTATCATAAGGATAGATCCATGTGATATTAGAGTAGATCAATGTTGTAAAAGGTGTTCACTGGCAACTGGAGGAGACTGCATTGAATCATAGAGGTAATAGGGAGTCACTAGACTTTATTGAGAATGACCACCATCAAATGAACAATCAAAAACACTCAATGAAAAGAAAGCATTAGTGATATAAAACACAATAAACAAAAGTCATGAGACTTTCTCCAATTGATAAATGGGAAAGGGTATAAACAGACAATTTTCAGAAGAATTAAAAACCTTTCTATAGTCATATTAAAAATTCCCTAAATTATTATTGATTAGAGAAATGCAAATTGAAAGAACTCTGAGATACTATCTTATACCTATCAGAAATGACAAATGCTGGAAAGAGTAAGGGGAAAAAATGGTACACTAATGAACTGCCAGTGAACTGGAGAACTGGTTCAGGTACTCTACAGAACAATTTGGAAGTAGGCCCAAAGGACTAAAGCATTGAGTGTACCCTTTGACACAGCAATGCCACTACTAAGACTGTACCCCAAAGAAATTTCAAAAAAGAAGAAGGACCTATATTTACAAAAATATATCAAAGCACCTGTTTTTTATTTTATCTAAGATTTGGAAACTGAAAGAATGCTCACCAACTGGGGAATAATTGAAAAAGCTGTGACATGATTTTAATATAGTGCAATTCTGGTATAATAAATGACAAGGTTGGCAGTTTGAAAAAAAAGCAAACATTGCAAGAACTATATGAACTGATGCAATGCGAAGCGAGAAAAACCAAGAGATCACTTTTTATGATAGCAACGATACTGTAATGATGATCAGCTCTGAAAGACTTGGCTGCTCTGATCAAGACAATGATCCAAAGCAGTTCCAAAGGAGTCATGATGGCATAAGAGACAGCTGTTGAACTCTGCATGAAAATTGAAATATATTTTTTTCATGTTCTTTATCTAGGTTTTTTTTGAAATAAGAATATGAAAATATATTTTGCGTGATTTCACATGTATAATTGATATCATATTGCTTGCCTTTTCAGTGTGTTGGGGAGGAGATGGGAAAGGAGAGAATTTAGAACTCAAAATTTGAAAATAAAATATCAAAAATAAATGAATAATAAGTTGTAATGTTGAAAAAGTGTTCCTTATTTTTTTTTATTCCTTATTCTTAAGAGCTTGATTGGTCCTGGGGAGATACAACATTCAAATGGATCAGTGTACATGTCATAATTTAAGGAGGGGGAAAACAGTGATAAATATCAACATTTTAAAGGATTTTCCATTTGAAGTAACACCAGAACTGAATTTTGAAGAAAGCTATGGATTCTAAGAGGCAAAGTTAAGGAGAAAAGTCATTCATGGTATGAGGGATAGAATGTGTAAATTTGTGGCAGAATTATGTGTAATATCCTGTCCAGGGAACACCAAGTTGACTTTTTTGTCTCAAAATGTAACAATCCTATGAAGGGAGACTTCAGTCACATCCCAGCAAGCTTTAAATAATGAACATAAGTGTTTGTATTTGCTCTGCAGGGGAAAAGGGGAGACACTTGAGTTTCCTAAGTAAAACAGTGAAGAGGTCAGTCTATAAAATGACCAGTCTTGTGATTTAAGCAACATTTGATGGCTCTACCTCTGAGAAAGAAATACGGGAAAGGTTAGAGACTTGAGGAAAAGCATTATATTAAGAGGTTATTACAGAAGTCCCAATGGGTTAAACTAGGATAGCACTTTAGTGTGTGGAAAGAAGACAGAGATGAGAGTTTGGGGATGAATAATTAACATGACGAGTAAATTTGCTAGTTATGAGAGTTGTGGAGAAGTGAGGAGCCTGGTAAGGCAGTAAATTCATAAACATGGATATTTGGAAGAATGGAGATTCTCTTGAAATAGCTACAGAGGTTTGGAACATAGGAATAGGCCTGAAGAAGGAAGATGATGGGAATTACACAGATATTGCCAACTTGTGTACCAATTCATGGACAAGAGAGCAAGCAGTTTGACAGGTGAGGAAAGTGTGACAATGTAAAGCATAGGTTGTAGAAGGAATAAGATGAGGTCAGGGGAGAAATGACGATCTGAAAATTCAATAAGGGAGTGGAACTCATCGTGAAGATGGATAACATTTTTAGATGTGTAAGAAGGTTTTAGGGAGAGATGAAAATTGGGGGTTCCAAATTTTCTCCCCATTTCTCCCCTCCCCCACCCCAAAACGCCAAGCATTCTAATTGCCCCTATCACCAATCTGCTCTCTCTTCTAACATCCCTCCCTTCCCTTATCCCCATCTTCTACAACTTAGAGTCTACGAGAATCTCCCAGAGAGCTAAAAAGTTAAGTGATTTCAGTCCCAAAGCCAATAAGGGTAACAGGTAGAACTTGAGCCAAGATTAGCTTCCACCTAGTTTTGATATGTTCTTGATTGACCTAACCATCGGGATATTGTCTCTTTCATTAAAAACTCCATATACTGAGGGTAGAGACTGGGCTTTGTTTTGGTTTGATTTTTCTCTATATTCCAGAAATTAGCACACTACTTGGAAATAGTAAACACTTACTAAATATTTATCAACTGACTGTAGCTGTTGTCTTCCTGACTCTGGGTTCAACTCTCTATCCATTATTCCATGATGTTCCTCCATCTTTGAAAGCCCAACTCGTATAGCCACTATATCATTTGTATGGTTCTTCACAAACTATCCCCCCATAATTCTTTCCTCCCTCTCTTCCTTCTGCCCTTTATTCCTTTTTTCTTTCTCCATCCCTCATATTCTTTCCCCCTCCTATCCTCTCTCATTTCCTTCCTCCTTTCTTTTCTCTCTTCTCTCCTTCCCTCTAAACCTCCCTTCCTCTCTCCATTCCTTCTTCCCACTCTCCCTTTCTTCCTCCCTTCTTTGGTCCTCCATTGTTGCTTCCATTCCTTCTTTTTTTCTTTAACTTGGTTGCCCTTGACTGCTATTGAGGCACTTCATGAGTTCAACTCAAGGCTGTAACACTTGGTTCAAGTTCAGATTTCTATGCTTTCAGTGTGAAGTTCATTTTTTTTTCACCATGAAAATCAGAATGGGATGCCGATTAAAGTGGGTGATGAATAGCTAGCTGTTAGGAACAGACTGGTCCATGATTGGATTTTTTATTTGTTCTGCTCACCAGCTACCTCTTAAGGGCCTTTGCCCTCTGATATCATAAACGTGGTTGCCCTTGAAACTGTGTGACTGCTCTCCATTACAAACCCTGCTGCCAGAGAATCCAAGCTCCTTGAGAATTGATTGTCCTTCTGCCTGTGGCTCCATTTCTCCTTTTCTCTGATCACCCTCTTCTCTCTCTCCCCACCACAAATGAGGAGAAAGTCCTAGGTGTGGGTGCAACAATACCATATCACTCTGTGACCATGCAGAAACACTGATGGATGCAGGAGGGAGAGCAGCCTGGCCACTGAACAACTCTGGACTCTTGGACTGCTCACTTCACCTTTTTCTGCTTCATATTCCTCATTTGGAATACACACACACACACACACACACATATACACATATATACACACAATAATTAACCTCCTAAAATAATTCTCTTTTATAACTCTGTTGTAAAGAATACAAAGTGTACAGAATTTGTGCTGAATTAGATTGGAATCTCAGCTTCAGTTTTTACCACTATATCTCTGTAACTATATCTCTGGCAATCTCAATTTCCTCATCTGAGAAATGTGAACAGTAGTTCGTCTATGGCAAATAACATTGCATAGAAGACAGAGCTGACTTTGGGCTTGAGAAGACTTGGGTACCAGTGCTGCATCAGACACATACTAAGAGGGGATTCATGGGCATATTATGTAATTCTTCAATATCTGAAATAATTCCGGAATATAACAACATGAGTCCCATTCAGTCTTGCGTCAAGGATATTTTGTATTGGGAGCTCCTACCTCATTATCATGTCAATTCACCAAACAAACAAATATCCAGAACAACAGTTGTGAGAAAAATAACAACGACAAAGAATCATTGATTTGGGATTAATAACAAACTTATACAACATCCAGAGAGACTGTTTAATTTACAAAGGATGATAGGAAAGACATGAGAGGACATAGGACTGAGAATTGGAAGTGTCTATAGAGATCATTTAATCCAGCCACCTGACTTTATAAATATGGAAACTGAAGTAGAAGATATGAACAAAATTTTCCCAAAGTCACTTAGAACATTGTAAGTTTCCATTTGGATTTGTATCCAAGTCCCCTTACTTCAGACCCAGAGTTCTTTACTCTGTGTTCTTTCTATTATTTTTATCCATGTGTGTTTCAGTTGACTACTTATTTTATGCTTCATTTGAGGCTTAAATGTCAGAAGTTCTGTAGAGATATTCTAGCTGAAGTCTTCTATTGGAAAAATGGGAAAACTGGAGCCCTGAGAGATGATAGGAATTGCTGATGGCGAAATGTATAGTGAGTGTTAGAGGTAGAATCTGAACCTAGATCCCTGACTCCATGCCTGCTGATCGTGTTACTACACTCCAGCTTCTTATCTCAAGAAATTCATCTCAGTTGCGTACACATTTATTGAGTTAACCTGTACTAAGGGGTGAAAATGAAAAGATTCTGCATTCCAAAAATAAAAAAAAAAATTAAAAAAAACCAGAAAAATGAAACCTGATCCTGCTTCCAGGAGAAAGTAATTCACAGATTTCCACTTGCCCTCTCTACCACTCAGATTTGTTCAAGATATCTTGGAAGACTGAAAAGTCTTAGGAAAGAGATTTACACTTTCCAGTGTTGTGGAACCAAATCGCAGTGGTATGCTTTAATACAATTTCAATATCCTACTACCAAAGCAGGGCCCCTCTTTCCATGAAGATCCCTTGCTCTTGGCCTTTCCTGACCCTTGTGTCTCTAGAATTCATCTCTGTGAACCAAATTCTTTCTCCCACCTGGTAATATCCTTCCTTGTGCCAGCTCCCTTCTCACACTGATGAGTTGTTTTGGGGGAACCTCCATTTGAGAAAAGTTAGTAGATTGTGAGACCCCACATTAATTACACACAGAACTTCAGATTTTGCCACCATTCCCTCATGTGAATACCCTTCAAATTCCTTTTATATGTTGTTTTCTTACTTTAGAAGGAAGGAGCTATCTTTCTGCTTACACTTCTATTTTTAAATTTTCTTTCCCTTGGTGTATGTGTTGCATATGATTTGATGTACTCTTCATAGCATTCTTTCAGAACTGTGGGCACCTGGACTTTTAAATATTTTAAACAATAGTTGTATTCAATGGAAAGAGCCCTAGGTCTGGAGACAAAAGGCATGGGTTCAAATCCACATTGTGCTGCTTACTGACTCACTTAACCTCTCTAGGAGTGAGTTTTCTCATTTCTAAAATTTCCTTTTCTGAAGATACTTTCTCCTTCTTACATCCTAGAATCTCTCAGTTCATTTAAGATTCTATTAAGTGTTCCTTTCTACCTTCCCCTCCCATACCTATTAAAATTCTTCCAACCATGAACATTTTGTATTCATTTATTATGCAGTATGTATTCAACTTCTACATGCTATCATATCCCTTTAAAATATAAGTACCTGGAAGTCAGTCACTATTTGAGATGGGGATATATCTTTACCTTTAGCACTTATGGAGCCTGGCACATAGTAAGCACCAGATGGATGCTTGTGGATTGATTAAAATGCAGATATTACAATTGATTATCTCTAAGGTCTAGCTCTAAATATCTAATCCTACTTTTGCATCTTTGTCTTGTATCTCCTTCCATGTCTCCTTCTGTCCCCAGTCTTTCTATATTCTTATCCATATTTTTGTCTCTTATGCTTCTCCCTTAGTCGACTTTAACACTGGTTGACACCTTATTCTTTAAACACCATCTACCTCCATCAAATAGTCCTTTATGTTACATGTGGTATATATTGTACTATAGAAAAGTGTTGGTTTGGAATTTAGGACAGAACTGGGTTTGAAGCCAATCTCAAATTCTTATTTGCTCTGTGGACAGCAGCAAACCACTTAAAAATAAAATTAATATTTAGATGGCATTACAAAGTTCTTTATGCACATGGTATCACTGGAGTCTCAGAAGTAAGAATGGGTATTCTCATTTGAAGAAAGCAGAGAAACCAAGGATCAGATAAATGAAATGATGTTTTTTAAGGTCTCATAGCTACTAAGTGTGACAGTTAGGATTCAAACCTCAGTCTTTCTGTTTTGAAATCTAATACTCACTGTGCTATGGTGCATTTCAGTTTCCGTTTCCTTATCCCATAAAGTGGGGATTAGGAACACCTACCTTATGGGGTTATTGGGAGGTTCACAAAATATTGTAAATCAAGTAGAAGATTTTATTTCTATGGAAATGTCAGATTTCACTCAAGAGAAGTATAATATGAAAAGTAAGGATTAGTATCCATATCAAAGAAAAAAGTCAACAGCATGATTTTTTTTTTTCTATTTGATATAGGATGTATTGGGGAGTAGGTAAACAGAAAAATAAACCTAGTGGCAGAATATTTAAGTTGAAAGGAACTTTGGAACTTTGTATGTTTCATAAATCCCTGTGGCAATCACTATCCCTGATAGTCCCTCATCCCCAAGACATGGGAACCTCATTATTTCCTGAAACATTTCCTTCAATTTTCGGTTCACTTTAGTTTAAACTGGTTTAATAACTCGTTTTGAACAACCACAGAATCCTTAAGCTTAAAAGGCCAAAATTCCAGTTTTACATATAAGAAAACTGAAGCCTAAAGAGAAGAAAGAATGAAGAAGCAGTGAGTTTGAATGGAAAGATCCAACACTTGCAATCAGAAGATTTGGGCTCAAATTCTAATTACCACATGAATGGTCATGAGCAGGACACCTCACCTCACTCTACTTCAGTCTCTCCATGCATAGAATGAAAGTTTCAAACTAGATGAACTCTAACCTTCCCTCAAACTTTAAATGGATGATCATAAGTTTTTGAATTGGGCTAAAGAGTGAATAAATAACATGGGACAATTCCTAGTCAGAGTTTTGGACTCCAAATCTCTAGCATTCAGTCAACTGTACAATAAAACTTCTGATTCATTTCTTTATATCAAACTGGAGAAGGTGGTGAGGCCATGATCCTTCTTAGATTATTTTGTGGCAAAACTAATATGGTTATGGTCTATGCATCTACAGCTTCCCAGAGGGTTTATAAATGACTAGTAAGGTGTGCTGTACATGAATATGAAATATGATTATTCCCAACTGCTACCATTGGGCCAACTAGACTTGAGGCTACAATTAGGGAGTATAATTTTGTATCGTTTGAGGGATGCAATATAAGAAACATATTTTCAGCACTAATGGTGTGCAGAGAATTATAAAATATGCTATGAAGATACAGAGTTTCTATAAGAAACAATATTGCTTGACCTTTTAGAGTACATAGGTCAGAAATGGGAAAGTTGGCAACATAATTAGCTTTAATATTATATATGTGTGTGTGTGTTTGCGCACATATACATAAACGCATATGAATACACATGTATATGTCTGTGTGCATATATATTTATATATGCATATAAATATGTGTGCATATACCACTATATAATATATGCATACATATATTCACATATAATATGCACATAAAATAATAATTTGGGTGACACCGTGGATAGTAGATAGAGTGCCAGGGCTACATTCAGAAAGATTAATCTTCCTGAGTTCAAATCCAGTCAGTCACTTATTAGCTATGTGACCCTGGGGAAGTCACTTAACTGTGTTTACCTTAGTTTCCTCATGTGCAAAATGAGCTGGAGAAAGGAATGCCAAACCACTCTTCTCCTTTTGCCAAGTAAATGCCAAGCAAGGTCACAAAAATTAGACATGACTGAAATCACTGTACAAAAACAAGAACAACAGCATAGACATTGGAAATAAAATGTTTTAAGGAGTCACAGTGGAATATAATTGAATACAAGTGAAATAGGAAGACTTTCTGCTGGAGGGATTATTTGAATTGGATTTACATGTCAGGACAATAATCCGACGGTCAAAGAGGGAAATGGAATGAATATTTCTTCGTAGTAGAAGTTGTCGCAATATTTGTCATCTAATATACCAAGTTGAAGGGATAATTTGAGGGACAAAGAGCTTTATAGCTTCATCTGACAATTTTACATAGCTTGTCAAAGCCAGTCATTCATTTTATGTGCAAGATTCTATCATAGTAAAAGTCATAAGTGCCCAGAAATAAAGTGAAGGGTATTTGTGATTGGAGAAAGAGGAAAGTAAGGAAAAGAAAGGTCCAATGGGAATAGTATGACCCAGATAGTACCGAACCATGGGAGATACATTAGCAGCGGCTTGTCAAGTCAGAAGAACAAGGAAAATAAAGTGAGTGCTACCTTCTTGTCTTTGTCTCTTGCATTTCTTAGACCTTATGGTTGTATTTCCTGCCTGTATGTGTTCTAAAGTCTCCGTGTCTATTCAGGAAGCCAAACTAGCCGTAGTGTGATTATGTTATGCAACTGTAGGTGTTTTCCAATTCAAAGTCCTTTTTCATTAACATGTGCAAGAATGCCAAATATAAATATTGGAATGCTGGATTTTGTCTTTGTAAGAATATATACAGTCCTGGCATCCTGATATCCAAGTGTGTACACACACACGCACACACACACACACACACACACTTCCATTGGAGATTCCAGAGACAAAAATACTCATTTAAATTTAGATTTTCGTATCCAGTAGAGTGCTGTGGCTCCTTATTTGCCTCAAGCTGCAATCATATCTGATTACTTTCCTGACAAATATGTTTCAACTGCTGTTGGCTGTGGTTCTCAGGCCCAATGTCTTGGGATGAGTTGTCGTCATGATTCTGAATAAACTTTTGATTTCTAATTTTAATTGCTGGTGATGATAGAAGCAGCCAAAAGAGATTACTGATTTACAGATTGAAGATTGTGGGTTATAATGTTGGTGGCTGGGGAATAGTTATCATCTGACTGTAAAATATGTAAATTCAATATGGAAGTCATTGGAGGATTTGTTTTTAATCTTCCTTTGAAAAGCAAACAGTTATTAAGTACACAGTAGGATATCAAATTGTTTTGGGGTAGGTAAGAGAGACCGTCACTGTTCTAAGGAACCTTACATTTATGAATGACAGGATCATTCATAATATAAACACACAGTACACATATATGTGTACATGTGTGCATACATGCACATGCACACTCATGCACACGTATACATAAATATATACACACAGCAATCTATCTATCTAGTGCATAGGCATATGTGTGGATATATATTTCTCTGGGATTCACCTTCCCTATATAAAATACTTCTGTGTACAAACACATGTGTGCATAGACACAAATATTTAACTGTATGCATAAATAGATACATAATATATGTGTATATAGAGATATTTTGTAAATAAATTTATTTATATATGTATATATTCATACATATTCACATACACACATTTCTGTATGTTTGTAGATGCACACATACACCTATATACACACATGCATATACATATCCAAGTGAATAAATACATATATACATATACATACCTACGCACATACACACATATGTTTCAGATAGAGAGGCTAAATGCCAGAGAAAAAGGTAATATAAGGAAATAATTTTTCTTTGTGTACTATTTTTTGCTAGCATTTAATGGCTAATATATATGTAGCTCTTTAATTTTTGCAAAACATTTATGTACATTATGTCATTTGATTCTTTTAAGAATTCTGTGGCAAGGATAATATAATTTTTTTACCTTTTACAAATAATGAAGTAGGTGAAGATTTAATGGATTTCCTTGGCTTAATGCAACTAGGAGATGCTGAAGGCATGATTTAAATTCCACTCTCCCTGACTCCATGTCCGGATTACCAGGTGACCCAATGGATAGAGTGCTATTGCAACGACCAGGATTTCATTTATCGTTAGATACTTATTAGTTGTGGTACCCTGGGAAAGTTGCTTCTTTCTTCCTCAGCTTCCTCACATTCAAAAGGGATGTATATAATATTATTTGTTCACAGAGTAATTATAAGGATTAAATGAAATAATCTGGAGAAAAATTGAAATCTTAATAGTGCTATATATTGTTGCTGTTGAATTGGTTTTTAGTCAGGTCTAGACCAAAGTGGAGGGAGTGTTGGTGCATGATTCTCTGTTTGCAGATGATTGTGCATTTAATGCAGCCTCTGAAGCTGAGATTCAACAAAGTATGGCTTAATTCTCTGCTGCCTTTGCTAATTTTGGCCTAACATTAACATCAAAAAAAACACATGTGCTCCACCAGCCACCACTAAATTATGCATACATGGAACCATCGATTCCGTGGAAAAAAATGGAATGCTGTGTATAAGTTTACTTGATAGTGTATTTTCCTGGGATGTATACATTGACAATAAGGCTGACACACACATTGCTAGAACTAGCTCAGCATCTGGGAGGCTCTGGAGGGAAGTATGGGAGACAAAATGTACTAGACTGAGTGATAAACTGTAGGTCTAGAGAGCCCTTGTGCTGACCTCATTATTGTATGACTGTGAACCATGGACAGTCTACCAGCGTGATGCCAGGAAACTGAATCACTTCCATTCAAACTGCCTTAGGAAGATTCTGAAGATCACCTGGTAGGATAAGGTACCTGACACTGAGGTTCTTGCTTGAACTAAACTGCCAAGCATTCAAACTACTTCAGAGAGCACTCTCAGATGGACTGGTCACATTGTTCAAACACAAAATATATGCTTGCCAAAAAGACTACTTTATGGAGAACTTGCACAGGGCAAGTGATCATATGGTAGTCAGCAAAAGGGATATAAAGACACTCTCAAGGTGTCTCTCAAAAACTTTTTAATTGATTGTGTGACATAAGGGACACTGGCACACGACAGCTCAGAATGGTGTGCCCTGATCAGAGAAGGTGCGGTGCTCTATGAGCAAAGCAGAATTGAAACAACACAAAGGAAAAATAGAATGCACAAATTTGGAGTATCCACTCCAAATGTTCACATGGACTATCTGTGCCTAATCTGTGGTAGAGCATTCTGAGCTCATATTGGTCTGATCGGTCACAGCCATATACATTAAAACTTCACTTTATCATGGTGATGTCATTTTGTCCTCTTTGCAAATGAAGGACAACAACCAACCACCTAGTAACAACCACAAGATCTGTGTGGAATACTGATGAGCAGTGGTCACAACAGCTCAGGAAAGGACAAAGGTCCAGCAGGGACTGCACAGTCCTTCCATATGTCCCGCAGAGGATATATAGGACTGATTGAGTTTGTCTGTCATTTTAGGTGAGCAGAAACCAGGAGGATCAGGAGGAACATCATAGTGTCCTCTAAAGACAAAGTGGGCCTTCTAGAACACAGTGACTTGGCAGACTGGGTCATCTGATCTTTATGGAAATGCAAATGACATTCTTGAACTGTTCAAGCACCATCTTCATCTGCAAACTTCTTTTGTCCTGAACTCATTACTTAAGAGTTAGCATAGTCTTGCTCCCTTTAGTCTCCCCATCCCCCAAATACTTAACCTGCTAAAGAACAAACCTTCACCCCCAGTAGCATCTGTCCATCTCCTCCTTCTCATATCACTCACCCAGAAGAACTTGTTTTTCCCAATATCTCACTCCAAATATGCCCTCATTTTTCACTGTACCCTCTGGAGGTCTTGCTTCATTCCTGTTATCCTATATTCTTGCTATGCTGTGTTCTCTTGATTTCTGTTTATGACAGGCCCTGGAACATAGTTGCCTACTAATACATCATTCCCATACTGTCCAGTAGTGGTTTCAGGTTTTATTATCATCTCTTACTCAGTACTCACAGTAGTGAGGAGGATTACTCATTCCTCCCTTTACAATTTCCAGACTCCTATTTCTACCATTGTCTAGCAACATTTGCTAATTTGTTGGAGAGATTTGTCATCCAGTTCAGAATTTGAACACTAGGATATTTTTCCACTTTCATAAATTAGTTCCTGACTTGATTAACAGTGCTTTATATGCCTCAGCTAGGGGACTTGAATGTATATATTGGGAATTTTCTAATGCTCTAATTTCATGTTTCTTCAGTATTTACTTCCTTTTTCCATTCAATACTATTCTACGGATCCTCCTCATTTCATTGTATCAGCACCCATAATTGGTTCTCTTTCATGTTCATGAACACCAAATATCCTTAATTTTATCATAATAGTTTATCTTTTAATTCCTACTATACTTTACAAGTCCTAAATCTCATCTTTGCTTAAATAACTGCCATACCAAATCCTTATTCCCCTGAGTAATTTCCAAAGTCAGCTCTGGTAATACTCTCTTCCCTTCTCAGTGTGTATCCCCACACTCTAATTTAACTCAATAGTACTCATTGAGAGGAAACAGTATAATATATAGTGATTGTCATAAAGTCAAGAGGATTTAGTATTAAATGCTAACCCTGATATTTACCAGCTTTGTGACCTTGAATGCTTCACTTTTTCATTTTCTAAAATTAATTCATTTTTAGTTTTCAACATTCACTTCCATAAGATTTGAGTTCCAAATTTCCTCTCCATCTCTCCCTTTCATGTTGAATCTATTTTCATACTAGTCATATTGTAAAGAATAATAGGAGAAATCCTTGCATTGCTAAGAAGAGCTAAATCTATCAAAGTTAGTGATTGCACGTTGTGGCTCTTATTGTGTAAAAGGTTCTCTTGGTTTTGCTCATTTCACTCAACATCAGTTCATTCAACTCTTTCTAGGTTTTTTTCTGAAAACTGCCTGCTCATAATTACTTATAGAACAATAATATATTCCATTACGCTCATATACCACAACTTGTTTAGTTATCCTCCCAATTGATGGGCATCCTCATGATTTCCAATTCTTTACCACCACAAAAAGAAATGCTATAAATATTTTGTGTACATGTGGGTCCTTTTCTCATCTTTGTGATTTTTTTGGTATACAGACCTAGAAGTGGTATTGCTGGGTCAAAGAATATGAAGATTTTTTCTAGCCCTTTGAGAATAGTTCCAAATTGCTCTCCAGAATGATTGGATCCATTCACAACTCCTCCAACAGTGCATCAGTGTTCTAATTTTTCCATATTGTCTCCATAATCTGTCATTTGTCTGTTTTGTCATGTTAGTCAATCTGCGAGCTGGGATGTGGTACCTTGGAGTTGTTTTGATTTGCATCTTTCTAATCAATGGTGATTTAGAACATTTTTTCATATGACTATAGATAGCTTTAATTCTTCCTCTGACAACTGCCTGCTCATATCCTTTGACCCTATATCTATTGAAGAAAGACTTGCATTCTTACAAATTTCACTCAGTTCTTGATATGTTTTAGAAATGAAACTTTTATCAGAGATGCTGGTTGTAAAAACTCTTTCCCAGTTTTCTGCTTCCATCCTAATCTTGGTTGCATTGGCTTTATTTATGTATTTTTTTCAAATTAATGTATTGAAAATGATTCATTTTGCATTTTACAATGTTCTCTATCTTTTGTTTGGTCATAAATTCTTACATTTTTCATAAATTTCACAAGTAAAGCATTCCTTTATTCCTTTCTCTCCCTGTTTGCCTAAAGTATCAGCCTCTATATTTAATTTCTGTACCCAGGTGGATTTTATTTTAGCATATGGTATAAGATGTTGACTGAAAACTAGTTTCTGCCATATTATTTTTCAGTTTTCCTAGCATGTTTTTTTCAAATATTGAGTTTCTATCCCAGAATCTGGAGTCAAATAGTAGATTACTACTACTTATAGATAGGAGATATTTATCAAATAGTAGGTTACTATAGTCAATGACTACTCTGTCTTGTATATATTACTTATTCCACTGATCCAACACTCTTAGCCAGCACCAAGGAGTTTTGATGGTTAGTACTTTATAATACAATTTAAGATTTGTTATAGCTAGACCACATCCCTAGCATGTCCTTTTATTAATTTTATTTATATTCTGAACTTTTTTCTTCTAGTTGAATTTTCCTATTATTTTTCTAGCTTTATAAAATAATTTTTTTTGATAATCTGATTGCTATGGTATTGAATAAGCAAATTAATTTAGGTAGAATTATTATTTTTATTATATTAAGTAAGTCTGCCCACAAGCAACTGATGGTTTTTCTTCCAATTATTTGCATCTGACTCTATTGGTGTGAAAAGTGTCTTATAAGTGTGTTCATATAGTTTCTGGGTGTGTTTTCGCAGGGAGACTCACAAATATTTTATAATGTCTATAGAATCTTCAAATGGAGTTTGTCTTTTTATTTCTTGCAGGTGATCCTTCTTAGTAATATATAGAAATGCTAATGATTCATGTGGGTTTATTTCACTTAGTCTTTTGGAGCCTCAGTTTTATCTTCTGTAAACTGAAGGAGCATAATGGCTGAATCCTGATTGTCCTCTTTGCTCTAACTCTGTAATATTATGAATTTTCTTTTTCTTATGCCCAAGAATTATTTTTGCCAAAGCCTAACTGTGTGTTATTATCACCATGTACCTTTTGTTCCTGAAAATTCATGAAAGAAATTAGGAAAAAAAATGTACAGATTGGTTCCACAATAAACTTAGATTATCAAACTTTAATGGTGCCCACATTTCAGGAAAGCAGACATTCTATTCCTTCTTGGTCTATTTGTCATTCCCTGTCTACTGCAGCTTGTCCAAATCTTCTCTTTCTTCTCTAAATTTCTCAAAACAATTACTCCTTCCATTTTCTCGCTGCAGGACTTTGACTTATGATTCATCTCATAACTCAAAGTGAGGACATCCACTAAGAATATTTTCTTTCCCCTCTTCTTGGCTGCCCCCATTTGAAATCATTTCCCACTTTCTTCTCCTTTACTCCAGTTCATGATGAAGAGGTGACCCTTCTGTTTGCTAGAATCAGCTCCTTTTCCCCAATAACAAAGAATCTTTCTCTTCTCGTCCTTTACAGGATATTTTTCCAATTTTTCTCTTCTTTTTATAAATTTCAGTTTCTCCCTTTCTACTTATTGCTTATCTATTATGTCTACCAGCTGTATTTCTATATTGACACCCCCTTTTTCACTAAAAAAGTCATCTATAGTTTTCAAATATTAAAAAAAAACACGAGCCAATGTAATGAGCATTCACAAATGAAGATGACCAAAGATGAAGGATGCTACATACTTCCTGACAGAAAGGTGATGAAGTGACAATGCAAAAACAGTTATATATTTTGGACATGATTAAGATGGGCTTTTGTTCTTGCTTGAGTATGCATAATTATTTGTTAATTTTAATTATTTCTTGTTTTGGTTTTCTCTATTTAATTTTTTCTCAGTTGCATGATAAAAATAGTGAAATGAGTAAAATATTTTTTCCCTCCTTCCTCTCCCCCCTCCTTGAGAAGGCCAGTGATTTGAAATAAATTATATATTTGCAAAAATAAACAACATATTACATATTACCCATGTTGAACAAGAGAACGCCAGCTGAAAAAGAAAGAAAAAATAAAGTAAAAGATGTATATTTCAGTCGTCATTCAGATTCCATTAGCCCTTTCTCTGTAGGTGAATAGCAATTTTCCTCATAAGTTAAGACCTGTGTTAAATCATTGTATTTCTGAGAACTGCTAAGTTATTCACAGTTGATCATTGTACAATACTACTGTTACTGTATACAATGGTTCTGCTTATTTTGTTTCACATTAGTTCATATACGTTTTTAAATTTTTTTTATGAAAATATCCTGACCATCATTTCTTACAGCACACTAATATTCCATTGCAACATGTTCAGTCATTCATCAATTGATAGGCAGCACCTAATTTTCCTTTTGTTTTCCACCAACAAAAAATTTGCTACAAATAGTTTTGTACATATAGGTCCTTTGGCTTTTTCTTCAGTTTCTCTAAGAAGTATGTATATTTATTATAACTGGTTCTCTTTTTCTTTAATTTTAGAAGAACAAGAATATAATGTCTTAATAACTGGAAAAATATGAGTGAGAATAACTGAAATAAATAACAATAGCTAAATGAAATAAATAATAATATAAAAAATAAAAAAATACACCTCCACTTTCTATCAATCTCTTAGAAATGCAGTACAATATACACTTTAATATTCATCTGAAACTTCTCTCTCTAGCTATCAATGGCCTGTTGATGACCATTTTTTATCTAAATTCTTATCCTTCTTGATTTTTCTATAGGAGACATCAAACCTGCTGATAACCTTCTCCTGGATAGTCCATTCTCTCAGGGTTTCACAATTCCATTCCATCTTGGTTTATTTTCTTTTGTCTGTTTTGTCATGTTAGTCAATCTGCAAGCTGTGATGTGGTACCTTGGAGTTGTTTTGAGTTGCATCTTTCTAATCAATAGTGATTTAGAACATTTTTTCATATGACTGTAGACAGTTTTGATTTCTTCCTCTGAAAACTGCCTATTCATATCATTTGACCATTTATCAATTGGGGAATGACTTGTATTCTTGTACATTTGACTCAGTTCTCTATATATTTTAGAAATGAGGCCTTTATCACAGACACCAGTTGCAAAAATTCTTTCCCAGTTTTCTGCTTCCCTCCTAATCTTGGCTGCATTGGGTATATTTGTGCAACAACTTTTGAATTTAATGCAATCAAAATTATCCATTTTGTACTTCATAATGTCCTCTATCTCTTGTTTGGTCAAAAATGTATCCATTTTCTATATATCTGACATATACACTGTTCCTTATTGCCCTAATTTGTTCATCCCTGTGCAGAGCTAATGAGTCATTATTTTCAATTGTTGACCTTCAGTGATTAAGAATTCTGAAATTACTTTATTTGATCATAACCCCCTAACATTCCATCTATTGTAATGTATTACTAATACTATCTACCCTATTGCTTATTTTCATTTTGTCTTGTATTCTGTTTACCCACAAGCATTTTTCCAGGATAACATGATTGCTCCTGGCTACACTCTCTTCCCTTCTTAATCTGAACACTTTAGTGAATCAGCTCAACTCTACTAAACCTCTTCTGGGGAAGTTAGGTGGTGCAGTGGATAGAGCACCAGTGCAGGAGTCAGGAGGACCTGAGTTCAAATCTCACCTCAGACATTTAACACTCACTAGCTATGTGACCTTGGGCAAGTTGCTCAACCCCAATTGCCTCCTCCTTGGTCATCTCCAATCATCCTGATGAATATCTGAATTTAGATGGCTCTGGAGGAGAAGTGAGTCTGGTGATCTGCACAGCCCTCCCTCTCTCCAAACAAAATAAAGTGCAAGTCATGTCATTATTTCTCTAATAGCATGGTCTTCTTTGACAATGATGGAAGAATACACACAATTTGTTTAAAGTATAAATCTTTAGAGCTATATCATGTATCCATTTGGATTTTATTTTTGTATATGGTGTCAGACATTGTTTGGCCCCCAGTTTCCCCAGTTTAATCCAGTTTTCCCAGCAATTTTTGTCAAAGACTGAGTTCTTACCCTAGAAGTTTGGGTCTTTGGGTTTGTCCCACAGTAGATTGCTATAAACATTGACTATACTTGTGTCTTGAGTATCTAACTTATTCCACCCCTCTACCTGTCTATTTCTTAGACAGCATCAAACGGTTTTGATGATTGCTGTTTTGTAATATAATATGAGATTTGATAAGCCTAGGACACCTTCCCTAGTGTTTCTTTTCACCATATCCTTTGATATTCTCTACTTTTGTTGTTCCAGATGAATTTTGATATTATTTTTTCTATCTTTGGAAAATAATTATCTGCTAGTTTGGTTGGCATGTAACTGAAAGAGTAAATTATTTTACATAGACTTGTCATTTTTATTATATTGGCTTGATCTACCTCCAAACACCCAATATTCTTCCATTTACTTAGATCTGATTTTATTTTTGTAATTATGTTCATATGATCCCTGTGTGTGTTTTGTAATTGCATTCATGTAGTTCCTAGGTTTGTTTTGGCAAGGAGATTTCCAGTTATTTTATAATGTCTATAGTAGTGTTAAATGGGATTTCTCTTTCTATCTCTTGCTATTGGAGTTTGTCAGTAATGTATAGAAATACAGATCATTTATGTTGATTTATTTTGTAAACTGCAACTTTGACAAAGTTTATTATTTCAAGGAGTTTTTCACTTGATTCTCTGAGATTCTTTCAGTATGTCATTGGATCATCTGCAAAGAGTGACAGCTTAGTTTCTTCTTTGCCTATTCTAGCTTCTTCAATTTCTTTGTCTTTGCCTATTGCTAGAGCTATCATTTTCAGTATCATATTGAATAACAATGGTGATAATGGACATCCTTGTTTCACCCCTGATCTTATTGGAAATTCATCTAGCTTATTTTCCCCATTGCATGTAATGCTTGCTGATGATTTTAGGTCGATACTACTTATTTGATGAAAAGTTTCATTTATTCCTGTGCTTTATAGTGTTTTCAAAAGGAAAGACTATTATACATTGTCAAAAATTTTTCTGCAATTATTGAGATAATCATGTGGTTTCTGCTAGTTTTGTTGTTGATATGAGCAATAATACTAATAGTTTTTCTAATATTGAACCAACCATGAATTTCTGGTTTAAATCATACCTGATCATATTATATTATTCTTGTGATAAGTTGTTGTATTCTTTTTGCCAATATCTTATTTAAAATATTTGCATCTATATTCATTAGAGAAATTGGTTTATAATATTCTTTCTATGTTTTGGCTCTTCATGCTTTAGGTTACAGAAGGATATTTGTATCATAAAAAGAATTTGGTAAGACTCCTTCTTCCCCCATTTCCCAAATAGTCTGGATAGTATTGGAATTAACTGTTTTTTAAGTGTTTGATAAAATTCACTTGTAAATCTATCTGACCCTGGAGTTTTTTTTTTCCCCCTAGGGAGTTCATTGATGGATTGTTCAATTCTTTTTTCTGACATGGGATTATTTAAGTAGTCAACTTCTTCTTCTGTTAATCGGGGAAATTTATAATTTTTCAAATAATCATCCATCTTAATTAGATTGTCAAATTTATAGAAATACAGTTGGGAAAAGTAATTTCTAATTTTTGTTTTAATTTCCTCCTCATTGGTTGTTATTTCACCATTTTAATTTTTGATATTGGTAATTTGGTTTTCTTCTTTCTTTTTTTAATCAAACAGACAAAAGATTTATCAATTCTATTGGCTTTCCATAAAATGAAATTTTAATTTCATTTGTTAGCTGAATAGTTTGATAGTATAAAAGACTGAAGCTATAAACAAATTTGTGCAGCAAAGACTAGTGTATTTATCAGATTTAAGGAGAAGGGAAGACTTTTTGACTAAACAACAGATAGAAAATATTATGAAGTGTAAAATGGATAATTTTGATTACATTAAACTGGAAAGCTTTTGCAAAAACAAATCCAATGCAAGCAAGATTAGGAGGGAAGCAGAAAACTGGGAAAGAACTTTTGCAACTGGTATCTGTTATAAAGGCCTCATTTCTAAAATATAGAGAGAACTGAGTCAAATGTGCAAGAAAACAATCATTCTCCACTTGATAAATGTTCAAAGTATATGAACAGGCAGTTTTCAGAGGAAGAAATCGAAACTATCTATAGTCATATGAAATAATGCTCTAAATCGCTATTGATTAGAGAGATGCAAACCAAAAGTTCTGAAATACTACATTAACCTAGATTGGCTAACATCACAAAGCAGGATGATGACAAATGTTGGAGAAGATGTGGGAAAGTGGAACATGGATTCATTGATAGTGGAGCTGTGAGTTGATCCAGCCATTCTGGAGAGCAATTTGGAACTATGCCGAAAGGGCTACAAAAATGTGCATACCCTTTGACCCAGGAATACCACTTCTAGAATTGTATCCCTATGAGATCATGAAAATGGGAAAGGGTCCCACATGTACAAAAATATTTATAGCAGCACTCTTTGTCCTGGCCAAAAACTGGAAATCCAGGGGATGCCCATCAAGTGAGGAATGACTGAATTAATTGTGGTATATGAATGTGATGGAAATACTATTTTACTGTAAGAAATGATGAACAGGGAGACTTCAGAGAGCTCTGGAAACACTTATGTGAACTGATGCCGAGTGAAAGGAGTAAAACCAGGAGAACTTCATATACAACAACAACCACATTGTGCGAGGATTTTTTCTGGTAGACAAAACTTCATTGCAATATAAGGACTTAAAATATTCCCAATGGTCTCTTAAGGCAAAATACCTTCCACATCCAGAGAAAGAAGTATGGAATTCGACCACAGAATGTAGCAGATCATTTTCTTTTGTATTGCATTTGACTTGTTTCATGATTTCTCCCACTCATTTTAATTCTTCTATGCAACGTGACTAAGTTGAAAATGTATTTAATAAAAATGTATGTGTAGAACACATAAAATTATATGCTGAGTCTGAGAGGGAGAGAGAGGGGGAAAAATCAAAGTTATATGGAAGTGATTGTAGAACACTGAAAACAAATAAAATAATAAGAAAATAGTTTCCTTAATTTAGATTTTACTAATCTCTCCTTTGGTTTTCAATATTTCAAAAACTTAACTTAGGGATTTTCAATTTGTTCCTTTTGTAGCTTTTTCAGCTGCGTGCCCATTTCATTGATCTCCTCTTTCTGTATTTTATTTATGAAGGCATTCAAAGATATAAAGCTTCCTCTAAGAACTGCTTTTGCAGTATCCCATAAGATTTTCTAGTTTGTCTCATTAATATCATTCTCTTGAATTAAGTTGTTGATTGTTTCTATGATTTGTTGTTTAACCCACTCATTCTTTAAGATTAGATTATTTAGTTTCCAATTAATTCTTGGTTTATCTTTCCTGGTCTTTGATTATATATGTTTTATTGCATTATGTTCTGAGAAGGATGCATTGACTCTCTCTGCTTTGCTTCACTGGGTTGGGAGGGTTTTATGCCTTAATATATGGTCTACTTTGTATATGTGCCATGTACTTCTGAGATAAAGATATATTCAGTGACTTTTTTGGCCTCTGGATTTAGGATCCTAAGGCAGTTTTCCTTGATGATTTCTTGGAACATATTGTCCAGGCTTTTCTTTCATCATGGCTTTCCATGAAAACAATGTTTTTTAGATTTTCTCTCCTGTTTCTTCAATGAGATGTTTTACATTTTCTCCTATTTTTTCATTCTTCAGATTCTGTTTAATTCAATCTTGATATTTCATAGAGTCATTAGCTTCTAGTTGCCCAATTCTAATTTTTAATACATTTTTTCTTCAGTTAACTATTGCATCTCCTTTTCCATTTGCCCAATTGTTCCTTTTAAGAAGTTATTTTCTCCAGTTAGGTTTTGTGTCTCCTTTTCTATTTGCCCAATTTTCCTTTTGAAGGAGATGTTCTTTTCAGTGAATTTTTTTATACATATTTTTAAAATCATTGCCTAGTTTTTTCCCTTCTTCTATCTCTCTAATTTATCTTTTAAAATTCTTCTTAAGCTCCTCAAACAATGCTCCTTGGGCTTGAGATCAATTCATATTCCCTTCTGAGATTTCAGATGGGAGTAGTCTCAGTGTTTACCTCTTCTGCATTGGGGTTTTGATCTTTGTCCCCATAGTAAAATACTATAGTCCTTTATTTTCTGGTTTGCTTCTTGTTCATGACTGCCTTTTTTTCTGGTTTTTAAAGTGGATCTCTGCCTTTGGGGCACAGGGGGATGCGTTCCATGTTTTTTGTGCTGAGACCTTGAAATTTTGCGTATTGTGGTCTCTGGTTCTTTCTTCTAGGAACTAAAATGTTGTAGCTTATATGTTGCTGAGCTGGCTGGTGTGCCAAGGCAGAGGCCAGGTGAAGTCTTTCTGAGTTTCCCCAGAGTTACCCTGGATCTTACTGTGTTAGTTGTGAAGGAGGGGTGTTTTGGCTACAGGAAGTCTCCTTTCCTGAGCTAGAGGAGAGGCAAGCTCAGCAGTTGGTGAACCCCCTCTATACTAGAGTCCTCCCAATTCCCGAGGCTGTGATATGGCACACCTGGTGTTCTGGTGTTGGTTCTTACTGGATCCACCACTCTCGTACTCAAAATCTCTTCCTGGTTTGCTTTGATGGGGCTGTCTGGATCAGCTCTAATCCTGCTCTGGTCTCCTTCAGCCACAACAAGATGGTGTTTCCTTAACAATTTTCCTGGCCTTTCGAGTTGAGACTGTCTACCCCTTTGACTGGTTCCACTATTCCAGAATTTTTCCTGGGGATGCATTATCTGCATTTGCAAGGGCAATGAGGGCAAGGGTGAGCACTTAAAGATTACTCCACCATTTTGGCTCCTGGAAGTTCAAGTAGGTAACTTACAGACATTTAATCTGAAGGCTGATTGTCTCAGGAACGGCTGCTGTTATTACTGGTGGATGTGTGCTGCTCTGTCACTCGTTTCTGCTGGACTACCATCCTACACTGCTATATTTGAGAGTCCTCACTGCTGCTTGTGCTTCAGTTTACCCTGGTAGTTTCTTCTTGGTGCCTCTATGGCATGGTCTGGACTGGTGCAGCCTGTATGCTCTGCACTGTCCCAATACCTTGTAACAGCTCCTTCCTTGATGTTTTTAGTCATGTTCTCAAATGCTTTCAGTGAATATAAACATAGCACTAAGGTCAGCTACTGCAACTGATGGGACATTCTTTAACCTCAAAAAACTACAAGCCCAGCCCAAAGTAGAGGGAAAGAGATTGAATCACTCTCTGTTTACAGATGATTGTGAGGTTAAAATTCACTTTTGCTTGTCATTGACAGCTGTGGCAGTTTCTCGACTTCTCAACACAGAAATGCCAAGGACAGCATAGAAAGTCATTGGGAAAACTCTGTGGGAGCTGGGTGAAAGAGGAGCATAGTCTGGATGCAGTCCAGCTCCAACTCTGGAGTGATGGAAGAGGTCGTAGCAGCAACAACAGCAAGAGCAACAGTGGCAGCTTTTGGAGTTCTGAGCCCACATAAAATGAGGGATTGAGGAGCTGATGTAAAAATCCCTTAAGTCTGGAAGAGTAACTACTCTTACACCCAACCCCATCTCCACTCCTACTCACATTAGAAGCAAAGTTGTACTTTAACAAAGAGTTAAAAAGACAAGCATTTGGTTGGAAACAAGAGCAAACAGCATAAAAAAAGCTGAGACTACAGAATCTTACTTTGGTGACAAAGACGATTAAAACATACAACCAGAAGAAGAAAACAAAGTCAAAGCTTCTACATCCAAAACTTCCAAGAAAAATATGAATTGGTCTTAGGTTATGGGAGAACTCAAAAAGGATTTTGAAAATCAAGTAAAGAAGCAGAGGAAAAAATGGGAAGAGAAATAAGAGTGATGTAAGAAAATCATGAAAAGTAAGTAAATAAAGCAGACCCCCCCAAAATACTGAAGGGAAGAACACCTTAAAATAGACTAATACTAAAGACAAAAGAAATTCAAAGAGCAAATGAGGAGAAGAATACCTTAAAAAACAGAAATGGACAAGGGAAAAGGAGGTTCAAAAGTACACTGAAGAAAATAATTCCTCAAAAATTAGAATGGAGGAAATGGAAGCTGATTTATAAAAGAATCAAGAAATTATAAAACAGGGGGCAGAGCCAAGATGGTGGAGTAGAAGGACACACGTTTACGAGCTCCAAAACCAAAGCCCATAGAATTAATGTAAAAAGAGACCCCCATAACTTCTGGGTCAATACAAGGTGTGCAGAAACGGAGTGGAAGAGATTTCCGTTCCAGGGAGCCCTGGAGACCCGTCCCCAGGGACCGTCGCACTCCGGAAAGTGAACCCCACCCCCAGCGATGCCTGGCCGTGGCCCCAGAGAAACTGATCCGAGCAGGCTTCAGAGACAGAAGCTCCAGCAGCCGGGAAAGTCCCTCCGCCCACAGAAGCTACAGGTCAGTGAGAGAGATGGCCAGGATGGAGGAGGGGAGTGGAGCATCTCTGTGACTCGGGCTCCCTCGGGAGGAAGCGGCTGCAGCACAGGGGCAGGAAGCGGCAGAGGCAAAGGTGTGGGCGGCGACTGAGGTGGCAGCGAACAGGGACTCAGGAATCCCCCAGCAGCGGGCAGGATCTTCATTACGGAAGATTCCTGCATAAAACCTGAGGGAGCTGAGCCTGGGAGACGGCCCTGCCCCCACCCGGCTCTATTACTGAAGGCTTCTGCTTAAAGCCCCCGAGGGAACTGAGCCTGGGAGGCAGGACTCCCCACCCTGCCCGCACCCGCTCTATTCCTGAAAGTCTCTACATAAAGCCCCTGAGGGAACTGAGCCTGGGAGGCGGCCCTGCCCCCACCCCAGCACCTGAACTAAAGCTCACTGATTGACAGCTGGCAGGAGGAAAGCCCATTTAAATCTCAGAGGCCAAGCACTAGCTGGGCGGATCCAAGCGGGCTTGGAAAGGAATCTCAGAAGTCAAGTAACTGGCTGGGAAAATGCCTAGAAAAGGGAAGAAAAATAAGACTTTAGAGAGTTTTTTCCAACAAATGCAAATGATCCCAACCTTCGGATCTGATGACGAGGACGTATCCTTACCATCAGGGAAAGATGTGGAGGGCGGGGCCTCAGTACCCCAGACACCCCGGGGGGGGGGGGGCGCAGGTGGGCTCAGGCCCTGGAATAGCTCAAAAAGGATTTTGAAAAGCAAGTTAGGCAGGTGGAGGAAAAACTGGGAAAAGAAATGTCAGAGATGCAAGAAAAGTATGAAAAACGGGTCAATACCTTGGTAAAGGAGACCCCAAAAAATGCTGAGGAAATTAACACCTTGAAAAATAGGCTAACTCAATTGGCAAAGGAGGTTCAAAAAACCAATGAGGAGAAGAATGCTTTCAAAAGCAGAATGGGTCAAATGGAAAAAGAGGCTCAAAAGCTCACTGAATTTAATAGTTCTCTCAAAATTAGAATGGAACAGATGGAATCTAATGACTTTCTGAGAAACCAAGAAATCACCAAACAAAACCAAAAGAACGAAAAAATGGAAGACAATGTGAAATATCTCATGGGAAAAACAACTGACCTGGAAAATAGATCCAGGAGAGACAATTTAAAAATTATAGGACTACTTGAAACTCATGATCAAAAAAAGAGCCTAGACATCATCTTCCATGAAATTATCAAGGAAAACTGCCCTGACATTCTAGAACCAGAGGGCAAAATAAGTATTGAAAGAATCCATCGATCACCACCTGAAAGAGATCCAAAAAGAGAAACTCCTAGGAACATTGTGGCCAAATTCCAGAACTCCCAGCTCAAGGAAAAAATCTTGCAAGCAGCTAGAAAGAAACAATTCCAGTACTGTGGAAACATAATCAGTATAAAACAGGATCTAGCAGCTTCTACATTAAGGGATCGAAGGGTGTGGAATAGGATATTCCAGAAGGCAAAGGAACTAGGACTCAAACCAAGAATCACCTACCCAGCTAAACTGAGTATAATACTTCAAGGGAAAATATGGTCTTTCAATGAAACAGAGGACTTTCAATCATTCTTAATGGAAAGACCAGAGCTGACAAGAAAATTTGACTCTCAAACACAAGAATAAGAAGAAGCATGAAAAAGGAAACAGCAAAGAGAAGTCTTAAGGGACTTACCAGAAGTGAACTGTTTACATTCATACAGGGAAAGGCAATATTTCTAACTCTTAAAACTTTTCAGTATCTGGGTAGTTGGTGGGACCACACATACACATGTACACGCATGCACACACATACACACATGCACACACATACAGAGATAGAGAGCACAGATTGAACTGAATAGGATGGGACCATACCTTAAAAGAAACTAAGGTAAATGGTGAGAGAGAAATGTAGGGGGAGGAAAGAGAGGGAAAGGGAAGGGGGTAGCTATATGTCATTTTAGAGGCAGGTAGGAGTTTTTCTTAGTGGAGGGAAAAAGAGGAGAGCTGAGAAAAAAAAAACAAGAAGTTTACCCTCATCACATTTGACTAAATGAAGGAGTGAAATGCGCACTCATTTTGGTATGAAAACCTATCTTACAGTATAAGAAAGTGGGGGAGAAGGAGATATTGCAAGGGGGGGGATGATGGAAGGGAGGGTAAAGGGAGGAGGGAGCAATTTGAAATCAACACTTGGGGAGGGACAGGATCAAGAGACAGAAGAGAAACAAGGGGCAGGTTAGGAGGGATGGTAATCCAGTTAGTCTTACACAACACGACTATCAGGGAGGTCATTTGCAAAACTACACAGATATGGCATATATTGAATTGCCTGCTGTCCCAAAGGGAATGGGTGGGGAGGGAGGGATTGGAAGAATTTGGAACTCAAAGTTTTAGGAACAACTGTTTAGTATTGTTGTTGCTACTAGGAAAGAAGACGTACAGTTAATGAGGAATAGAAAGTCATCTGGCCCTACAGGAGAAAAGAGAAGATGGAGACAAGAGAAGGGAGGGATGACAAAAGAGAGGGTAGATTGTAGATAGGGAAAATTAGATTGCTTGGGGTATTGGGGTGGGGGGAGGGGATAAAAGGGGAGAAAATTTGGATCGCAAAAATTTGTGAAAATGAATGTAAAAAATTAAATAAATAAATAAAATTTAAAAAAAAAAAGAAATTATAAAACAGATCCAAAAGAATGAAAAAAATAGAGTAATCTGAAATATCTCATTGGAAAAACCATTGACCTGCAAAATTCATCCAGGAGAGATAATATAAAAATTATTGAACTCCCTGAAAATCATGATTAAACAAACAAGAACTTAGGTATCATCTTTCAAGTAATTATCAAGTAAAACTCTCCTGAAATTTTTTTTAAAACATTTCCCAATTAATATATTTTAAGTTTTCATCATTCACTTCCACATGGTGTTGAGTTTCCAATTTTCTCCCCATCTCTTCCCTGCCCCACCTCTAAACAACCTTCATTCTGATTATCCATTCCCCCAATTTGCCCTCCCCTTTGTCACACTACTTACTTTCTCTGATCTCCTTCCCATTTTTTCTTGAAGGGCAAGACAGATTTCTATATCTCTTTGCCTGCATTTTTATTTCCCAGTTGCATGTGAAAACAATTTTTAACACTTATTTTTAAAATTTGAGTTCCAATTCTTTCCCTTACTCACCCCCCTCCCCCATCGAGAATTAAGTAGTTTGAGACAGGTTATACATGTGCAGTAATGCAAAACACTTCCATAACAGTCACTATATTTCCATCCATCCAATTCTGCCTCTCATTTGTTCTATTATCTCTTTTGAACCTGACCCTCCTCAAAGGAGTTTACTTCTAATTACCTCCTCCTCCCATTTGTTGTCCCTTTAATCATCCCCGCCCCCACTTATTACCTTCTTCCCTACTTTTCTGTAGAGCAAGATAGATTTTGAAACACAATGGAATGTGTAATATATTGCCTCCTTAGGCCAAATACAATGAGTGTAAGGTTTCTTTCCCTCTCATCTTCCCTGTCTTTCCCTATATTGTAAAAGTTTTGCTTGCCTCTTTAATGTGAGAGATAAATTACCCCATTATATTTCTCCTTTTCTCCTTCTCTCAATATATTCCTCTCTCACCCATAAATTTTATATAATTTTCAGATATCATGCATTCATATTCAACTCACCTTGTGCCCTCTGTGTGTATATATGTATATATGTGTATATCTATATCTATTTCTATCTATCTAATCCCTCCAAATAACAAATACTGAGAACAGTCTCTAGTTACAAATCATATCTTTCCATGTCAGAATGTAGATAGTTCAACTTTAGCAAATCCCTTATGACTTCTTTTTCATGTTTGCCTTTCCATGCTTCTCTTGATTCTTATATTTAAAGTCAGATTTTCTGGTCTCTCCATCAAGAATGTTTGAAAATCCTCTATTTATTTAATTACCATTTTATCTCCTGAAGTACTTTTCTCAGTTTTGCTGGGTAGATGATTTTTTATTTAGTCCTAGCTCCTTAGAACTCTGGAATATCATATCCTAAATCCATTGATCCTTTAATGTAGCAGATCTTGTGTTATTCTGTTCGTATTTTCACAACACTTAAATTATTTCTTTCTGTCTACTTGTAATATTTTCTCCTCGACCTGGGAAATCTCTAATTTGGCTACAATATCCCTAGGAGTTTCCCTTGTGGGATGTCTTTTAGGAGGCAATTTGTGGATTCTTTCCATTTTTATTTTACCCTTTGGTTCTATAATGTCAGAGCCATTTTCCTTGATAATTTCTTGAAAGATAATGTCTGGGATCTTATATTTTTGATCATGGCTTTCAGATAGTCCAATGATTTTTAGATTTTCTCTCCTGGATCTATTTTCCAGGACAATTATTTTTCCAGTGAGATATTTTACAATGGCTTCTATTTTTTTTTTATTTTTTTGGTCATATATTATAATTTCTTGATTTTTTATAAAGGCATTAGCTTTCATCTTTTCCATTCTAATTTTTAATGAATTACTTTCTCCAGTGAGCTTTTGGACCTACTTTTCCATTTGGCCAATTCTACTTTTTAAGGCATTCTTATCCTAATTGACTTTGGGGTTCTCTTTTGTCATTAGGGTTACTCTATTTTAAGGTGGTATTTTCTTCAACATTTTAAGGGTCCCCTTGAACAAGCTGTTGACTCTTTTTTCATGATTTTATTGCATCACTATTATTTCTCTTTCCATTATTTACTTTTAATATTTATTTATTTATTTAACTTTTTACATTCGTTTTCACAAAATTTTGGGTTCCAAATTTTCTCCCTTTTTATCCTCTCCCCCCACCCCAATACACCAAGCAATCTAATTTTTCCTATCTCCAATATGCCCTCTCTTCTGTCATCCTTCCCTTCTCTTGTTCCCCTCTTCTCTTTTCTCCTGTAGGGCCAGATGACTTTCTATTCCTCATTAACTGTATGTCTTCTTTCCTAGTAGCAACAACAATGCTAACTGTGCTTCTCTTACTTGATTTTCAAAATCCTTTTGGAGCTCTTCCATGGTCTGAGACCAATTAACTTTTTCTTGGAGTCTTTGGATGTAGAAACTTTGACTCTGCTGCCCTACTCTGGTTGTATGTTTTGATATTCTTTGTCACCAAAATAAGATTCTGTCATCTCTTTTTTTATTCTGGTTTTCCTGTCACTTACTTGACTTTTGATCTCTTTGTCAAGGTTGTTTTCTGTTTCCAGGAGAGGTGAGAGGCTGTGCTGTCAACTGCTTGATGCCCTCACAATCTGTGGCTCTGGAGTCCAGAAACAGTCTCTGCTGTTCCTGCTGCTGCTGTGGCTGTCACGGGCTCCTTAGCCCCCTCCACTGCCCTGGAGCTGTGGGAGTGGATTATGATACTCTCTCACACATGTCAGACACATTTTTCCACTGACTATCCAAGTTGTCCTCAGTATTTTGGGATTGAAAAGTCTGGAAATGACAAACACCAGTGAATCATTCTCCCAAGACCTGCTCTGGCCTTGTCTGTGCTGGCACAGCCAAAGCTGAACTGTGCACCACTCCCAGACTGGTGCAATATAGCCTTCCTGTTGACCTTCCAGGCTGGAGGGTCTGGAGATTTGCTTCATGCTGTCATTCTGTGAGTTTCAAAACTCCAGAATTTGTTTAGAGTCATTTTTATATGTATTTGGCAGGGTCAGTGGGAGAACTTAAACACATCCTTTCTTTTACTCTGCCATCATGGCTCTGTCCCCTCTTATAATATTCTAGAAATTCAAAGAATCCATCAATCGTCTCTTGAAAGAGATTCTAAAAAGAAAACTCCTATGAATATTTTAGTCAAGTTCTATAGTTCCCAGGTGAAGGAGAAAACTTTGAAAGCAATCACAAAGAAACAATTTGAGTAGTATGGAAATACATTCAGGATAACACAAGATCTAGCAGCTCCAATGTTAAGGGACTGAAGGTCTTGAGATACGATATTCCAGAAGTCAGAATGCCTAGGATAAAAACCATGGATCACCTACCCAGCAAAACTTCTTATAATACTTCAGGAGGAAAAAAGTGGACATTCAATAAAATAGAGTACTTTCAAGCATTCTTGCTGAAAAGACTAGAGCTGAATGGAATATCTAACTTTAAATATCGGAGTCCAGAGAACCATGATTAGGTAAAGAAGAATGAGAAATCATAAGGGACTTATGGAAGTTGAACTCTGAAAGGTGATATTTGTAACACATAAAATCTTTCTCAGAATTAGGTAGTTGGAGGAAAGATAGACATTTAGACAGACAGATGGATAGATAGATAGACAGATAGATAGATAGATAGATAGATAGATAGATAGATAGATAGATAGATAGATAGATAGATAGTGGTTACAGGGATAGTTGAAGGGATTCTATATAAACATCAAATTGAGGATTCAAAGAGAAATATAATGGGAGAAAACAAAAGAGAGAGAAAGAATGGGGTAAATTATCTCACATAAATGAGGCAAGAAAAAGGTTTCACAATATAGGGGAAGACTTGGGAAATGAGAGGGAATGAGTGAATCTTACTGTCTTCAAGTTTGACTTAAGGAGGGAATAATATACACACTCAATTCCATATTTTGCCCTACTGGAAAGTAAAGGGGAAGGGAATGGGGGAATAATAGAAGGGAGGGCAGATTTTGGTATGGGGTAGTCAGAAGTAAACACTTTTGGAAAGAGATAGGGTCAAATTGGAAAATAGAATAAGTGGGTGACAGGATAGGATGGAGGGAAATGTAGTTAGTCTTTCACAACATGCATATTATGGAAGTGTTTTGCATAATTACACATGAATAAACTATGTTGAATTGTTTGCCTTCTCAATGAGGATGTGGGGGAGGGAATAAGGAAGAGAATTTGGAACTCAAAGTTTTAAACACAAATTTAAAAAAAAATTTACACGTAGCAGGGCAGTAATATATAGAGGCAACAGAGTATAGAAATCTGTCTTGACTTACATAAAGTAAGGGTAAAGGGGATAAGAGTGGGGAAGTGAAAGAAGGTAGAGAAGATTGGGGTAAGTGCAATCAGAATGTATGCCATTTTGGACTGGGGAAGAAGAGTAATGGGGTGAACATTTAAACTCAAAGTCTTGTGCAAATGAAGGTTCAAAACTAGAAATAAATAAATTAATTAAGTTTTAAAAAGTTCTGGTCACTGAGGATATAATGATTAAAAAGAAAAAAAAGCCCATGATCTAAAAATAAACAAAGTGAAACAAAAACCTTGCTTCTTCCTCATTATAGTATCTCATATAAGAACAGTGACCAATTACCACTTTAATGATATCATTTGAGAGGAGGAAACAGAAAGGTTTTCCAAAGCAGATAAGATGGTGTAGATATATGCACATGTGTATATGTGCGTCAGTAAACAGGCCTTAGTAACTATTATGTGCCAGGAATGGGGTGTGAGACATACAAAGGTAAAAGACATCTCTTGTTCTCAAGGACTTCACAGTTTAATAGTGGAGATAGCATGCAAAGAACTGTGTTCACCTCTCCTTCATTTCAAAGATCTGCAATGGCATCACAAGATGTTGTCTTGACTTGCTCATCAATTGGATTTAAGTGAGGTAAACTTCACACAATCATCAGTCTCACTGTCTCTTCCAGAATCATTGAAGTCCAGTGGCAAGACAAAGGTGAGCTGATAGCCTGGGATGCTACGATGACCTTGGAATCTTCTATGTCTGAGTACATTTTAGGTGCTCCACAACACTGGCTTCAGCCTCCTTCATGGCCTTTGAAGTATCAGCTTGGCAAATCCCATCCCTCAGAATGAAAAGGAGGCCAAGTAGAGCTGAAAGCAGATAAATTTTATTAGGAGGGAAATCAGACACTAAGGCTGAGGTACCCGATACCAAGTATGAAGGAATCTGAAACCAAAGAGAGGTAAGGAAAAGTTATGCTTGAAAAGTCACAAAGAGGAGGTTCTGGGAGTGGTTGAGAAAACAAATGAAAAATCTTTCCAAGAAACAGGTGAGACAGAGAAGCAGGATGTTTTGTAGGAGCAGTTGACCACAAAGTTGGTTTGGGAATTTTTTTGTGGGGGGTAGTAATTCCACAAGTTAAACCAGTGAACATCAGCAAAGGTTTTTGAGAGTGAGTAAGACTCACTGCAGGCTCCTGATTGAATGCTTTGGGCAAATGGAGTTACACTGGGGCCAGTGTACCTGCCTTGGGCAAGTAACTCATACAAAACAGGCATGTTAATCTCAGGGGACTTCCAAAGAATAAATATTTCTCATCCACCTATTCCACTGGGGGAAGTTTTTACATGCTTGGGGTAGACATCCCCATAATTCACTAATGGGTTTTAGGCCTGTCAATTTTCCTCCAATCTGTTTTAGACTGTATCCTGAGACAGTTTTGCCAATGGCTTCAATAAACTGAAGCTTGCTCTGCAGTCACAGCCCTGAAAAAAAGGAACAATGAAGAAACTGGCTTTATGTAGTATAAATGAGAAACAGTCAAGGGAAGGCAGGAGAATTAAGGCACATCTGGAACCACTTCATGTAGAAAGTCAAAGTGAAGAGGAGTTAGAAGCACATTCTGAAACAGGTAATAGATATTGAAAATTCCTGAAACAGAGATGGAGTATCTTGTTCAAGAAACAGCAAAGAGAGCAGTGTGATTGGATCACAGTTTAATGATGTAAGAAAACATGAAAATTAACAAAAGGGGAAGGTAACAGGTTTTGAAGGCATGTGGATACAAAAAGAGGATTTTATATTTGATATGGAGGCAATGGAGAGTCACTGAAATTTGTTATTTTGTCATATATATACATTAAGTTATGGCCATCTATATAACTTAGGAAGATCGATTAGATAATTGAGTGTAGGATAGCTTGGAGAGGGCAGGGATGATGGTGGGGCAACAAGATGGTAGGGAAATCAATATACAGGCATCTAACAATATGGTGCTCTTGCAAGGACCAGTAATAACCTGCGTTTTGGTGGGATATTTGGCTGGCTTTAGGGGGAGGAAAGGAAGCAGAGTTATTTGCTCATCCTGACAACTTTAGGCTCAATATGAAAGCCCAAACTAGATATGCAAGGTAAAGACATAACTACTAGTTCTCTTGTTGCTTCCATATGCAAAAGTCATTATGAGGTCTATGTTATATAATTAATAAGGCCTGTATAAACTGTCGACCCAGACCACAGAATATATGCAAGGCTTATAGGAAGACAAAAGTGGAAGGGCTTCGCAACTCCAATTATGGAAAGAAAATGTCTCTTCTTTGACATCAAAGATTCTGTGGTCTGTATTATTTTCCCATGTCCAAAATTCATACGTCATGGGGTGCAAGAGTCAGAAGTTAAAACTTGACTTTGGATTCCAAGGACAGTAAAAATTATAAAAAAAAAGATTATTGGAAAATGTCCTTAAGACCTCTTATGGGACTCTTTGCAAATGTCCTTCTAGTTGGTCTTCTTGCCTCAATTCCCTCCCTATTCCTGTATCATTCACTCGGCTGCCAAAGTGATATTCATAAAGCTCATTTCTACCGTTCATTCCTCTTCTACTAATCAAATAATCTTCAATGGACCTTGTTACCTCCAAATTGAAACTCTGAAATTTTTTTTTGGCTTGTAAAGAGATTTCACAGTACTCGAAGCATAGTAAGTGTTTAGCAAAGGCTTGTTGACTGATTCATTTCAAAAAGAACATCACTAAAATAATCAAAATATTTTCTAATTCTGTTTCTTAAAATTTAATTCAAAAGAAGCAGAGAAGCTTCTTCATCCCACATATCTTGAGAATTTCTCTTTTTTGCTTTAGCATTGTCACACTGGGTATGATTTGGTGGGCATTATGGAAAGCTAAGTGGAGCAGTGTGTAGAGCGCCAGGTCTGAAGTCATGAACACCTGATGTCAAATGCAGTCTCAGACACTTACTAGCTGTGCAAACATGGACAAGTTCCTTAATCATGTTTACCTCAGTTTACTCATCTGTAAGATGAAATTGAGAAGGAAATGGTAAATTACCTCAAGAAAATTTCAAATGGGGTCATGAAGTGTTGGATACTAGTAACGTAACCAAACAACAGCAATGATTTCCTCAGGCTTCTTTTGCACTTCAAAAATAATTGGGTTAACATGAAAAAAACTAGAACATAAGGAAAGAGACACACAAATACAGAGAGAGAGAGAGAGAGAGAGAGAGAGAGAGAGAGAGAGAGAGAGAGAGAAAATACCTCTGGCATTCAAAGTCCTTCATGACCTAAACCTCTCCTACACACACACACACACACACACACACACACACACACACACACTCTTCCATATATACTTATCTATTACATTGCAAGTCTATAGAAATTGGAGGGGTTTCAATTTGCAGTTATTGAAAAGGAATGTCTTGTGTATATCCATATCCTGCTCTATCTCTCTTTCTCTCCTTCTCTCTCTTTCTCTCTCTCTCCAACCTATGTCTCTTACATAATGCCTATCACTTCCATCTTTATAATTTATACTAGTAACTACATAATCTATATTCCTCTTTGCAAACTTCAAAGCCCCAAAGACATGGTAGCTACTGCTAGTGCTTAGAAGAGTTCCTGACATATAATAGGCACAACAGATTTTTTTTATTATTCCATACATACTCATGCCATGTGTGTATAATATATTTCGTATATATGTCATTTAAGAATATATATGTGTCTGTGACACATATAGATATTCAGACTAGATGTTTTTCTTGGTGTAGACAGTCCCAAAATGAAGAAACTCAATCTACCAATATAATTTGGTGCCTTCTCTGTATTTCATTAATGAGAGTTTTAAAGATTTGCCCAGGGTTAGATAGAAGACAAGTGTCAGAGGTGGAAAATAAACTCAAGTCTCAGTGGTCTGTCTATCCATCACCTTTACCTACTCAACTATTTCTTATTCTTCCCTTTTTCTCTGTATGCAGTGGTATATGCAGATCAAGGGAATATACTCACAGAGGAGGTAACAGAACAGCTTCTGAGCTGAAACCTTAGTAAAATGGACTATTACAAATAAAGGTCTCTTCATTACCTTTTGGATCAATATATAACTTTTGCCCCTGGTATGTATTATATAACTTCCACATTTTGAGGCATTTGGAAATTGCCTTTATTCAACACTAGGACACATGATTGCTCACATTAAATTTCTCAGCTTTTTTGAAGTAAGTCAAGCAGAACATATCATAGGTATATAACAAGGAGTCTTCAAAGTCACTCAGATCTGGCTTGATATATCAGGTATCCCCAGGATTTGTTAATGATACATTAGGTTGATGTGTATTTGAACAGAGATCAGACATCTAAGTGAACTTAGGAATAGAAATATTTCATCTTTAAATATCTCTCCATTTGGGAGA
The DNA here is from genome assembly GCA_023548195.1 of Bettongia penicillata ogilbyi. NCBI lineage: Eukaryota > Metazoa > Chordata > Mammalia > Diprotodontia > Potoroidae > Bettongia > Bettongia penicillata. The sequence goes on along the minus strand of JAJHZJ010000046.1, from coordinate 907,906 downwards.
GGCTTCACTCACAACTATGTTAAGCAAGAGTACTGGCTAATAGTGCTGCCTGAAGTGGTAGTGAGTTCCCCATCACATGAAATGTTCAGATGGAAGATGGATGGTTATCTTAAATGTCATTAACATGATTCATGGTAGGTAGGGGTGGTACAGCATAGTAGTGAGGTCCATTACATCTCTGATATTCAAAAATATGGCACTAAGAGATACAGTCTTAGAAAACATAGGAGTACATCATCTCGATATGAACTCTTATTGCAACTAGAATGGATAAAAAGATTCCATAATTTTCTATCATTACATAAAAAGGCTTTTAACTCAAACATTTTTATCCTACCCAATTAGTGATGCATCCTTCACCTGTTTTAAGAAAGAATGTGATTTTGTCCCCTTTGGTGCATCCAGTATGAAGTCCCTCTTCAGTTCATTATGCCACCATCACCATTAAGATTATTTCTTGGTACTTATCATGCTTTTTAGATGGTCAGGATTTCTTTTTCTGTACTTGGCCATATGATTTAATTCTTTTTATCATCTTACAGAAAACATTAAAATGAAGCTGCTATAATAGACTCTAAGACAGAAAGTGTACTGGAATTTGGTAAACAAAACTCAGACACTCAAGAGTAGATCCCAGAGAGGAGTGGAGATGTGGATAATTTTCTTAAAATGGAAATTCTGCAAAGAACTAGCCAATCAGAGGACAGGCGTGAAAGGCAAAGTGTACTTTGAATGTGATAAATGAAGTGTTGGAGTGCATCTTACAGAGTGTTGAGGATGATGTACCATGCTAGAGAAAGTTCCATCAGAAGAAAGACTGAAGGAATATTTTGCATTTGTTTTCTACAATCACAAATGGTCATTCGGTCAATCAGAGTTTTGGTGTTTTCAAAACAAAACTTGTTTCACATTATTACTATCATCATCATACAGTTTTTTGTCATGGTTCTGATCACTTCATTCTTTACTAGTTCACACACCTCCTTCCTGCCCATTTCTTAGGCACAATGATATCTCATTATATTAATAGAGTACAGTTTATTCAATCACTCCTTTTTTTTTATTCCTTTGACATCACAACAACAAATGAAAATATTATTGCTGCAAACAGTCATGCAAATGTAGATCCTTTCCCATCTTTTAGGTCTTTGGAATAGATAGCTAATAACTGCGTTGCATTGCTATGTCAAAGACTGTGTGCATAATTGAGTGATTTGCTGTTGAATTCCAAATTTCTTTCTAAAAGGTTTTAACAAATTCATGACTCTATCAGTAGTTTGGTACTGAGTCTGTTCTCTCAAAATCCTCCAAGTAATGATCACAGTTGCTAATCTGGCAAACATGAATGCCATTTGTTATTCGGTATCTATATAAAATACCCCCAATATATTTATCTTTCCTTATTAAAAATGATGTGGTTTGATTAAGAGCTCAACAAGGAACACTTTATATTTGTTATAGGACAAAGTGAATGAACTTCATAATAGATGTGAGGATAATAAATCATTTTTTCATAATTAGCCATATTTCAAATCAAATTTACAAGCCTTTCCCAAGCACCTAATATGTGCTGGGGGGACAAAGTATGTCTTAAGGAAATCACAATCTAAAACAGGAGACAGTAAACAACTATGTACCCATGAGATTTATTCAGCACAAATTGAAGGAATTTTTAGAGAAGGTGCTAGTTTAAAGAGGCATCAGGCAAGGTGGATGTAGAAGATAGAATTGTAACTGTGATTGTAAGGAATCCAGGAAAGCCAGGAAGCAGAGAAGAGGAAAGAGAACATTTCAGGCATGGTGGAAATCCAGAAAAAAAAGATGGCAGGTGAGAGATGGGTTATCTTGTTCCAGACAAAACAAGGAAGCCAGTGTCACTGGACAGAAGAGTACGTGTATGTATTTGTGGAGAGGGGAGGGATGTAAGTCTACTAAGCTGTGTGTCTATGGGCAGGGGGGTAAGATTCTAAAGGCTTTTAAAGAATAGAGGATTTATATTTGATTCAGGAGGTGATACGGTGCCACTGAAGTTTATTGAATAAGCAGGAGAAGTGTGCAGACCATCACAACAGGAAGAGTATTTTGACAGCTGAGTGAAGAATGATAGATACATGGGGCAGACAGAATCATTTGCATGCTACAGCAATGTTAAAGACTTACAATGATGAGACTGCACCAGAGTAGTGGCAGTGTTGGAAGATAGAAGAGGGTACACCTGAGAAGTGTCACAAAGGTAATTCAGTTGACCTTGGAAAGTGACTGGATGTGGAGAGGAAGAGAAAAAGGAGTCAAGGAAGACACCTATTTAGTGAATCAGGCTGTCTAGGATAATGGTAGCACCTCAAAAGGAAAAGGAAAGCTAGTAAGAGAGGAGAGTTTGAGGAAGAAAATGATGAGTTCACCTTTTAATGTGGCATTTTAGAGAGTTTCAGGAATGAGGGACTGACGGTGAAAATATAGAATTAAAGAGATGGTGCCAAGTGAGAGTGACAGAATGAAGGCCAATATCACCGGATCACAGTGAATAGAAGAGAAAAAGGTATAAGAACACTGGAAAAGTAGGTAAGGACAAGTTTATGAGGGGCTTTATAAAGCAAATATAACATCTTATATTTTATTTTTGAAAAAAATAGGGAGCCACTGAAGTTTATTGAGTAATAGGGTAGCATGACAAGACTTGTAGTTTTTCAGTTGATGCTCTAGGATTCTCTATGTATATCATCATACCATCTACACAGAGTGGTAGCTTTGTTTGCTCATTGCCTATTCTAGTTTCTTTGACTTATTTTTCTTCTCTTGCTGTTACAGTTAACATTTCTGGTACTGCACTGAATAATGGTGATGATAAGTGACATCCCTGTTTCACACCTTATCTGATTGAGAAGGCTTTTGGTTTATCGTCATTATAGATAATGCTTGCTGTTAGTTTTAGATAGATATTCTTTATCATTTCAAGGAAAACTCTCTATTCCTATGCCCTCTAGTGTTTTTAATAGGAATAGGTGCTATATTTTGTCAAAATCATTTTCAGAATCTATTGAGATAATCATGTGATTTCTATTAATTTGATTATTGATATGGTCAATTGTGCTAACAGTATTCTTAATATTAAACTCTCCCTGCATTTCTAATATAAATACGCTCTGGTCATAGTATGTAATCCTTATGATATATTGCTGTAAATGCCTTGCTAGTATTTTATTCAAAATTTTTGCATCAATCATTAGGGAAATTGGTGTATAATTTTCTTTCTCTGTTTTAGCTCTTCCTGGTTGAGACACGGGCATTATATTTGCACCATAAAAGGAGCTTGGTAGGACTTCTTTGTTGCCTATTTTTCAAATATTTTATGTAATATCAGAATTAATCATTGAAATTTTGGCAGGATTCACTTGTGAACCCATTCGTCCATGGCAGTTTTTTCCTTGGGGCATTCGTTAATGGCTGGTTCAATTTCTTTTCCTAACATAGGGTTATTTAGGCATTCTGTTTCTTGATTTGTTAATCTAATTCATATTTTCATAAATGATCATTGATTTCACTCAGATTGTCAGATCAGTTGGCATGTAATACTAATGGTTACTTCAATTTATTCTTCATTGATGGTGATTTCACTCTTTCATTTCTGACACAGAATATTTGACCTTATTCTTTCCTTTTTGCAAATCAAATTTACCATTTATTTATCTATTTTATGTCTTTCCCCATAAAAAACAGCTCTTAGATTTATTTATTATCACAAAAGCTTTCTTTTTAACTTTCAATCTTATTAATCTCACCTTTGAATTTTTGGGATTTCTAACTTGTTATTCAAAATGAAGATTTTTAATTTGTTATTATTCTAGTTTTTTTAAAATTTTTAGTTACATGCTCACTTCATTGATCTCTTCTTTTTCTATTTTATTAATGTAAGAATTTAGAGAAATATTGTCACTCTAAGTACTGCTTTGGTTTCATCCCACACATTTTGGTGTGTTGTCTCATTGTTATCATTCTCTTTAATGAAAGTATTTGTTGTTTCTATAATTTGTTCTTTGGTCCATCTATTCTTTATGACTAGATTTAATTTCCAATTAATTTTAATCTGTCTTTTCACAGCCTTTTGTTGAATGTAATTTTACTTCATTATATTCTGAAAAAGAATACATTTAACATTCCTACTTTTCCACATTGGAGTTTTAAGTTCTTATGCCCTAATACATGTGCCATCTGCTGCTGAGAAAAATATAAAAAAGGTATATTCTCTTCTGTCCCAGTTCAGTTTTCTCCAAATATTTGTCATATCAACTTTTCTAATATTCTGTTTACTTTCATAGTTTTTTCCTGTTTATTTTTATGGGATTTATTTTGAGAAAGGGGACAGTTGAGGTCCCACACTGGTATAGTTTTGCTGTCTATTTCTTCTTGCAACTCATTTAACTTCTGTAAGAATTTGGATGCTATAGAACTTAGTTTATATATGTTTATAATTGATATTGCTCCATTGTCATTGGCACATTTTTATCAAAATGTAGCTTTCTTCCTTATCTCTTTTAACTGGGTGTATTTTTGCTTTTGCTTTGTCTGAGATCAAGATTGCTACCTCTGATTTCTTTTTATTTCACTTGAAACATAAAGGATTCTGTTTCAGCCTCTTGACTTTGCTTTTTGTGTGTCATTATACTTCAATTGTGTTTCTTGTAAACTACATATTCTGATTTTTGATCCACTATGCTACCTGGTTCTGTTTTATGGGATAATTCATCCCATTCACATTTATGATTACTACCTGTGCATTTCCCACCATCCTACCCTTCCTCCTACTTGTCCTCTCTGCCCTTTTACCCTTTTCTTACTCACCAGTGTTTTGCTTCTGTCGACCACCTCCCCTAATATACCCTTTTATTTATCATTCCCTACCCATTTTATTAATTTCCTCCTTTCTAACTTCCCTATCATTTATGATAAATTTCTATATTCAACTGATTTTGTATATTATTTCTTCTTTGAGGCAATAGTAATGAGATTAATGTTCAAACGACATCCATCACCCACCCTCCCATTTTCCCCTACAAAGTAATAGATCTTTCATGCATCTTCATGTGAAATATCCCATTTTACCTCTCCCCTCTTTCTACAATCAGTGTACTCCAATTTATCATCACTTAATAATTTTGTCATTCCCTAAAATTCATCTTATACCCATACCCTATTTGATGTATTTAAAAAAAAATAATTTCAAATATCATCTCCCCATGCAGGGATGTAAACGGTTTAGCCCCACTTGAATCTCTTATATTTTCTTTCCTCTTTTTACTTGTTTACTTTTTACTTGTTTATCCTTTTCTTAAGTCTTTATATTAAAGGTCAAATTTTTGATTTAGTTCTGGTCCTCTCCTAATGACAATCTGAAATCTTTCTGCTTCATTGAATAATCATTTTTCCTTCAATGTATTAGGCTTAATTTTTTCCAAGTAACTGATTTTTGCTTGTAGTCCTAGCTCCTTTGCCTTCTACAACATCATGTTCCATGACTTCCAGTTGTTTTATGTTGCAGATGATAAATCCAGTGTAATCCTGACTGTGGTTACCTGATATTTAAATTGTTTCTATCTAGGCACTTGCAGTATTTTTTCCTTGACCAAAAAGCTCTGAATGTGTAATTTTCCTTGGAGTTTTTATTTCAGGGTCTCTTTCTTAGGGTGATTGGTAGACACTTTCAATGCCTATCTTGTCCCCTGAAACATACATCCAGATCTTTCTTCTGCTTTTGGCTTTCAGGTAGTCCAACGATTCTGACATTGACTCTCTTGGATCTATTTTCCAGGTGAGTTGTTTTCCCGGTGGGGTATTTTACATTTTTTTTTTCCCATTTGTTCCTACTTTTGGATTTGTTTGATTGATTCTTAATATTTCCTAGAATCATCAGCTTTCACTTGCCCAATTCTAGTTTGTTTGGTGTTGTTTTCCTCAATTAGTTTTGTATTGTCTTGTTTCTTTTTTCCCCCAAGTTATTATCTCTTTTGTAAAATCATTCTCTTGCATCACCCTAATTTCTTTTGCCAATTTTCATTTTGCCTCTCTTTTATGTTTCTTAAGCTCCCTTTTGTGCTCTTCTATAAGTTCTTTCTGGATTTGAGGCTACTGCCCACTTTTCTTTGGAATTTTGCCCATTAGTGTGTTGACATTGTTTTCCTCTCTTCTGAGCTTTTGTCTTGATCTTCATGTTAACATAATCACTTGCTATAGTTGGATTCTTTTTGTTGCTATTATTGCTGCTGTTTGCTCCTCACTTTTGGCCTTTTCTCTTTCTTTTAGATTTAATCTCTATTCCTGGGAGAAGGGACACCATCTAAGGCCTCTTGTTCCAAGGGCTGAAGGATATTATTTTTTACTTGGTGCTGCACTGATGTTGCCCTGAGACCCATTGAAGACTCTGGTGTCTAGTGCTACACTGAAAGGTGGGGTGGGGTTGCTGGTGCTGCTGGAGGCTATAGGGATCAGGCAGTTTACTTGGTACTGAGCTAGGGTCCTAGTATTGGTGTCTGGCTGAGGTTGGTGGGATGTTTCTGTATTTCCCCAGTTCTTCAATGAAGCATGCGGTGGTCTGACCACTGAAGGTTTCCTGTTTCCCCAGGTCTATGCTGAGGCATGTGGCATGGGCTCAGTGCTTGCAGCTGCCTGTTTTATTAGACACCCCTAGGGTTTAAATCTACCTGTTTGCCTGGGACTACACTGAAGCATGTTGAATGGCACATTTTCTGACTACTGGAAGTTGTCTGTTAACCAGGTGCTATGCTGAAGCACATGGTCCTTTTTACAACTGAATGGTTATTCTCTCTGTTAGGGTTAGGGAAACATGTAGGGAAAAGGAGGGCTGTGCTTTTGGCGTTTGCCTACTCCACTGCACTGAGGCTCAGGATCTAAGAACTGTTTGCTAAGATGGGCCTTGCTGTTGGCTTACTGGGATGCTTCCTGCCTTGAACTGCACTGCTTTTTAACCCAAGTGAGATATCTAGTGAAAAAAATGGGTCAGTTGGATGTGATGATCTGTAAAACCACTCCAAGTTCTGACTTCCAATATGCTTTGTTCCCTGGCCTTTTCTGAGTAGGACTTTACATTTTTCATGATCTTTGATGTTTTCCATTTTCTGCATTCTCTGTAATCAAGTCTCTTCCAGCTCTATTTTGCATTTTCAATCTGACATCTCATTTTAAAGCCCTTTCTATCTCTGACACTCTGTCCTGAATTTGGGGGTCTTCTCAATTTATGGTTCCAGAAGACCATTCAATGCATTATGCTTAATTTTTCCAAGTAAGTGATTCTTGCTTGTAGTCCTAGCTCCTTTGCCTTCTACAACATTATGTTCCGTCTTATACCCCAATGGTATTTGCACAGATTACAGAATGGGAACTTGTCCCCCCAAGCATCTGCAGGGAAGTGTTGTCATTTCTACAATATTTGATTGTAAACTTTCATATCACTGTAAAATAGTGACATTAAAAAGGTATGCCAGTGCACCTAATGAGAGGACATTACCCTTGGCCTTTGACTTGGGTTATGAATATTGAATTAATGGCAACATAAATCTAGGCTGCACTATAATATGCTAATACCTTGTGCATAGTTCATATGTCTATTAATTCCTTTTATTCCCACAACAGCCCTATACCTATAACAAACTTGTTTTAGATGAGTAAACTGAGGTGAAGAGGCAGTTTAGTAGAGAGCTAGAAACACAACATCAGAACCAGGATGGCCTGGACTTGCTTCTGACTCATATGAGCTATGTGAACACAAACTAATCTCTTCAGTGCTCAATGTCCTAGCCAATTCCCTTAGTTCATAATATGTCACCTTGGTTGAGGGCATTTCCAATCAAAGAATCCTTGACATTGATGAAAACAGGCCTGATCAATAGAACAGAAAGCAAATAAATACCATAGACAGAAAATAAAAGACTCAAAGTCTCAATGCTGGAGACAACTTTATCCCAAACATTACATATATCCTCATGATCATATTTTCTTACATTTCCATTTTATGCCACACCCTATTGAAGAGTGAAAGTCAAATTTCCAAACTCCTAGTATAATGTTCTTTTTATTTCACCATCCTACTTCTTATTTTCTTGAAAGAGAAAATGCAAATTAATCCACAATTCATTGCCTGAGTATCTGGAACAATGGAAAAAGGGTCCTAACATAGAATTTTAATAAAATAAAACTTTAGAACTGGAATTCAACTTAAAATAAACAAACATATTTATTCAATGTTTCCTTTATGTTAGGCATATCAAGATAGAAAGACAAAATTGAAACAATGCCTGAATTCAAGGAGTTTACATTTTCCTGAAAAGGGAAGTCATAATAGGGGAGGCATATACACATATAAACTTATGTAAATGACTGCTCAAATAGATAAATATGGAAAAATAGGTAAATAAAAAGTGAATGTATAAATAAGTGAATAAATGAATAATGTATAAAATGTAATATATGTTAGGGGAACATTACTAGCTGAAGGGGCCATGAGAGATCAGATGTTGAAGGTGACATCTGATATGAGGTCTGAAAGAATCTAGGGATTGTCAGAGGTAAAAGAAAAAAAGAAACATTCAAAATGTAGTATAGTATGTGTTAAATTCAGAGGAGGAAAAAGTAATCTTTTTTTTTTTTTAACAGAGCAAGTAGTAAGGCAACCAACTTGCTGGACTGTAGTTCATGGATGTAGAATAATGTGAAATTAATCTAAAGAGATATGCTGGACTAAATTATGAATGTTTTTAAATTCAAACTGCAACTCCTTTACCAGAAGAATGGTATGGTTAGACCATGGATTTGTGCATGTTACTTTGCTAGTCTTCTAGAATAGGAACTGGGGAGAAGAGAAAATTGAGGGAGGAAGGCAATTTAGGAGGGTCTTGTACTAATGAGGAGAAAGCTGGTAAGGATATGAACTATCATTGTGATGGGGTATATGGGTTATTGAAAAAGGGATGGCACCTATGGAATAAAGTGTTATGGAATTCTTTTCAGGGCTGCTCATCCACCTTTTGTGACTACCTGACATTCAACTCTCATTGGCAATTGAAAGAAGCTAAATCATACACAGTGGCAACATTACAGCAAACCATCTTAGCAGATGAGCTAAATCTGGTTAAGTCCAACTGAGGGGCCTCAAAGCCATTGGTGAATTAATGTAGTGTCTATCCTTAGCAGGTGAAGACTTCCTTCAGAGAAATGAGTGATTGAAAAATTTGTTCAAATAGTCATTTAGACATTGTTTAGACAATGAAGACACCAAAGTCATGCAATGCAACCCATGCCAGAGAAATGCAATTACATGCTTCATTTAGTATTCTTGGTTTCAATAGTTGATGGGTGTCATCTGTTCATCTTTGCCATTTAGTAGGAAATGCTTCTCTAAAAGGATGGACCTACATCAATACCAAAAATTGAAAGAAGAGCTTAATGCATGTAACACATGCCAAAACCATTTCAAAGGACACATTTTGGTTAACTAGGTGCCAATGTAATGAAGAATCATGCTAGAATGTAACAGACTCTGATGTTCTTTTAAGTATTTTATAGTTTCAATGTCTCATAATCTCCTGCATGCATGGATTGTAGATTCCGGTGAATTTTCCTTAAAACATATTCTCTTTGATCAGGTACTTTAAACAGACTTAATTAAGAAGCTATTAGTTAAAGATGATGAAAAAATTAACTAGAAAGTTGTCCAAGTAATTAAGAGAGGAAACTGATTGGTTGCATGGTTGGTTGTTGTCCTTAGTCATCAAAGAGGACCAAAATGACATCACCACTGTAAAGTGAAATTTCAATGTGTCCGACTGTGGCTAATCAGACTAATACAAGTTTGGAATGCTCTACCACAGGTTGGGCACAAATAGTCATTATGAATATTTGAGGTGGATATCCCAAATTTGTGCATCCTACATTTGCTTTGTGCTGTCTCAATTTTGCTTTGCTCAAAGAGTACAGCACCTTTTCTTATGTGGGCACACCATGCTGAGTGGTCCTGTGCCAGTGTCTCCCATGTTGCACAGTCAAATCCAAAGTTCTTGAGAGATACTTGGAGAGCATCCTTGTATTGTTTCTTCTGGTCACCATGTGACCTCCTGCCCCATGCAAATTCGACATAAAACAATCTTTTGGGAAGCATACATTTTGCATTCGAACAACATGGCCAGTCCATCAGACTTGCACTCCCTGAAGCATCGTTTGAATACTTGGCATTTCAACTCGAGGGAGAACTTCAGTGTCTGTTACCTTATAATGCCATATGATCCTCAGAATCTTGCTAAGACAGTTAAAGTGGAAGCAATTCAGTTTCCTGGCATGGTGCTGATAGACTGTCCATGTTTCACAAGCATATAACAATGAGGTAAGCAAAATGGCTCTGTAGAACTTCAGTTTTGTAGTCACTCTAATACCTCTTTGCTCACAAACCTTTCTTCAGAACCTCTTAAACACTGAGCTAGCTCTGGCAATGCATGCATCAACCTCCTTGTCAATGTGTATATCCCTGGAAAGTACACTACCAGGGTAAATGAACTTATCTACAGCATTCAAATCCTCTCCATTTATTGTAACCGATGGTTCCACATATGGATGATATGGTGATGGCTGATGGAGAACCTGTGTTTTTTTTTTGGTGTTAATTATTAGGACAAAATTAGCACAGGCAGCAGAGAATTGATCCAAATTTTGTGGTATCTCAGCTTTTGAGGCTGTATTGAGTGCACAATCATCTACAAACAAAAAAAAAAAACATGCACCAGCACTCTTGGCTTGTAACCTTTTCGAATTGAAGAACTTACCATCAGTACAGTAGTTAACCTTGGTGTTGTGTTCATCCTCACTAAAATCATTTGTCAACATGACTGAAAACATCATGCATGGGATCAAACACACAGCCTTGTTTCATTCCGTTGGGGACTGGGAAGGCATGAGAGCATTATCCATTATCTAGAACCCAGGCAAACATGTTGTCATGAAATTGACATACAATATTGATGAACTTCCCCAAGCAACCAAATTTTGACATAATTTTTCATAAGCCCTCATGACTAACAGTGTCAAAGGCCTTGGTCAGATCCACAGATGTGTATAGACCTCTCTTCTGCTTCTGACATTTCTCATGGAGTTGTTGGGTAGCAAACACCATATCAACTGCTCCTTGGCCCTTTCCGAGGCCATGCTGGCTGTCAGGTATATGTTCATCTTCCAGGTGAAGGATGAGCCTATTAAGGAGGACTCTAGCAAGAATTTTGAGAGCAGTGACTAAGAAAGAGATGCCCCTGTGATTGTCACAAGACAATCTATTCCCTTTACTCTTATAGAAATGAACAATGAAGGCCCCCAAGGCAAAATGACTATCAGAAGAATTAATGTCAATGAATTAGAGCTCTTCTCTGAGTGTGAACAATTTGCTGCTGATTTGGAGGGGAAATTGAGCCAACATACAGTTGGCAATAGTGGAGCAGAAAAGGAGTGAGCACCTCTCAGAAATTTGGTGTACAGCACTGCATTTGCTCATGTGGGTCAGAACACTCACAAACACCAAGACTGGCTTTATGAAAATGATGGGGAAATTCAGAAGCTGCTAAATGAACAACATGAACTCCACAGGATTTACCAGGATGATAGTTCATCTACCTTTAAGAAGGCAGCATTTAATTCCATCAAAAGCAAAGTACAAGCAAAGCTTAGAGAGATGCGGGATTCCTAACTCAGTAAAAGGGCAGATGAAATTCAGTTTTATGCTGACAGTAACAATCCAAAGTGCTTTTATGATTCCCTGAAAGCTGTTTATGGACCAAAAACTTCTAGTCCATCACACCTGCTCAGTGCTGATGGAGCCACATTGATTAGTGACAAAGACATGATCCTAGAGAGATGAGATGAACCCTTCCACAGTGTTCTCTACAGACCATCATCAATCATTTCTGAGGCCATTGACAGTCTATCTCAGATTGAAGTCAATTCCTCCTTAGCTGAACTTCCAACTGAAGAAGAGGTTTTGAGGGCCATTAGGCTCCTTTCATGTGGCAAAGCACCTGGTGCTCATTCTATTCCAGCTGAATTTTACAAGGTAGGGGGATGATTGCTCATACAAAAGATGACTGAAATTCTCCAGGCTACATGGCAAGAGGAGGTTATCCCCCAGGAGTTCAAGAAGAAAGGAAACTGCAGATGTAAGAGATGCAGAGGCAGACACAGTAAGACTTTTGACTCATCCTAGGACCACTCTCTTGGAGAGAGGTACAGACTAGTTATTCCTGGTTCTCATGACATATTGACCTGTGACAGATGCCTCCTGCCTCAATTCTTGTATGTCCCTTCTCTCATTGGTGTATTCTTTCTTTTTTTGGGGAAAGGTCTCAGACAAACTACTGCTTATTTGCCAGACTTAGCCCTAATACTTCCCTGCTGAGATTTCCTGACCCTCCCCCCTTTGCGGTTCACCTTTTATATGTTTTCTTCTCATATTAAAATGTAAACTTCTTAGCAAAAGATTGCCTTTCTATGTATTTGTATCTTCAGTGATTATCACAGAGCTTGGCACATAGTAAGTGCTTAATAAAACATTTTTTTGACTGATTGCCTACCAAGTAGTTGGATGTGGAGGAGGAGAGAGACAGGAATCATTAAGAAGTCACTCAAAAATTATGAATGTTGATAACTACATTGAAAATGCTTGTTATATGGAAGATATTGTGCTCATTATTGACAAAAAAAAGGAGAAAAATTTGTCAATTTTGCCCTCGAGGTTGCAAGGAGTGGTAAGTTTTCAAAAATATCTGAGTCCAGAAAATAAAATACAGAAGTGAATGTGGACCCTGGATTAAGCAATGGAGGAAAAACTATTTCAACAGAGCTGTTTGGTGTATGAAAGGGAGGTGATTGCTAGGATATGAACCAGCCTTTGTGAATATTTGTCAGAAGGAGACCGAGAATATGAAAAGCATGTGTTTCCTTCCTTCCTTCCTTCCTTCCTTCCTTCCTTCCTTCCTTCCTTCCTTCCTTCCTTCCTTCCTTCCTTCCTTCCTTCCTTCCTTCCTTCCTTCCTTTCTTCCTTCCTTCCTTCCTTCCTTCCTTCCTTCCTTCCTTCCTTCCTTCCTTCCTTCCTTCCTTCCTCCTTTGCTTCCTTCATACATTCTTTACTTCCTTTAATCCTGCTGGGATATTGTAGCTGGAAAGAATTTCCTCTACCAAAGTAGATCAGTAGTTCATCATTGAGAATTTCCTGGGGCACTGAGAGGCTGCAATTTTCCAACCTAATAGAACACATGTGTCAAAGGTGAGATTTAAATACTGATTTATCTGATTCCAATGCCAGGTATCTCTCAATTGTAGCATGTTGCCTTTAAGAATAAATTCTTTCATAAAAGCTGTATTTTATCCATTATTTTCCCTCCACTCTGATGTATGATATTAATGAGTTCTTTGCATGTTAAATTGCTCTCCTTTGATTGTATCATTTAAGCAGCTGGTTGAATGGAAGGTCTTAAAGTGGGTCACTTCATGCTTCTTGGTGAATTCTGTAGAGACAAAGGATTAAACAGTTGTGAGTTTCAGCAAAGCTACAATAAACACTTCTCTTTCTAACAAGGAAAAATCATCCTATCTTAGGATCACAGTATTTCACAGTGTTACTTGGCTTCTCACATCTTTCTCTCTACTGGGACAAGAGCAAAGGTTTTCCATGAGTGCTAAATTTCTCTTTCTCTAAACTGTGATGTTCAAGTGTTTGGAGAAAACAGGAGATGGAACAATGTCATTAGTCTCTTAATCAGAAGAATACAGGCTGTGTGTATCTTCAACTGACAGAGGAAACATCATTCTACTTTTCATGCTTTTAATTTTTTTTTATCAATCTTCTTTTTGTCTTTGATTTTTATCTCAAATTCCCTTCTGGCAAAAATATACAAATTCTTTGACTCTTAAATCACAACAAAGAAAAATAGTGAAGTAAAATCATATGATACAATTATATGCCCAACAATATATCCATGCAAAGTCACTCAGTCATAGCATGACAATTCCAACTTCATTTGTTCTAGAAAACAAGGGAGAAATGCATTCCCTGTCAAATAAAGGGTTCCTTGCATTCTCTCAGACCCTAAATTTTATTATTTATTTTGTTCTAACTTGAGTATATGAAGTCATTAAATATCAGAAAGTAGAGAAAACTTAGAACACAGAATTCATTGTTAATGTCACAGAATGTCAGAGCTGACCTTAGAAAAGTATCAAGAGAATGTCTGAGTTGATAGGGCACTTCAAATACAAATAATCACCTATCAGAGTCTGAAAGATATTTAGAATTCAGAACCGTATAACTATAAATTTGGAAGAGACTGACTAGTTAGATAAAGAATAAACTGTCTATGCTGGAAGACCTCAGCACACAGAATCATAAAATGTTGGACCTAGAGGAGACCTTGGATAACAGAGTATGCCATTGATGGAAGTGGTGTTAGAAACAATTTATTGACTTGATTTTTCTAATAAAGAAGTAGGAGAAGGAAAAGTTAGTTATGTGGCACATCACACATTCTTAAACAGTAGAGTTAGGATATGAAGCCCAAACAATTGTCTTCATTACACCAGTCTGTCATGATTAACGTATTCGATCACTAGTTTCCTGAACTCAAAGATGAGAATGATGCATCTGCATAACCTCTCTAATGAAACTTTTGTGAAGAAGTAATGTTTTGAATCTTAAAATGCAATAAAATATAAAAGATTATCATTAGTTATCTTATAAATATTGTAAGATGAAAGAATAAATGAATAAGACTGCATAAGTTGTCTTAAGTGCTAAAAGAAGTCAAATCATCGATAAGTATTTTTCTCCTTTTTTTAAAACAGTTTTTTATTTTTTTCCAGTTACGTGTAAAGAGCTTTCAATGTTCACTTTTACAAGATTTTAAGTTTTAAACTCTTTTCTCCCACCTTCCCTCCGCACCTACCTTAGACAGCAAGCCATCTGATATAAGTTAGACATATACAACTCATATTGAACCTATTTCCACACTAGACACGTTGTGAAAGAAGAATCAAAAGGAAATAAAAAAATAAATAAAAAAGATGATCATAGTATGCTTTAATATGCATTCAGACTCTATAGTTCTTTCTCTGGATATGAATACTTTTCTATCATGAGTCTTTTGGAATGGTCTTCAATCATTTTATTGCTGAAAAAAGCCAATTCTATCAAAGATGTTCATCACACAACATTGATATTACTGTGCTCCTGGTTCTTCTGACTTCAGCATCGCTGCATCTAAGTCTTTCCAGGTTATTCTGAAATCTGCATGCTCATCATTTCTTATAGCACAATAATAATCCATTACAATTATAAGTCACAGCTTGTTTAACCATTCCCTAGTTGGTGAGCACTCCCTCAATTTCCAAGTTTTGGCTGCCACAAAAAGAACTGCTATAAATACTTTTGTACATGTAGGTCCTTTTCCCTTTTTTGTGATCTCTTTGGGATCCAGACCTAATAGTGGTATCGCTTGACCAAAGTCTATGTAGCTTTATAATCCTTTGGACATATTTCCAAATTATTCTCTAGAATGGTTTGATCAGTTCACAACTCCACAAATAACGCATTCATGTTCCAATTTTCCCACATCTTCTTCAACACCAATCATTTCCCCTTTCTGTTATATTAGTCAACTTGATAGACCTGAGGTGGTATCTCAGAATTGTTGTAATATTCATTTCTCTAAGCAATAGTGATTTAGGCAGGGTATCTTAAACTTTTTAAATCCTTTAGCACGTCTTAAACTATGGATCAAGACCACAGGGGTCCACCCACAGTTTAAGAAGTACAGCATATTTTCATTTCACTATATATAGCTTTAATTTCTTTATCTGAAAGTGACCTGTTCATATCCTTTGACTATTTATCAATTGGGAAATAACTTGAATTCTTATAAATTTGACTTAGTTCTCTTCATGTTTTGGAAATGGGGACTTTATCAAAAACATCAACAAAAAAAAATGCTTCACAGCTTTATGCTTTCCTTCTAATCTTGGTTGCACTGGCTTTGTTTGTCCAAAACATTTTTTTATTTTAATGCAATCAAAATTATGCATTTTGCATTTCATACTGTTCTCTACCTCTTGTTTGGTCATAAATTCTTTCCTTTCAATAGATGTGACAGCAAACTATTCATTGCTCTCCTAATTTACTTATAGTATCAGTTTATGTCTAAATTATATATCTATATTATCTTGCTATATGGTGCAAAATGTTGGTCTTTTCTAGTTTCTTTCATACTATTTTCCAGTTTCCTTAGAAGCTTTTGTCAAATAATGAGTTCATATCCCAGAAACTGGAATCTTTGAGTTTATCAAACAGTAGATTATGATAGCCATTGATTACTGTGTCTTATGTCCCTAATTTATTCTGCTGAACCACCACTACATTTCTTAACTAGTGTCAAATAATTTGGATGAATGCCAATCTGTAATATAGTTTTAGGTCTTGTATTGCTAGGCTACCTTCCTTCCATTTTTTGTCATTAATTCCCTTGATATTTTTGACCTTTTGTTCTTCCAAATGAATTTTTGTTATTATTTTTTGAGTTCTGTAAGATAATTTTGGTAGTTTACTTTGCATGCTCCTGAATAAGTAAATTAATTTAGGAAGAATTGTCAATTTTTTATTACATTAGTTCAACCTATCCATGAGCAATTGATACTTTTTCCAATTGTTTACATCTGATGTTATTTGGTGAAAAAGTATTTTGTGATCGTGTTCATGTAATTCCTGCATTTTTCTTGGCAGCTAGACTCCCAAATACATCCATGAGTATTTCTAAAGCATTTCTAAAATTTTAGGTGCCAGGTAATTTTCTAGATACTGAATGTAGAAAAATAAAAGTCAAAACTATCCTTGCACTGATGAACCTTAATGTTAAGTGAGAGCAAAAGGCATACACATAGCTAGGTAACTGTAAGTGTATATATAAAGAAGCATGAAAGTGGGAGAGATGCTAAGAGCTGTGAGGCATCCAGAAGGTCTTCATGTAAGAAATGGAATTTCAAGTGGATGTTAAAAAAAAGCTAAAGATTCTAAAAGAGGGAGTATATGCTAGGTGGGGAGACAATCCATACAAAGACACACTGGTTATTGTCCTTTGTCTTCGAAGAGGAACAAAATGATATCATCATTGTAAAAGTTAATTTCAGTGTGTCTGATTATGGCTGATCAGACCAATATGAATGCAGAAAATGCTCTACCACAGGTTGGGCACAGACAATCTCTATGAATATTGGAAATGGATATCCCAAATTTGCATATCCTGCATTCACTTTGTGCTGTCTCAGTAAAAGTTTGCTCAGACACCCAGGGGGCTACCAAGTTCCACTGCTGCTTCCAGTAAGAAATGACCCTATAGCCTGGGCTTCCTGTGCTCAGGGTCATGACTTCAGCTCCAAGTGTATCCACACCTGCTGCTTCATCACTTGCCTGTTGCCACAGGACTTTGAGGCATAATAGTGAAAGGGATTAATATAATCGTAATGCAAAGGCACATAAGTAGATGAATGAGGAAGATATACTTTGTACCTCATGGCTGAATTTAAGAGATTAGAAGAGGAGAAAATGTATAAAAATCCAGGAAAGGAAGATTGGAGTCAACCAGTCTTTCCCTAAACATTCATTTAGCAAATCTAATGGACCAGATACTGCATTAGGTGCTTGTAATAGTAGTTTAAATGAAAAGATCTTTCTCATCCATTAATAGACCCATATGATCTGTTTGAATCACCTGGAAGCCTAAATCACATATGGTAGCTTGCTGAACAGGCAGAACAGGAAGGGTGGAGTGGAGCCAGGAGGAAGTGAGTTAGTGGGATCAGATCAGGAGAACAAATTATTCCTGCCTGCCATTCTTCTGAAGACAATCTCATACTTGGGGTGGGCATTTCCATAATTTACCAGGTTTGAGGCCTATCATATACCTCAACTTGCTTTAGCTCATCTGCCAAGAAGACTTTTAATAGGGTATGGCTGTTGGGTATGCTATAGCTTCTTGGAGTCGCATAGGAGAGTTGGGTGACAGGTGGACACCAAATATGGATGAGAGGCCCTGAAAAGGACTCAGCAAGCTTTCACATCAATGGTGCTAATCCTCAATGAACATCTCATACATCCAAGAATAAACATAAATGGCATATGTGTGTACAGGTATACACACAAATATATGCATATATGTATGTATGTACAAATTAACTGAATGCAAGATAGTTTAGGAAGCCACTGGCAGTTGTGGTAGGAGGCAGTCTAGGGAAGACCTGAAAAGGCTTCATGCTAAAGATGGTGCTTGAGATTCATCTGGAAAAGAATGGAGGAATTCTATGATGTGGCCTTAAGAAATCAGAACATTAGGATGGGAAAAGGATGGGAAAGGCACAGAAGGTGAAAGATGGTGTTGTGATTGTGATAATTTGCTAGAAGATCAATGTTCCCAAATTATTGCTATGGGTTCTCTTCACTATT
This sequence comes from Bettongia penicillata ogilbyi, assembly GCA_023548195.1. NCBI lineage: Eukaryota > Metazoa > Chordata > Mammalia > Diprotodontia > Potoroidae > Bettongia > Bettongia penicillata. The sequence goes on along the minus strand of JAJHZJ010000046.1, from coordinate 889,380 downwards.
GTGAATAAGAAACAAAAAAGGACAGTTTGTTGGAAGGCAGCATGAAGTTAGGGATGGAAATGTGAGAATACTGGAAAGAGAGAAAGGGGCAATTCTGTGAGAGACTTGAAATGCCAAAGAACAACATCCCTATAAGATAATTGTGGCAATAAGGAATAAGTAGAGCTTGGTATGTGGGTGTGTACACATGTATGTATGTGTGCAGGGAGTCAGTATTTTGTATGATCAGAGCATCATTCAAGGAAATCTCCTTGGCAGCTGAGAGGAGACTAGAGTCACAACTGGAGATATTTGCAGCAGGGACATGAATTAAGAAGTTAGAGCAATCACTAAGGTATGAGGTGAGGAGGGCCTGTTCCAGAGTGGTCCTGATGTGAGTAATGAAGAGCTTTTACATAAGAGATGTGTGGAAAAAAATGAGATCCAGCAGCTGATTACATGTGTGGGATGAATGAAAATGTGTAGAACAGGGTGGGAGTTCAATGAATCAATGAAACTATCAATATTTATTAAGCACCAACTATAATTCAGGTGTTGTGACTAAGTGAGTTCACATAGGAGCTTAGTTGAAGGTGTCTGGAGAAAAGTGCCAAAAAAATTTGATACACTATTGGGCGAGAGAGAGTGAATACAAGGGACATGTAGGAGTGGGAACCAGAACAAACATCAGGTGAAATATGTCTAAGTATTAGAGGAAGTTCTAACGTTTGAGGTGATAAAAAACTACTTTAAAAAACCTTAGTACATAAATCATTGTATTTGGCAGTGAAATTAGGAAAAGATAAAGATATAGAATGACAGTTTAAAGCTTTTGTTTGATGATCAATCCTTAAATGACCTGTGAGAATTGTTGGTAAGAAGTCTTAGCTTTTTGCAGAACTGAGGCAGGCCCAGAGTGATGGGATGACTTCTTTAAAGAGACACAGATAAGAAGTGGAAGAACTGAGATTCAAACCTGTGACACTACTACAAGTACAGGGCTCCTTGCACTATATCACAAGGTCAAAAGTGAAGAGCCAGCAACAAGATGGCAAAAAAAGAAATCTGTAAAAGTCAATCAGTAGACAAACATTTGTTCAGGCTTGCCCTGAATTGTCTTAGGAGAACTCTGAAGATCATCTGGTAAGAGAAGGTACTGGGTGCTGAGGTCCTTTCTTGAGCTGAACTGCCAAGCATCCAAACTCTACTACAGAGAGTACAACTCTCTCATTTGAATGCCAAATATATGCTTGTCTAAAAGGCTATTTTACAGAGAATATACACAAGGCAGACACATAAGAGCCAGAAGAAACAACATAAGCACACTCTCAAGGTCTCCCTGAAGAACATCAGTATTGATTGTGACATAGGAGAGACACTGACACAGGACCATTCAGTTTGGCAAGCCCGAATCAAAGAAGATACTGCACTCTATGAGCAAAGCACAATTGGAGTAGCCCAAAAGAAATGTAAAAGGCCTCCTTCTCTTCCTCCTCCTCCTCAGCTTGCTATGGCTGCTTCTCTCCCACCCCTACCCTCATTCCCTTGAGAGAACCATCCTGGTGTCTCTTTCCTGAAACAGAGGCTGAGAAGGTAGAGCCACTTTTCATGGCTGATAAAAAGTAAGGGTTAAGACTGAAAACAAAGAGCACATTCATTTGAAGGTGGCAGTGCAAGATAATTCAGTGGTACAATTTAAGATTAAGTGGTACAATATACAACACTTGGTAATCTAATGAAAGCCTAGTGTGAACCATAGCGTTTGTCAATGAGGCACGTCAGATCCTGTATTGATGGGTAAACAATAAAGGAAACATACTCACCCACCCAGTTGAAAATGAAGGATGAAGATGCAATTGTTGTATTCCAGCAAAAAACCAAGAGTTTTTGAAAAGGAGAACCTGCAACTACTCCAGAACTGTGCTCCCAAAGGAAACAATACATTCACAACTAGAAAAACAAGACTTCTTCCATTCACATCTTCACTACTGCAGTATAGTTTTCTCTCTTCTTTGATTCCTTTCAGCCATTCCTTTATTGTACATAAAGTAAATGGTGCATGTGCACAGACATAATATGCATTTTTAACTAAATGGCAGATGGTATGTTTTGATCTGCATCAAATGGAGATGGGGAGGGGGAAAACGAACTAATTCTGTGAAAAATATCCCTTTTATCCATTAGTGGCATGCTCATTCAATCTTTATCTTTATATTCCAGTAAATTATTTTGCTCTCACTGTTTAACAACAATAATTAAAACCTACAAAAATCCTGTTACATGCCTTGCTTGATCGGATAATTTCAATGTTTTTCTTTTATCGTTGTAAAACTTAGGAAAATTTTAAACGTTTTTTGCATGTAACTGTTATATGTAGAGTAATCTCGGTCCATCAGTAGTAATAAATCACTACAAAGAAATTGATTCTTGGAAGTTTTCCCTTCAAGTCAAACATCTTGTTTAAATAAACTTGTTTAAAATTAACTGTTCTCTTTAATCATTCTCAAGAAACTGTTAAGAAATAGTGATATGGAGAAGCATAGTTTAATTAACATGCTAAGGGAGAAAGGTTAGATTACTAAAACATTTCCTTTACTTAAAAATTAACAGACATCAGAGTAATATGTTATTGCTCTTGGCATTAATGATTCAGATTTTGTAAATAGTCTTTAAAAATATTTTTCATATGCTCATTTTTTCATTGATTTCATAAACTCAAAGAATATATGAAGATTAAAGGAAGAAAATGTAATATAGTATGCAAAACAAGAAAGAAAGAGAAGTCAAAATGGGAAATGCATTGATTTCGACATTTCTCTCCCAAATGGTCATATGGACTATTTGTGCCCAATCTATGGTAGAATCTTCTGAGCTCATGTTCCTTTAATCGCACTTGATGTTTCAGTCATTTTGACCTTATCTAAGTTTGCCATTTGATATGATTGTCTATACATACCTTCTGCTAAACTGCTTTCCAGTTTTCCCAGCAGTTTTTGTCAAATAGTGGTATCTTGTCTCAAAAGTTTGGATCTTTGTGTCATAAACAATAGATTGCTATGGTAATTTACTATGGCACATCTTATACCTAATCTATTCCATGGATCCACCACTCTATTGCTTAGCCAGTACTATGTTGTTTTGATGATTACTGCTTTGCAATATATTTTAAAATATGATATTGCTAGGCTACTTTCCTTCACATTTTTTTATTAATTCTCCAGATATGTTTGACCATTTGTTCTTCCAGACATATATCATTATTATTTTTTCTACCTATAGAAAATAATTTTCCACATTTTTATTTAATATGACATTGAATAAGTGAATTAATTTAGGCAAAATTGTCATTTTTGTTATATTGACTTGGCCTGATCGTGAGTGATTAATATTTCCCTTATTGTTTAGTTCTGTCTTTTGTGTAAAAATGTTTTTTGTCATTGTTCTTGGTTTGTCTTAGCAGGTAGACTCCTGAGGATTTTATATTGTCTTCAGTTATTTTCAATGGAATTTCTTTATCTCTTCCCTGGATTTTGTTGGCAATATTTTCATAAAGTACAAGTCTGGCCATAGTATGTCAGTACTCAATTATCTGACTCCCTGAATTAGACTTAGCTTCTCTGAAACTTTTTATAGCAATTTTGATGAAGCTATTTGTCAAATACCTTCAAAATTCTTATCTGTTTTTTATTAATTTTCAATTCAGTTTCTGTAGGAAAATTGACTCGTCATGGAGCCAAAAATGGAAAGTTTAGTTATTCTAAACACAAACCTTAGACTTTATGAAAAATAGAGTTAATGGCATTTTTCTATTGAAATTCCATTCCCCTTGTTTTCCAAAATATTTTTTGTTTGTTTGGTTTCCCCAGATTTAATAAAGGTATAACAGTATAACATCTACATAACTACATATCCAAAGTTTGATGTAGTGGAGATGGCATTGAGTCTAAAGTCAATAAGGCTTGTGATCAAATCATGCCTTAGCAGTTATTAGCTCTGTGAGGCTTTGATTTCTGTGAGCCTCAGTTTACTCATCTGTAAAAGTAAGCGATTAGACTAAAACACATCCTAATTCTGGATTCTATGATTTCTCAATGTATAAATTGCCTAATTAACAGACTTTAACCAATCTCCATCATGAGCCCAAAACTACTTGAATGATCAGTGACACAATCTGAGAAAACCCTTGAGCCATGGTAGTGTGACCTGTAGTGCTTCATTTTGCCAGGTGACATTTTGTGGGATGATCCCATGAAACTAACTTCCATCTGACAAGTTCAGCTACATGATTCTTGTTTGTGGAGTCAGTCAATGATTTTAGGTGGGAGTATGCCTTCATGTTCATCAAGATCATAGGCTACATAGTAGTGATTTGGAGTATCCTTGTCTCCCTTTGTGCTTTTTACAGGCTCTCTTGTAAACTTAAAATGAGCATAGTAGATCAGTTGTAACTATTAAGGACCTACCATGTGCTATGTACTTTACTAAGTTCTGGAGGTACAAAAAAAGAGAAAATACAGCCATTGCCCTTGAGGAACTCACAATCTAATGGAGAAGAAAAAGTGCAAACAAGTGTGTACAAACACACTAAGCATTATATTCAGTAGGGGAAAGGCAATGGAATTAAGAGGGATTAGGAAAAGCTTCATGTAGAAGGAGGAATTTTAGCTGGGATTTAAAGAAATTCAGGAATGATAGGATGTAGAGATTAAGAGAGAGAGGGAGAGAGGGGGGGAAGAGAGAAAGAAGGGGAGAGAGAGAAAGAGAGAGAGAGAGAGAGACAGAGAGAGAGACAGAGACAGAGACAGAGGATTCTGTGAATGAGGAACAGCCAAAACGGATGCGTGGAGTCAGGAGATGAGTGTGTTGATCAAGGAATGACAAGGAGACTGTCATAGAATTAGGTGCCATAGAATTAGGAAGTATACTGGGGAGATGTAAGGTTCAAGATAACAAACATAAAATGGGTCAAGGCCATGAAAAGCTTTGAATTCCAAGTGGAGGATTTTGCATTTCATTTGAGAGGCACTAGGGAGGGACTGGAATTTATTGATGATGTTCATGGGCAGGGGGGTGACATAGGAGATTTGATCTTTGAGAAAATCACTTCGGCAAATTAATGGAAGATGGACCAGAATGGGGAGAGAGTTGAAACAAGCAGAACCACCTGAGGCTATTAACATAATCCAGGCTACAAGTTATAAAAGTCTACTAGACTAATGGTCCTGTCAGAGGAGAGAAGCGGGGGTATATGAGGGGTGTTGCAAAGATAATATTGAAAACTTGGCAACAGGTTGGCTATGCAAGGGAGAAATAGGAAAGAACCGATAATGACAGAACTGGGCTTTCAGCCTGAGGGATTAGGAGGATGGTGATGGCCTCCACAGTAATAGAAAATGTTAGGATTTAATGGAGGTTGACTAGGAGGAAAGATAATGAGTTCAGGTTGGGGCATGTGGACTTTATGATGTTTACTAGGCATCCAGCCTGAGATGTCTGAAAGGTAGTTGGAAGATGTGAAGCTAGAGATCAGCAGAAAGGTTGTTTTTTTTTTTTAAATTTATTTATTTAACATTTTACATTCATTTTCGCAAAAATTTGGGTTCCAAATTTTTTCCCCCTTTTATCCCCTCCCCCCACCCCAATACCCCAAGCAATCTAATTTTCCCTATCTCCAATCTGCCCTCTCTTCTGTCATCCCTCCCTTCTCTTGTCTCCATCTTCTCTTTTCTCCTGTAGGCCCAGATGACTTTCTATTCCTCATTAACTGTATGTCTTCTTTTCTAGTAGCAACACAAAACTAAACAGTTGTTCCTAAAACTTTGAGTTCCAAATTCTCACCTTCCCTCCCTCCCCACCCATTCCCTTTGGGAAGGCAGGCAATTCAATATAGGCCATTTCTGTATAGTTTTGCAAATGACTTCGATAATAGTCATGTTGTGTAAGACTAACTGAATTACCCTCCATCCTACCCTGCCCCTCATTGTTTCTATTCTGTCTTTTGATCCTGTCCCTCCCCAAGTGTTGACTTCAAATTGCTCCCTCCTCCCTTTGCCCTCCCTTCCATCATCCCTCCCCTTGCTTATCTCCTTCTCCCCACTTTCCTATACTGTAAGATAGGTTTTCATACCAAAATGAGTGTGCATTTTATTCCTTCCTTTAAACAAATGTGATGAGGGTAAACTTCTTGTTTTTTTTTTCTCAGCTCTCCTCTTTTTCCCTCCACTAAAAAACCTCCTACTTGCCTCTTAAATGACATATAATTATCCCATTGCATTTCACCCTCTTTCCTCCCACTACATTTCTCTCTCAGCATTTACCTTAATTTCTTTTAAGGTATGGTCCCATCCTTTTCAATTCAATCTGTGCTCTCTGTCTCTGTATGTATGCATGTGTGTATGTGTGTGTGTGTGCATGCATGTACATGTGTGTGTGTGATCCCACCAACTACCCAGATACTGAAAAGTTTTGAGAGTTACAAATATTGTCTTTCCATGTGGGAATGTAAACAGTTCACTTCTGGTAAGTCCCTTAAGACTTCTCTTTGCTGTTTACTTTTTCATGCTTCTTCTCATTCCTTTGTTTGAAAGTCAAATTTTCTTTTCAGCTCTGGTCTTTTCATCAAGAATGTTTGAAAGACCTCTGTTTCATTGAAAGACCATATTTTCCCCTGAAGTATTATACTCAGTTTAGCTGGGTAGGTGATTCTTGGTTTGAGTCCTAGTTCCTTTGACTTCTGGAATATCTTTTTCCACGCCCTTCTATCCTTTAAGGTAGAAGCTGCTAGATCTTGAGTTATCCTGATTGTATTTCCACAGTATTGGAATTGTTTCTTTCTAGCTGCTTGCAAGATTTTCTCTTTGAGCTGGGAGTTCTGGAATTTGGCCACAATGTTCCTAGGAGTTTCTCTTTTTGTATTTCTTTTAGGTGGTGATCGATGGATTCTTTCAATGCTTATTTTGCCCTCTGGTTGTAGAATGTCAGGGCAATTTTTCTTGATAATTTCTTGGAAGATGATGTCTAGGCTTTTTTTTTTTGATCATGACTTTCAGGTAGTCCCATAATTTTTAAATTGTCTCTCCTGGATCTATTTTCCAGGTCAGTTGTTTTTCCCATGAGATATTTCACATTCTCTTCCATTTTTTCATTCTTTTGGTTTTGTTTGGTGATTTCTTGGTTTCTCGTAAAGTCATTAGACTCCATCTGTTCCATTCTAATTTTGAGAGAACTATTCTCTTCAGTGAGCTTTTGAACCTCTTTTTCCATTTGGCTCATTCTGCTTTTGAAAGCATTCTTCTCCTCATTGGCTTTTTGAACCTCTTTTGCCAATTGAGTGAGCCTATTTTTCAAGGTGTTATTTTCCTCAGCATTTTTTTGGGGTCTCCTTTACCAAGGTATTCATACTTCTCTTGCATCTCTCTCATTTCCCTTCCCAGTTTTTCCTCCACCTGTCTAACTTGCTTTTCAAAATCCTTTTTGAGTTCTTCCAAGGCCTGAGCCCATCTGACATCCCCCTGGGATGTCTGCGGTACTGCGGCCCCGCCCTCCACGTCTTTCCCTGATGGCAAGAATATTTCCCCGTCAGATCTGGAAGTCGGGATCATTTGCATCAGTTCGAAAAAACTTTCTATAGTCTTATTTTTCTTCCCTTTTCTAAGCATTTTCCCAGTCAGCTACTTGACTTCTGAGATTCCTGTCCACCCCCACCTAGATCCGCCCAGCCAGTGCTTGGGGTCTGAGGTTCAAATGGGCTTTCCGCAGCAAGCTTTAGTTCAGGTGCTGGGGTGGGGCCAGGGCCACCTCCCAGGCTCAGCTCCCTCAGGGGCTTTATGCAGAGATCTTCAGGAACGGAGTGGGTAGGGGTTTGGGGGGGCCCCGCCTCCCAGGCTCAGTTCCCTCAGGGCTTTATGCAGAGGCCTTCAGTAATGGGGTAAGGCAGGGCCGTTTCCCAGGCTCAGCTCCCTCAGGTTGTTTATGCAGAGACTTTCAGTAATGAAGATACTGCCTGCTGCTGTGGGAGTCCTGCTGGCCGCCGCCGCCCCTGCCTCTGCCTCCGCCCCCTCCTGCCCCCGCCTCTGCTGCGGCCGCTTCCTCCTGAGGGGGCCTGATTCACAGAGACACTCTGCTTCCCCTCTTGGCCAGCCAGCCGTCTCTCTCACTGACCTGTAGCCTCTGTGAGCGGAGGGACTTTCCCGGCTGCCAGAGCTTCCATCCCTGAAGCCTGCTCGGATCAGCTTCTCTGGGGCTGCGGCCAGGGCAGCGCTGGGGTGGGGTCCGCTTTCTGGGGCATGACGGACTCTGTGGACATCTCTCCAGGGCTCTCTGGAACGGAAATCTCTTCCCCTATGTTTATGCACCCCCTACAGTGATTCAGAATTTATGGGGATCTCTTTTTACCTTAATTCTATGGGTTGTGGGTTCGGAGCTCGTAAACGTGCATCTTTCTACTCTGCCATCTTGGCTCCACCCCCTGATCGGCAGAAAGGTTAAGAAAGAATAGATAGATTTGAGAATCATCAGTAGGTAAAGTCATGGGAGCCGATGGAATAGCCAAGTGAAATAACCTAGAAAAATAAGAAGAGAGGGCCAGAGGCAGAGACCTGAGGAATGTCTTGCAATTAATGGGGGTGACCTGAATAATGTTTCAGCAAAGAAAACTGAATTGAAGATGTCATACAAATAAGAGGAAAACCAGGAGCAAGTAGTGTCTTGCAAACCTACAGACCTCATATCAAGCTCTAAGAATCTGGTATTTCATTCAAGCGTCAGGTAAGGAGTCACTTTCTTGGGGAAGAGAAAACTTCCCTTATCTTCAAAAACTTGTCAATATAAATAAAATGAAAAAAAAATTCTCCTAGGTGTTTCTGCCTTCTGCCTCAAATCGTTATGCATTACTTTACTAGGTACAGATTCTAATTAACATCACTGACAGGATTTGAATTCCAAATTCAGTTCTCTCATCACTCATCTCACGGATTTATTTGATATCTGTTTAGTAGAATTAAATTTTTAGAGATCTTCTAATCAAAGTCATTATTTTATAGATGATGAATCAGAGGAAAAGAGGCTAAGGGACATCATTGGACATATATTTAATACAGTTAACAAATGGAAGAATTAGATCTTGAACTCAGCCCTTTTGATTCCAAATATTGTCCTTTTTCTATTACACTGTGCTTCAACCTAGCAAAGAACAGAGTTATGTCACCTAAATTCTGTGTGATGTCTCATTTCTTTGCACCTATGGCTCCTGATCCTCAGTAGTTCATTTCCCTCTGCCTCCTCTACAGCCATCTTGTTTTTGTTCATCCTTCATTCTTGAAGAGGGTCAATGACATCAAGAGGCTCATATCTTGACTTGCAAATGAATTGGATTTCAGTGATGTAGAGCTGTTCAAAGACATCAGCCTCACTCTTCAAGAGGCATCAGACTCCAGTGGCAAGACATATGTCAAGAAGACTGGCCCCCCCATGTAGTAAAAGATGTAGGACTTTCTAAGATCACGTCTTTCCCAGGTCTCAGTTTGTCTGAGAGAATCCCCATTCCATAATTAAAGGCTAGGTAAAAATTGTGATAAAATAAAGATGTTTGCCTTCATAAAAGAATGAATCTGGGAGGGGAAAATCCTTGGAGTTTCTGGCCCACTCTCAATCATCATAACTGGAGCAGCAAGTAAGTGTGGCTTGGACTGGAAATCTAGTAATGGCCAATCAGTCAAAACCAGAGTGATTTGGATTTAAAGGTACAGTCAAGTAACTCCATTTGAGTCATAATGGGTTTTATCAAAGCCTGTTTTTTCAGATCTTACATTTCATATAGTGAAAACTGTATGAGAAAAGATAGTTAATTGTCCCGAAATTTTGAAAAAAAGCTAAAATAAATTAATCCGGAAGAAAAAATCTAAATGCTAAAGCACAAGATACCTTGCACAGTATGAGTACTCAAATTTTATATTACTATTTATATTACCTTTAATACAGCACCCACAGATGAGGAGGCTGAGGAAGAGGCTAGCTCAGCCCCAACCCACCCACCAGGAAATCAACTCAGCTATAGGTGCTCAGCTCTGCAAAAATGGTTGGTTGTTGTCCTTCTTCTTCCAAGAGGACCAAAATGACATCACCACTGTAAAGTGAAATTTCAGTGTGTCCGACTATGGCTGATCAGACAATCTCGGAACGCTCTACCACAGGTTGGGCGCAGATAGTCTGTTTGAATATTTGGGGTGGATACCCCAAATTTGCACATTATACATTTACTTTGTACTGTCTCAATTCTGCTTTGCTCGAAGAGTACAGCACCTTTTCCTATGTGGGCACGCCATGCTGAGTGATCCTATGCCAGTGTCTCCCATGTTGCACAGTCAAATCCAAAGTTCTTGAGAGAGACCTTAAGAGTGTCCTTGTATCGTTCATTCTGGCCACCATGTGATCGCCTGTCCCATGCAAGTTCTCCATAAAATAGTCTTTTTGGCAAGTGTACATTTTGCATTGGAACAACATAGCCAGCCCATTGGAGTTGTGCTCTCTGAAGCATGATTTGAATATTTGGTAGTTCAGCTCGAGCAAGGACTTCAGTGTCTGGTGCCTTATCATGCAAGAGGAGGTTCAAAGATGCTTCCATTGGTCATCTGTATAATGGTAAAGGGAATAGATTGTCCTGGGACAATCACTGGGGGGATCTCTCTCTTAATCATGGCTGGAAAAATTCTTTCTAGAGTCTTCCTTAATTGACTGATCCTTCACCTGGGAGATGGGCATATACCTGAGAGCCAGCATGGCTTCATAAAGGCCTGAGGAACTGTCCATATGGTGTTTGCTGCCCAAATCCAGAAGAAATGCCAGGAACAGAACAGAGATCTGTACACAACTTTTGTGGATTTGACCAAGGCCTTTGACACTGGAAGTCATGAGTGTTTATGGAAAATTATGTCAAAATTTGGTTGCCCAGAGAAGTTCATTAATATTGTATGTCAATTTCATGATGGCATATTTGCCTCATGCCTTCCCAGTCGCCAATGGAGTGAAACAGGGCTGTGTGCTTGCTTCCATATTTTTTAGCATGATGTTTTCAGTCATGTTGACAAATGTTTTCATTGAGGATGGCATCAAGGTCAACTACCATACTGATGGTAAGTTCTTCAATTTGAAAAGGTTACAAGCCAAGACCACAGTGGAGGGAGTGTTGGTATGTGATTTTCTGTTTGTAAATGATTGTACACTCAATGCAGCCTCTCAAGCTGAGGTGCAAAAATATAAAACAAAACAAGGAACTTAATCACTTGCCATTGTGCTGGCATATCTCTTATTCTAAAGGCTATCTAAATTAAGCTCCATAAGCTAAAATTGATTAACGGAATAATCAAATATTAACTTCATTGAGAGATATTTATTTCACAAGTGTGAAGAACCTGTGCTCTGCCAATAAGTTCAGAAGAAAATATCCCTGTGGTAGTTAAGTTTGTTGTTAATAGAGGGAAAATATCCCTTAAGATGTTGATTTACTTTTAAATGTTTTCTTTCACCTAAATTATCAGCATTATAGAGAGATTTTTTAAAGTTACATGAGCATGACTTTTAAACTTAATATATTCTGTATTATTTTACATTTAATATATACCACAGAATATATTATGCAGTTATGAGTACAGGATTAAATTCAATTCACATGAACCATCTGCTCCAAATAGGGAGGGTCACATATATGAAACTCACCCAATTTCTATAGTTTTGATGCTTTTTTTAGATCATGGATCAATAAAAACACAAGATTATATATTTAAAGCTGCTATATACTTAATGACTGTTCACTTGTTTTCCCTCCACTCTTTTTTATACAGGAGAGGAAACCGGACCAGAGAGATTAATTTAGCTGTCTTTATTGACCCAGAAGGTAAATTACAGAGCTGAGATGCAGATTCTTTGACTTCAGTTCACTGTTCTTTTGACCGCACATCATATAGCCTCGGGTGAGGTCTACATCAGAAGACGTTGAATTTTGGCTTTCTGAAATTTTCCTCTCTGTGTATTTCTCTAGCCCCATGTAGAGAGGCAAATCCACTCCTGGAGACATGTGATGATCAAAGGTTCAGTGCTGGGAGGTACTTTAGAATGACCTAACTCAAATTCCTCTTCTTACAGTTTAATAACAAATAGAGTTACAGAACTTAAAAATGGCTTGTCAAAAGTCATGTAGGTAATGTGGTAGAGCCCAGATGTAAATCTCTATCCTCTGAATGCAATGGCATTTCCACTTTTCCATACTCCTCCCGAACTTCCCAAGAGTTATATTACCTTCCCCTTCTCACCTTAATGGAAAGTAAGTTACTTGAGGACAGAAACTAAATGATTCATTTTTTACTTTATGTTCCCAATACTTCATCTCCTGATGCTCAGTAGTTCCTTTTTAATTACTGGGACAATGCTTGTCCCAGGATAATATGAAATTTCAGTTTGCCTCTTAGTCTAATTTTCTTTTCCTACATGTATCAGAATTTGGAGAAGTTTGGAATCTCTGGTTCTCCATATTGTTCTAGTGGTCAATGTCTACCCAGTGATAATACATCGTCTGAACTGCTCTAAACAATACATAATTTAGAAAAAGAAAATAAGGATAAAATGTGTAACAGATTCTTGTACTAAAATAAAGGACTTTCATGTACTTATTAGGGGCCTCCATTCCAGGAAAAGGGACAATTAGAGGAATGCTTTTAGAAAAGCAGGATTTGAGTTCCAGTTTTTCATTACTCGTTTAATTTTTTTTTTTTTTTTTTTTTTTTTTGTTCAGGAAAGCCTGTGTCCTGGTAAAGTTCTACCTTCTAGTCATACAATTTGAATGTCATGAGATATAACATCTACTTTCCTTTTTGTTTGTTTTCCAATCTCATTTCAAAAGGGAAACCATGAGCTCAGATGCTAAAGAATCTATATAGATTGGAGTGAATAAAATTGGATTTTGTGGCTCACCATCCTATCATCACTCTTAGCTCCAAACTGATCTTCAGTTTTTTAATGGTGAGGAGAGCTTATGAAGGGAAATCAGGCAGCATGGAAAGGGTCTAGTAACCACATTGTAGGTCTAAGCCCATGTAGTCTTTATCCTAAGAGAATAATAGAATTTCTGACTTGGAAGGGACCTCAGTGACTGTCTCTTTCAACGTACCCTGGAAAACGACTTCTTTGAAGCTTTTATTAATTTCTCCATGTCTCAAATTCTGAAGAACAAATGATCTCTTTGATACAGAAAGAAAAAAAATGCTCCCAAACTGGTGGGGTCACCTAAAGTTTTATAGGTGTTACATATGATGACCTCTGGTTTCATTAAGGTATGATGCATATTGGATGATCTCTGGTATCCATTCTAACTGTGACATAGCTGTATATTGATTTTTTCCTAGTCCAGCTTTTCAGACACTGAGTTGTGAGCAGGCTAAACAAAAGATTCAGAGGAACAAGAGAAGATCACCTGATACTTTCTTCTTTCAGTCTCATTAAGAGCCTAGATCTGTGCTCAGAGATGAGAATATCTGTTTCTAAGTGTTCATGCTTTCAATTGCTGGTAGTCGAATGTACTTTATGTCAAAATGCAAATTCAAGGTAAAATGACTTCCTAAAAGGTGACAGAAATATAATTATATCTACAATACCATTTGGTGGTTGATATATCAATGTTCTGTGTATGTATATGTGTATGTATGCATTATATACATAGACACATGTAAACATTTTACCTGTAAAACAGTGAGTAAACTAGTTGGCTCAAAATTTGTTAAAACCATCTGAATTTAAGTTCTTTCATTAAATACTGACAGAATACAAATGACAATAGTAATGGTAATTATAACAATATTAAAACAATCTCAACAGTAAAAATTAAATGAATCCCTGACATTCTAAAGCACTTTGCCAGAAAGTGCTTTATGAAAACTATTGGTTTGTTTTTTCCTACAAACAAATCTTGATATGTAGATGCTGTTATTTTACTCATTATACAGATGAGGAAATAGACCCAGATAGATGTTAAGTGACCTGTGTAGGGTGACACAGCAGGTATGCATCTGAGGTTAGACTTCCTGACTGCAGATAAAATACTCTATCCACTGGTTAACTCTCAGACAAGCAGAGTATCACTCAAGTTTCTGACGAGAGATTCCGTTTTCCCCTTCTTCTTAAAGACAGCAATAAGACCTCTAGATTGGACCTTGGGTAGCTAATGAAGCTTAGTATAGTTACCTCCTGTCAAAATTTGATTATTTCCCCTCCTGAAACTACTGGCTCCCTGGTAAGAAAAATGCTTTCGTATATTATCTGAGTTCTCTATCATGCTAACTACCAGAGAATGGAATGGGAGGCTAGCGGAATTGAGTATTCCCCAAACCTCTAAATCAAACTCGCAGGTACTAGTAGATGGAAAAGAGACTCCTGCAGAGGGGGAATACAAGCTAGATTTTTATTAGCTCAGTTATGATGGACTCTCTGGGGACAGACTAACAGTGCCCAGAGAAAGCTAAGAGACTATTTCTTGTCAATCTCTTTTTAGTGACCTGTGAGCACAGACTGAAGTGTCATTACCAAAATGAGTTCTCCCTGTAAAAGCAATAAACAAGTTTTTTCCTGATCTCAAAGAAATGATGAGGAAGATTCATAGTGTTGATGCCTGTTCCCTTGAATTCTAAAGTTAAGCACAAAACTAGTATTCACAAACCACTTTTGTGATTGCTTTTGACAAAGAGACTCTTTAAGTAGGAGAACAGGAAGCTGGAGAAGGTCCCTTTACTGTTTCTAGTCTTGAACTGTTAAGTGAAAATCCCATTGGACTTTACTTTTTCTCAACAAGAAGGCAGCTTCTGCTTTCTTCCCAGGGAATCTGTGTTATGCATCCATGATGCGGCTCATCCCCTATTAATCTGTCAGTTTCCAGGACTTATCACCCAGGTGCATCAGCTGCACTTTTATGCTTCAGTTTCAAATCAGTTCTCTTCTTCTGTCATTCAAGATGAGGCATTTGCCTAATGTGTTTTCTTAACTGAGTATGAGGATAGCTGTTTTTACACATATGCACACACACACACACATACACACAGAGATTTAGAATGGCAATCTGTGATTACCTTTGGTTGAGTAGACATTCCTTTTCTTCTTTCAGGCCCTTAAAATGGAGCTAACAATTCTTTCAGACTTATTCATTCCAAATTATTCTTTGCCAAGCTTTATGATAGACACTAGGACAGGTATTACTTTGGTACAGAGGGCTCACAGGTGAATAAGCTCTCTGCCAGTTCTCATCAGCACTTTCTCTGCGACTTGCAGCTTTACAAATGAATTTTTGAAATGTATCTGTCCAGGGTCTTACAGAGATTGTGACTTGAAACAGGGACTCAGACTCAGGTCTTCATTGCTCTGAGGCTGACCCTCTATGCATACTATCATTCTGTCCAAGTTTTAGCATCTTATATCAATCACTGAACATTAAAGTGATTACTATGTGCTGGTTACTAGACTAGACTCAGTACCTTACTCTGCAGCCCATCAATCATGAAATAGTCCTTATCTTCAAGGATCTTTTGTTTGAGAAAGCAGCTTTTAGATCTATGTGTATTATATGTATGCATGTATGTTGTATGTATGTATGTATATGTGTGTACATATTAATCAAGCATCTCTTATGTTCCAAGAAATGTCCGAGGAAAAGGGGAAACAAAAAGAGTCTGTGGCCTCAAGCAGATTTGCATGCAGGGAGATATATACAAAGCAAGCTATACACAGGATAAATAGAAAGTAATTAACAGACATAAAGACTAGAATGAAGAGGAAATGAGGACAGCTTCCAGTAGAATATGAAATTTTAATTGAGACTTAAAAAAACCAAGAGTGCCATGCTTTAAGTCATAAAGGACTGAATTCAAATCTGCCCTCAAACAATTACTAGCTATGTGACTCTGGGAAAGTCATTTAATCCTGTGTGCCTCAGTTTCCTCATCTGTAAAATGAGTTGGAGAAGTAAATGAACAACCCCTCCAGTACATTGCCAAGAAAATCCCACATGGGATCAAAGATTTGGACATGATTTAAATGACTCAGCAACAGCAACAACAAAAGGAAGGCAACACACAGCAGTGAAGGAAGAACATCACAAGCATGGGAGACAACCAGGGGAAATTCTTAGAGCTGAAAAGGTCAAGAATTGTTGCAAAGGTGAAATTGACAGTCTTGACAATGCATTAGAAATGGTGGGTAAGACATACTGAAGTGCCCCGGATAACACCTATACAGTCATCCTGGGCTCAGTTTCAATCTTTTCTTTCTTCTTCTTCTTTATTTTTTTGTATTTTCTTTTTAAATTTTTCAATATAATTTAGTTTGAGTTTTCCACATTCACTTCTACAATATTTCAAATTCCAATTTTTCTCTCCATCTCTCCCCTCCCTTATCCCAGGACAGTGTGCACCCCAACCACCCCTTCCCCCATTCTGTCTTTCCTTCTGTCACACCCCTCTATGCTCCACTTTTCTATAGGGCAAGAGAGATTTCAGTACTCCCTGACTGTCCAACTTTTTCCCAGTTGCATGCAAAAACACCTTAATATTCATTTTGAAAGCTTTGAGTTCCACATTCTCTCCCTTCCTCCTTCCCCTTCTACCCTGATTGAGAAAGCAAGCAATTGGATATAGGTCATAAATGTGTAGCTATGCAAAACACTTCCATAACAATCGTGCTGTGAAAAATTAACTGCATTTCCCTTTATCCTGTCCTGCCCTCCATTTATTCCATTTAATCCCTTGACCTTTCCCACTCACCTGCTCCCATCATAGTGCTTGCTTCTGATTACACCTTCAACCAGTCTGATACCCCTTCTAATATCTTCCCTCTCCCATCCCTTTCCCACCTCTTCAGTAGTGGCTGCTGTCACCCTGGGGCTGGAGACAAACCATGCTCCTCCCTCACCCAGGTGAATGAGCTTTCCCACTGACCTTTGAAGTTATCTTTTGTGTTTGTGAGTAGAGAAGTTTGGAAACCACTGAACGGTGATTCAGGGCCCTGAGGTCTGCTCCAGTCCCATCTGCACAGGCCCAGCTCAGTCTCAGAGCATTGCAATAGGACCCTCCTGTTCAACCTACCAGATTGTCTTGCGCTGGAAATGCTGTTTCATTCTGTTATTTTGTGACTCCTGCTGCTATAGAATACGTTCAGTCACTTCTTGCAGGTATTTTGTGGGCTTTTTATGGAGATTTCAGGCATATCTCTGCTTCTACTTCAGTATCTTGACTCCTCTGCCTCCTCAGTTTCGATTTTGAAGGACTGGGATGATGGTGTCCCCTTCTATAGTAATAAGGAAGGTATGAGATGTGGAGGGATTGGGAGGAGATAATCAGTTCTATTTTAGATATATTGAGTTTAAGATATCTATTGAATATCCAGTACAATATGTCTGAAAAGTGATGTGAGATTTGGATATAGGCAGAATGATTGGTTCAAGATATAATTGAAAATGATTAGTTTATCAATGGTAATTAAATCCATGAGTGAGATCAACAAGTGAAGCAATATAGAAGGGAAAGGGGAGAGAGCCCAGGATGAAACGCTGGCAGACGCACACATAGAGGGAATGATTTGGAAGAGAATCTAGCAAAGATAGAGAAGGAATGATGAGATACGTACAATGAAAATTTGGTGAGAGCAATAATAAGGTCTCTAAATACAAACACAATATCTATGCCCTTGTATATTTGCATATGCACATATGTATGCATAATACATTCAATATAATAGGGAGATATAAGCAACTAATGGCAATCAATAATATCGATATCTAGTAGTTTTGAGCAGTGGAGTTAAGATTTAAAGAAAGTAGAAATTCTAAAAAGAGATAAGCAGAGTGAATTCTCAGTATGGGATATAGTTTCTATGAAGAGATGGTAAGGAGCTATTGAAAGTGATCCCTGAGGAGAAGCAAAAATTCCAGAAACATTAGAATGATAGGATTTAAATTAAATTAAGTTTAATAACTCTTTATTAAATGTTTATTATCTGCAAAGACCTCATTGTGTTCAGGAATAGGAATAAAAATGAAATAGTGCTTGTCATTACAAAAGACTATTTTTACTGGAGGAAGTGGGTTTGGCATGTATACAAATGTTTACCTAAAAATTCCAAGTATGTAAGTATTTAAAAGGTAATTTTAGAAGGAATTTTACCTTTAATAAAGGCAAACAAGATAGATGTCCTGATGGAGGTGGTTAGCTTGAGTTATGCCTTGAAGGAAGTCTGAGATTTTAAGACACAGTTTAAGATACCTACTAGACATAGAGCTTCAGACATCTGAAAAGTGGTTTGAGAGGTGATTGAAAGTCAGCAAAGAAATAGGGTCAAGATTACCAGTCTTCAAGTATTATCAACATAGAGGTAGTAATTAATGCTTTGAGACTTGATCAGATTACCAAGTGAAGTGTAATTCCAGAGGAGGAAATATGAAATTTTAAAGAGATTCATTTTTTTATTGGTTGAACTAGATAGCTAATGAGTTTCCAACTCTCCTATTTAGGTTTTGTCATTCTTTGCAATACAGGCATGTATGGAAATATGTGTATTGGGGGCATCTGGTAGGAACACATTGAGCTGGAAGATGGAGTGCTAAAATGAAGGAAGAAGGCCAGTTTGTATGGTATATTGGATTAAAAGATGCTTGATAAAAGATCCTGAAAGGTAAGTATGGACATATTACCCAGTCAAATTATTCCTGGTTATATGAACAAAATGAAGTTTGCAGGAGTGAGGAGCCTTGTCTAAAGTTCTGCTGGTGAGAACAGGAAGAGCTTGGATTCATACCCAGATGTGATGATACCAAAACTTAAACACCTATACTAACATATACTGTTTCTACTACTAAGAGAATTGTATATTTAGTATGATATTTAAAAGGAATATAGATAGAGGGAGTGGGTATAAATTAACTTATGGGAAGATAAAGAATGTAATTAAAGTGTATGAAAGGATTGCAATGGAAGAAAAGGAAAGGAGAGGTAGAAAAGGTAAACAACATCACATGAAGAGACAAAACATATTGTAGTAGGGGGAAAGAAGGGAGGGAGATAAGCATTGCCTGAGGTTTAATCTCATCAGTATTGGTTCAAGGAAGGGACAATATACTCTGTTAAATACAGAAATCTGACTTGCCCTCCAGGCAGTAGGAGGGGAAAGGGGAAAGAAATGGGAGGGATGGTTAGAAGGAGAGGAAGAAATAATAAGGGAAAAGGGCTGGTGGCTAATACAAGGGAGGAAAGACTGAGGGCGGCAGTGGTAGAAAGTAAAACTCTTGAGGAGGGAAAAAGATAAGGGAGAAATAAAAGCATAAACAGGGAGGGAAATAGAATGGAGAGAAATACATCGACAGTAATCATAACTTTGAAATTAAATGGAATGAAGTCTCCCATAAAATGGAGGTGCATAGCAGGATGAATTAAAAACCATAATCCTACAATATGTTGTTTACAAGAAACACATTTGAAACCGGGGGATATACACAGGATAAAGGTAAAAGGCTGGAGTAGAATAAATTTTGCTTCAGGTGATGTAAATATTCATATATGATATTATTTCATTTACTAGGTTGACTTTTAAGAGAATATAGTTTCCTTTCTCATCTCTTTTTATTAGCTCTATTTTTTGTTTTGCTTTGTCTGAGATTGATTGCTAACCCTGATTTTTTAGGTGTTGTTTTATATCTTGAGTGCTTACATGAATTAAATAGGGAAAGAGGAGATCAACAAATTGTGGATGCAACTGAAAAAGCTAGAAAAAGAGCAAATTGAACATCCCCAATAAAATAGCAAATTAGAAATACTGAAAACCAAAGGAGAGACTAATAAAATCGAAATTAAGAAAACTATTGAACTAATAAATAAAACTAAGAGCTGATTTTATGAAAAAATAACATTGATAAATCTTTGGTCAATTTGACTAAAAAAAGAAAGAAGAAAACTACAATTCTGGTATCAAAAATGAAAAAATATGAACTCATCTCAATCAAGGGGAAATTATAACAAATTTAGAAATTATTTTACCCAGCTCTATGTCCACAAATTTGACGATCTTTGTGAAAGGGATGAATATTTACAAAAATATAAACTGCCCAGATTAACAGAAGAGGCAGCAAAATACTTAATTATCTCATATCAGAAAAAGGAATTCAACAAGGCATCAACCAAATCACTAGGAAAAAAAAACAAAAAACCAAAAACTCCAGGGCCATATGGATTCACAAGTGAAATCTATCAAACATTTAAAGAACAGTTAAGTCCAATTCTATATAGACTATTTGGAAAAATTCGAGAAGGAATACTCCCAAATTCTTTTTATGATACAAATGTGGTTCTGATACCTAAATCAGAAAGAGCCAAAATAGAGAAAGATAATTATAGACCAAATTCTCTAATGAATATAGATGCAAAAATAAGATATTAGCAAAAAGATTACAGCAACTTATCAAGAAAATAATACACTTTGATCAGGAAGGATTTGCACCAGCAATTCAGGGCTGGTTCAATATTAGGAAAGCTATTTGTATAAATGATCATATCAACAACAAAAATGAGAGAAAACATATGATTATCTCAATCAGTGTGGAAAAAAATTTTGACAAAATTCAACATCATTCCTACTGAAAAACCTACTTAAAGTAATAAACAACTTTGACAAAGTTGCAGGATACCAAATAAATCCACATAAATCATCTTTGTTTCTGTATATTACTAACAAAGGTCAAAATCAAGAGGTAGAAAGAAAAATCTCATTTAAAGTTACTATAGACACTATAAAATGTTTGGGAGTCTACCTGCCATAACAAACTCAGGGACTATATAAAGACAACTACAAAATACTTTTCACACAAATAAAATAATTGAAACAGCATCAATTGCTCATGGATGGACTAAGCTAATATAATAAAAAGTGATATTTCTCCCTAAATTTACTTATTCGGTGCCATGCCAATCCAACTACCAAAAAATACTTTCTAGAGCTATAAAAATAATATTCAAATTCATCTGGAAGAAGAAAAGGTCCAGAATATCAAGAGAATTAATGAAAAGTAAGGCTAGGTAGGGGGAGCTAGACATACCAGATATTAAATTGTATTATAAAGCAACACTCTTCGAAACCAATTGGTACTGGCTAAGAAATAGAGGGATAGATCAGTAGAATGGGTTCAATGTGCAAGACATAGAAACAATGATTATATCAGTCTACTATATGTTAAACCCAAGAATCTCAGTTTCTGGGATAAAAAGTCAGTTTTGACAAAAATTCTGGGAAAACTGGAAAATAGTATGGAAGAAAGTGGGCATAGAACCATGTCTGACATGTATACCACAATAAAGTTCAAAGGGGTACACAATGTGGATGTAAAGGCTAATATCAGCAAATTAAGGGAGTAAGGAAAACTTTGTCAGATTTATGGAGAACGGATGAACATATGATAAAATGAGTGATAGAGAGCATTACGAAATACAAAATGGATAATTTTGATTACATTAAGTTGAAAGCTTTTGTAAAAACAGTCAATGAAACCAAATTAGGAGGGAAGCAGCAAGCTGACAGAGTATCTTTACTATTAATGTCTGTGATAAAGACTTCATTTCTAAAATATATAGAGAACTAAGTCAAATTTACAAAAATACATGTCATTCCCCAACTGATATATGATCAAATGATATGAAGAAGCAGTTTTCAGAGAAAGACATTGAAGATAGCTATAGTCATATGAGAAAATGTTCTAAGCCATTATTGATTAGAGACATGCAAATCAAAACAACTCTGATGCAACACATCACACCTGTCAGATTGGCTAACATGACAAAATGGGAAAATGATACATTTTGGAGAAGATGTGAGAGAACAGGATCACTAATTCATTGTTGTTGGAGCTGTGAGCTAATACAACCATTCTGGAGAGGATTTTGGAGCTATGTCCAAAGGTTTATAAAACTGTGCACACCTTTTGACTCAGCAATATTGCTTCTATGGATCCATCCCAAAGAGATCATAAAAAATGGGAAAAGGAACCATATGTACAAACATATTTATAGCAACATTTTTTATGGTGGCCAAGAACTGGAAATCAAGGAGATGCCCAGTTGTGGTATATGAATGTAATGGAACACTTTTGTGCTATAGGTAATGATGAATAAGAGGACTTCAGAAAAACCTGGAAAGATTTACATGAACTGATGCTGAATGAAGTGAGCAGAACCAGCATAACATTATACACAGTAAAAGGCACAATGTGCAAGACTATGTGATAAACTTAGTCCTTAACAGCAATATAAAGACCTAAAACATTTCCAAGGGACTTATGATGCAACAGGCCATCCACATCCAGAGAAAGAACTATGGTGTCAGAGAAAAGAAGGAAGCAGACTATTTTCTCTTTTGTTATGCTTTTTTTCTCTTGGTTTCTCCCTTTCATTTGAATTCTTCTCTGCAGCATAACTAATGTGAAATTCTGTTTAATGAGAATATATGTGTAGAACTCATATAAGAATGCATGGTGCCTTGGTGGGGAAGGATGTGGAAATTTACAACTATGGAATTGTTTGTTGAAAACTGTAAATACACATATTAAATATAAAAAATAAAAGTTAGACTTGAGATTCAAGTACATGTAGGGAAATATTATGATATAGAACTGGAAACGTAGCTAGAAAGTGTGTCATGACAAGCCTTGAATGCATGCTTCCTCAAAAAGTTTTAGTCAGAAAAGTTATACGATCAAAACTATAGACAAGGAAGATTAACAGGACAGTGATGCATAGAAAGGGATTAGGAAAGGTGGAAGATTAGGTCTTTATTGTCTTTTCTAGGGAGTCAATTTTTCATGAGATTCTGTAAAGAAGAGTGGACATTGAATGTGGAATCAGATAATACGGGTTTCAATAGTCAACCTACCAATTACTGTGAAACCCATATATAAAATGAAATTAGTTATATTATTGTTGTTGTTTTCTATATGTCTTTTTCTTGCAAGAAAAAAGGGATATGAACATAAAACTCTCTCAGATAAACTCCAATTCAATTAATTGAGGTAATATTAATTGCTCATCTGTAGATAAAGGCAATATTATTTTAAAAAATAATAATTTTGTGGGGAGGAGCCAAGATGGTGGAGTAGAAAGACTCACATGTGCTAGCTCTGAACCCACAACCCATAAATTTCCTGGAAAAAGAACTCCCCACAAATTCTGGAGCAGGGGAAGCCACGCAGCAACACAGTGGAGGATATTTCCATTCCAGAGAGCCCTGAAAACTTGGCACCAAAGGTTCGTCACACACGGGACAGTGGAGCCCAGCCCTGCCATGGCCACGTGGCCCCGAGAGGAGCAGATCCAAGCAGGCGTCAGGGACAGAACCTCCGGCAGCCATGAAGGTCCCTACACCCACAGGCGCAAAGGTCAGTGAGAGAGACTGCTGGGCTGGCCAAGAGGGGAGCGGGGTGTTTCCATAACTCAGGCCCCTTGGGAGGCAATGGTAGAGGCAGTGGCGGGCAGGGGCTCCCGGAGAAGACAGGACCTCAGATCCATTACTGAAAATCTCCACATAAACCTCCTGAGGGAACCAAGCCTGGCAAGTGGCCCTGCCCCCACCCGAGCACCAGAACTTGAGCTTACATTGAATAGCAGCTGAGCCCCCAGCTGAAAGCCCTGAGGCTAGGGAGCAGCATTTGAATCTCAGACCCCAAGCACTAGCTGGGCAGATCTAGGCAGGGGTGGAGAGGAATCTCAGAAGTCAAGTAAGTGGCTGGGAAAATGCCTAGAAAAGGGAAAAAAAATAAGACCATAGAAGGTTACTTTCTTGGTGAACAGATGTTTCCTCCTTTCCTTTCTGATGAGGAAGAACAATGCTTACCATCAGGGAAAGACATAGAAGTCAAGGCCTCTCTACCCCAAACATCCCAAATAGATATCCAATGGGCTCAGGCCATGGAAGAGCTCAAAAAGGATTTTGAAAATCAAGTTAGACAGGTGGAGGAAAAACTGGGAAGAGAAATGAGAGAGATGCAAGAAAAGTATGAAAAACGGGTCAATACCTTGGTAAAGGAGACCCAAAAAAATGCTGAAGAAAATAACACCTTGAAAAATAGGCTTACTCAATTGGCAAAAGAGGTTCAAAAAGCCAATGAGGACAAGAATGCTTTCAAAAGCAAAATTAGCCAAATGGAAAAAGAGGTTCAAAAGCTCACTGAAGAAAATGGTTCTCTCAAAATTAGAATGAAACAGATGGAGGCAAATGACTTTCTGAGAATCCAAGAAATCACAAAACAAAACCAAAAGAATGAAAAAAATAGAAGAGAATGTGAAATATCTCATTGGAAAAACAACTGACCTGGAAAATAGATCCAGGAGAGACAATTTAAAATTATGGGACTACCTGAAAGCCAGGATCGAAACAAGAGCCTAGACACCATCTTTCATGAAATTATCAAGTAAAACTGCCCTGATATTCTAGAACCAGAGGGCAAAATAAGTATTGAAGGAATCCATCGGTCACCACCTGAAAGAAATCCAAAAAGAAATCCAAAAAGAGAAACTCCTAGGAACATTGGTGAGAGAGAAATGTATGGAGGGAAAAAGAGGAGAGCTGAGAAAAAAACATGAAGTTTACCCTCATCACATTTGACTAGAGGAAGGAATAAAATGCACACTTATTTTGGTATGACAACCTATCTTACAATACAGGAAAGTGTGGAAGAAGGAGAAAAGCAGGGTGGTGGGTATGATGGAAGGGAGGGCAATGGGATGAGGAAGCAATTTGAAGTTAACACTCGGGGAGGGACAGCATCAAAAGACAGAATAGAAACAATGGGGGGCAGGATAGGATGGAGGGAAATTTAGTTATAGAAGTATAGTTAGTCTTACATAACACGTCTGTTATGGAAATCATTTGCAAAACTACACCGGTATGGCCTATATTGAACTGCCTACCTTCCCAAAGGGAATGGGTGGGAAGGGAGGGATGGAGAGAATATGGAACTCAAAGTTATAGAAACAAATGTTGAATATTTTTGCTACTAGGAAATAAGAAATACAGGTAATGGGGAATAGAAAGTCATCTAGCCCTACAGGACAAAAGAGAAGATGGGGACAAGAGAAGGGAGGGAGGATAGAAGAGAGGGAAGATTGGTGATAGGGGCAATTAGAATGCTCGGTGTATTGGGGTGGGGGAGGAGACAAATGGGGGGGAGAAAATTTGGAGCCCAAAATTTTGTGAAAATGAATGTAAAAAGTTAAATAAATTTATATTAATAATAATAATAATTTTACCTAACTTATTTATTTAATGTCGTTCCAATTAAATTACTAAAATATATATTTTGATAAGCTAGCAAAAGTAACAACAACATTAATTTGGAAGACTAAAATGTCAGGAACTTCAAAAAAAGGGGGGGTTAAAGGAAGAAGATTCTTCAGTATCAGACCTTATGATACTATAAGGTGAGAGCATGGTTGCAATGTAAAAAAGGGTAATTTAAACTATTTTAAACTAAAATATTCTTATATAAATGTCTATATGACTAAAAAAATGAAGGATTAGAAAATTGAGGGTAATGGGGAACTTTCATAGAAAATCTTTCAGATGGGATGTGATTGGTTTGGAATTTTGCTGTTGTGTAGGAAATGAGGAGCTAACTGAGATACAAAAAAAAAAAAACAACATAGAAAGGTCTATAGATGAATAAAGACCTATGAATATACAGATCTCTGAAGATGATATCCATCTTTAGAGAAACAGATGCTAGGAGGAAATAGGCATAGTCCAGTCTTACACCCGTGTTTGAGTGCATATATGTATTTATGTTTATGCTTATAAATCTATTTTGTGTGTGTGTGTGTGTGTGTGTGTATCTCCACACTTAAACTGAGCTTTCTTTAGGGGCAGAAGGGAGTGGCAAATAACAACTGCAAGGCAGAGAACAAAAGAGAACCAATAAGGAAATACCTAGAAGCTGGGCAGGTTTGAGAACAATGTTTAGTATTTATTACATAGGATTTCTTAAAATGTAAATTCATCGTTTTATATTGAATCTTGTGATCTGCTGTAAATGGTGAAGTTTCTTTGTTTTCTCATTTTGCGTATAAGTTTAAAATTTTAAAAAGATCACAAAAAGCTGCCTTGATTTAGCTACACTGACTTCACATCGGCAGGAGGCAGATGATGTCAAGAGGCCCATAGTTTGTACTGCTAATCAGGAGGATTACTCCCACAGTCAATGACAGCAGAAGGGTCTTTGGTGACTTCTAGTTTTATGTATATATATATATATATATATATATATATATATATATATATATACATAGATATTTGATCTATGTATGTATCTAGATATATTTATCTATAATACAATATATATATAATATTGTGTTAAAATATTTCTATGTAATATAGCATATATTATTATATTATGACACTATTATACAATATTATCGTATAATAATATATAGCATAATAGCTAGATAGATATGTGTATGTAGACATATCTATGTGTATATATAAATATATATATCTGTATATATATTATATGTATATCTGTGTGTGTGTATATATATATATATATATATATATATATATATATATATATGTATGTATTTTTCAAATGTACTCTGCCTGCCACATAAATTACTTTCCTTTAAGCAACACAATGAGGGGAGAGTCTATCCTTGGTATTCAGCATTGATTGAGAGGAGTGAGGAACTGGAAATAAGTGTTACATAGGTGGCTGATTCTCATTTTTTGTGGAATCGAGAACAATTCAGTTGTGAAAATGTGAACAGTTTATTCTGTGGATGATGCTGAAAGCAAAAGTCATTTTAATGCATTCAATTCATTTTTTTAAAAAGTGCTTCTATAAAGGATTTGTCTCATGAATGGTTCTTTGTTAAGCCTTGAGGACACCAGGAGTTCACATTCCAGTTATAGTTGCTGAAGGACTAATACCTAAATAGATCTCCCAAATATATGTTCTCTCCCTGTATGCTTATCTCAACCAACCATGCATTGTCGTCATGCGATCATAGATCTATAAGTGCCAGTAGATCTAGTGCAAGTTCATCTAGTCCAAGTTGATCTAGTCCAACCTCCTCATTTTAAAGCCAAAAGTATTGAGAGTAAAAGAGTTTAGGTGAATTTTCAAACGTTAGGCACATGATTGGGATCAGTATCCAGCTCTTTTGATTTCAGATGAATGAGCTGCAGTTTTCCTTTCTATGAACTAGACTACCTTGGATGATTCATTTCTTTGTCCTCTGATAGGTCACCAGTACATCACAGTATAATTCAAAATGAGAGAAGTGCAAAAGAGAAATTGGACTGAAGTATTGCAGGAAATTCAACCATAAATTTCAACTGAAACAGCTATGGAGGGTTTCATGTAGAGGAGGGTGCCTGAGAATTGACACATTATTTCATCTCCTACCCATCCACCTTTGTGTGTAATCTCTGTCTCTGTCTCTCTTCCCTTCCCTCCCTCCGATGAGAATCATAGTTTCACTTAAGACTCACTTTCAGTCCTTTCTCCTTGATAAGCCCTTTTAGGATGCTCTGAGCTAGCAGGTGCTCTTTCCAGGCATAACTTTATATTTCACTTGTATCTATTGAGTAATTAATAACAGAATTCTGTATTTAATGCTACAGGCAACTTTGGTGTCAAGCGCCATCCCTCCATTTTAGATTTAAGGAAGCTGAAGTTCAGAAAGTTTCAGCATTTTCCCCAGGATCACAAAGTACGTAAGTGTTGGAAGCACTGCACTGTACACACTCAGGGCTTCATGATTTCAACGGCAGTGCTGTAACAGTAACCAAACTTTTATTGATATTATGGAACATCAGCAAAGTATCAAATTCTATATTAAGTGATAGGAAACAAAAGAAATGGATTCCTTTCAAGGAGTGATTTTTCTTTACCAGGTAGAGGGAAAAAACATTGCTAAACTAGATATGAATGACTTCAATGGTCACTTGCACGGAAGGATACCTTTTTCTCTTATGTCTGTTTATCTATCAATCAACATATTTATATCTATCTATCATGAATCCATACATCATCTATCCATATATGTGTGTATCTATAGCTCTTTGTTTATCTTTCACTGTCTCCATCTCTCTGTGTCTCTGTCTCGCTCCAATGAATTTAGAATCAGAACACTCATTTTTTTAAAGATCTGTCATTGATTGTCAACCGGCTGTAATTGTGGACAAGGCCCTTACCATTTCTGAGTTTGAATTGCCTTATATGTAAAAATGACACTACTTCTTAGATGGGGATTATCATCACTAAGGGTCTCCAGTAATCCTCTTCAGGATGAATGGTCCTGAGCCCTTCCATTACTCCAGTCTGTTTAGAATTTGCTGTGATATATGGATGGATTTTTTTCACTAGGATTTCTCCCCTCCACAAATTTTTATCCTCTGGGATTTTCAGCTCTGTCTTTCATTCATCCCCTGTGGATGAATAATCTCACATACCAGATGCTTCCTTCCACATCTTTTAATATTTCTCATGGAAAGGTGTCTGATCCTGTGCTATTCCTCTTTATTTTACCAAAATTTCATTTTTATGTAGAAAAATGTCTGAAAAAATTATTTTCACTTATAATCACTTCTTGCACTCAAGTAAACATGGTCATCATGCAACAACCTGCCCTTGGTGACGAATATTTGATGACAACAGCCCGTGAAATGGTAACTTGATCTCATTCCCATTAGTGTACTATACTTTCCCCCAACTTTTACCAAATGGAATTGAATAAGAATGATCATAAAAGCTGGAGTTGGGATATCTTTATAGGCAATTCATTCTTTGAAAGGTTATTTATTTATTTTTTACATATCTACAGATAAAGAAAATGATATTGATTTGTTTGAGTTGTGATAATTAAGTTAATATTAGCAATAATTTCTATTGAAATATCATATTTTTATAAGTTTGTACTTCAAGTATCCATATAGAAGATCCATGATCCTTCTTGAACCTATGTGGTTAACCATTGCACTCATGCCAGTCATGTTCCTATGGACATCTATGCTTTGATACATGTTTTTTAGTGGCCCTAGTCATTCCCCCATATGTGGTCAACCTTTTTGGGATGAACCTGGTTCCCTAGGATCACAGACTACATGTCATTTTTGTTGTTGTGAATGTTGCTTGTTTGTTTGTGTACCATCAGCAACTTACACAGGATATGAGGTTAAGCTTGGAGTAAGTGTTAATTGATTTGAACTGTTAGTCTTTAGATGAAAGACAGTACTGTTCATATCAAAGACCCTCACAACATTAAGAATTTGTAAAAAATCTTTGGGAGCAATAAATAAAACAGACTTATTCTGCTATTCATCAATCGTCTCTACAATGATAGGGAATCAGCATGAGGTAGTGGACACAGCAGTTCTTAAAGCTAGGGAAATTAGGTTAAGTTTTACCTCTGAAATATCCTGGCTCTGTGGCCTTGGGCAAGAAACTTCCTCTAGGTATTTTCTACCACAGGGCTTATTAAAAGTTGCATCTGTCTTGGAGTCCCTTGGCAATCTGGTTAAACCAATTGGTAACTTCTCAGAATAAGATTTTTTATGTGTGAAATAAATGTGATTAAAAATGAAAAGAAGTATACTGAAATACAGTAATAAATATTATAAATTCCTACAAATTGCAAAGAATGTTGACTTAAATTCATACAAGGGGCTTCTTCACTTGGTTTTTTTTTGTTATACTAATGGATTACAATTCCAACTTTTATTCATAACCAAGTCAATCTCATTTACTACACTCCCAACTACATACAATACCACATATCAATGACATAAAATTTCCAGCTTTGATCGTGGATTGGATCACAAGATGGTAATCTGAGAATTGGATGAAACATTGGAGATCACCAAGTCTAAACGTGTCATTTTTCAGACAGGGATTTTGAGGTCGAGATAATTTAATTAACCCAAGACATATCTCTTGCTATTCCTTATTCATGCCCTTCAAAATGCTTCCACTCCAAATTCTCAACCAAAGTTCACACACCCATTCCACTGTGAGTATTCTCTAGAAATCTTGTTACAAATGCAATAGATCTACTTTCATATTATATATTTTTTCTGGCCCACTTTTCCCCTCTTCTAGAAATTAATATCTGCCTCTCCACTGATGACATAATTTCCCTGACCCCTCTATCCATTACTAACTTCACCTTGACTTACTCCTACTGGCTCACTGATCAACATGGAATACTTTATACTCTCAAATGCCACTCCTGGGCCTTCTTCTGCTTCCATTACTCAGTTACCTATCCTCTTTTGAGGTTCATGCAATCCTTAGGCACTTGACTCCAGACATTCAAGTCACTTTTCTTCCTTTTTCAAAGATTCCACTTCCTAGTTCAGAATTTTCTCTCTTCCTCTAATACTAAAGGACTTTATCTGATATGTTGACTGTCTCTCAAATACTCTAAGCATTCTGTAAGTTCCTCAAGCTACTCAGTCACACACAAAGATGGTCATACCCTTTGATTTTTCCATCAACTACAAATGTAACACCCCCATGTTTGAGTCTGGAAATCTTACTTGATTTTTATCTATTATTATATGCATTTTTAATCTTCCTCTGTCTTCCTTTGTGAACCCTACTCTTTGTCCACACCATGAATTTTAATCTCTCAATACTTTTGTTTCCTCTGAGATCATCAAGCCTATGTTAGTCCCTTTCTCTTTTCCTCATGCTGGCCCATTTGTGAAACACTTGATATCTGCTTTATTCTTTTTTCTGTAGTCCCTGGCCCTCTTATCATATTGCAAATAATGTGCTGCCAAGAAGCATTTGTGGGTTACTCCTACTACCCATACTTAACTTCTACATACATTATGCTGAATAAAGGTGGAGAATATCACACACAAGTATTATGACTGGGTTCACAACCATTCATATTACACAACCTCAACTAGACACTCACAGTTTCTAAGTAATTCTTCCACCCTTCCCTTACAAACTTTCTATCACACTTTTTTTTTGGCAGCTCTTCTGAAATATTTTATTTTTCCTCAAATTTCCCATGACTCCCCTCTTCTGATCTTCCTAGCTGAGAAGTTTGCCTCATATTTTGCATAAAAATAAGGACATTCACCCTTTCTATTCACATATCACATATGTGTGTGCCTGCATATGTATACACACATATATACATATAAACACATATATAAGTGTATACTTATACATACAGGAATATAAGTATATACATATACACATATCTCACTTAGATGCCTTCTGACACTATCTCTTTCTTCACCTCTCTCTCTCACATGAAAATATGGTCTTACTCCTTAGCTAAGCTAACCCATTTTCCTGCACCAGCAATTCTATTCCATCTGTCCTCTCTAAGAGATTAACCCTTCTGGAATCCCGACTCTCACTTATTTTCAACCTTTCCTAAACTAGTTCTTTCTTCCCTATTGCCTACAAACATGACCATGTCTTAACAATCCTCAAAAACCACTCCCTTTATCCTTCTATTTCTACATCATTTTCTATCTGTTCTCCTCTTTAGGCTAACGTTGAGAATCTATTATAGATGGTGATACTTTCTTTCTTCTGACTTCCTCTTTAACTCTCTGCAGTTGACTCTCTTTATTTACGCCATTATTCTACCCACACTGTCCTTTCCAAAATTGCCAAATCAAATGCATTTTTCTCAATTCTCATTCCTCTTAGCCTCTGCAGCCTTCGACTTTCTTGATTTCTCTCTTCTCCTTGAAACTCTCTTCTCTCAAGGTTTTTTTGGGTGAAACCATTATCTCCTTGATCTCCTCCTATCTATCAGATCAATCTTCAGCTTTCCCTTTATTTATTCCCTTTATTTCCAGGTCTTAACTTCTAACTGTAGATGTCCCGCAGAGCTCTGTCCTCAGTCCTCTTCTCTTTTCCCTCTAAATTACCTCAAACAGCAATATTATCAGTTGGGTTTAATTATCTCTATGTTGATCTTTCAGAAATATACCTACCCTACCGTAACCTCTCTACTTCTTTCCAATATTATTCTTCCAACTCTTTCAAAAATCTGAAAATGTGTATCTAGGAGAAAATTTAAACTTAATACTTCCAAAACTGAACTCATTACTATCAAAGACAACATCTTTCACTCAGTCTCCCAGGTTTATAACCAAATTGTCATCCTTGACTGGAAAGCTACATGGAGCAAGTAGATGGAGCATTGAACTTGGAATCAAGGAAACTTTATCTTCATGAGTTCAAATTTGGCCTCTGACACTTACTAGCTCAGTGACCCTATTTGCCTCAGTCCCTCATCTCTAAAAATGAGAAGGAAATGACAAAACACTCCAGCATTTTTGTCAAGAAAATGCCAAATGGGGTCAGGAGCAATCAAGCATGACTGAAAATTGATAGAACAATAACATCTTTGACTCCTCTCTTTCACTCTCTGAATCAAACCTTTTGTAAGGGTGTATCAATTCACCTTTGCAATATCTCTCAAATGCTGTCTTTTCTCCTCTGATACTGCTACTGTACTGGTGCTGACCCTCATCAATTCATGTAGTAGCCTGCTGTCTGCCTAGTTTCTCATCCGTCCAATCTATCCTACGTTCAGATGACAAAGTGATTTTCTTGAAACATATTTCTCACCTTGTCATGCCCACACCACCCCCACCAATCAATAAACTTCAGTGGCTCCCTATCATTTCCAGAATCAAATATAAGATATTTTGTATGGTGTTCAAAGCCCTTTATAGTTCCTCCCCTCCAGCTTTTCTCATCTTCTTAAACAGTGTTTCATGTCACATGCTATTTTAACCAGTGACACTTGCCTTCTTGTTGTTTCACAAAAATACACTTCATCTCTAGACTCCAGGCTTTTTACTGGCTGTCCCATTTGCCTAGAGCACTTTCCCTCCTCACTTCTGTATCTTAGCCTCCATTATACTTCATCAAAAGTCCTGTCTTTTAAAGAAAACCTTTCCAAACTCATGTTAATTAAAGCACCTTCCTTCAGTTTATTATTTCCAATTTTTCCTGTATGTAGCCTGTTCGTACCTAGTTTTTGCTTGTCTCAAACTGACAACTCCAAAGAAAAATCCCATTGCTGAGAATATTCTCTCCAGTGATGTAGATTGCAGTCCATGAATACCTGCCCATTCCATATGGATCTAGTGCTTGGTATCTCATAAGAGGACTTCAAAGTGTCCACTCCACTAGCTGGCTTCTATGTGCTGACATTGTGAAGGATACCAGGAGAGTATCCAGGATGGTCACCAGTTATCACTTGTTTTCACCAGATGGTTAGCCTGCCCACTTCATCAATCATCCATTGCATTAATTGCATTCTTTACTCTTTCACTTCATTATAAATACCTGATACAAAAAAAGAGAGAGAGTGCTTTCTCTTGAGTCTACACAACACAGAATTCAAACATTAATTATGTTTCACATGGTTATAAGTTCTAGTCCCAGAAAGCACCTTGACTTGACATATGGCTGGATGGTGCTGCCAATAACCTTCAGCCAATATCTCCTATAATCTTCTTCTAAGCAGTAAAATCATTCTCTTTAGTAGCTATTTCACATGTTAGAAATATGGTGTTCTAAATAGCCTAAAGCATTGGCAGCTAACTTCTCCATTTCTGGGACTGAACATTTTGCATGAAGATGACTGGAGGATGGTGTTTGATTTACAATGTTGTCCACTTTGCTGTTGGAACAATGGCCAAGATTCAGGTGGTAGAAGAGAGAGCAAATGGAGCAAAACATGCAAATTGGAGAGAATTCACATTTTCTTTCTCATCATAGAGAAAAAAAAATAAGCAGAAGGAACGTTATCATTTTGTGGTGATTACAAAGAAATAAATTACAGATGCCTGGGTTAATTTGGTTTGGGAATTCTAATTACAAAGAGTTAGAAACTTTGAGGAAGAAAATTATTTTCCATCCACAGTGTTAAAAACATTTCAAATCACTTCTTTTTTTATTTTCAAATGCTGACAAACAAATGACTGCTTGGTCTACATATTATATAAATATGTTTTCCAAGACCTTACGTCATGTGTGTTTGCGTATTCTACTTTCTTTGAATCTTTTAATTGTATCTAGAACTATAAAACCTTGGTAAGAATGAGGCTTTGTAAGGATTGAAAGGGCCTGGCTCATGGATTTCACTCCATTTGTATCACGTATCTTTGTCACCTTTAAAACTTGGTTATATGTTCAAGGACAGTTACCATGCTTTTTTCATATTCAAAGAACTTTAGTTCCAAAAGCAATGTTGGACACATTGTAGGTTACTAAGGTGATAATGTGCATTTTGAGCAATATATGGACTCATGCCACAAGGTGAATTTCAACCTATATATAACTTAGTATCTCTCTTTTAAAGAGTTCCCTCATCCTCAGAGAAGATACTTAACAGATTATCAGGCAAGGGTTTAATCACTATATTCACATGACACCCAGATGTTTATCTGCAGTCTTCCATAGCAGCCCTTCCCTCAGGGCGGAGCTAGATGGTGCAATCCATAGAGCCTTGGGCCTAGAGTGAGAAATAACTCAGACCAAGCCCTGCCTCCTGCATTTCTGAGTTGTGGCACAATAAGCAGACCACTTCAAACTCTCTCAGCCACAGTTTCTTTATCCACAAACTAAGGATGACAATAACTCTTATGTTAGAGTGTGCTCACAAAAGGTAAATTATGAAAATTTAAAACATGATAGAAATACTGTTGCTGCTGCTGCTGTTGCTATTACTACTACTACTACTACTACTACTACTACTACTTTACCACTACTTGTGTTCTTCACTGCTTTACAATATAAACTCCTTGAAGAGAGGGATTATCTTTGCTTTTGTATCTGTATCCACAGAACTGAGAACAGTGCTTGGCATACAGTGTCGGCCAACAAGGAGTTATTAAGTGCCTTCTGTGTGCCAGGTTTTATGTCAGGCACTAGAGATACAAAAGACAGAAGATAATCCTACCTTTCAAGGAGTTCACAATCCAGTGGATAGAGAGGACTTAATATTTTTTCATACATTCATGCAATCATTCTTTAATTCATCTATTCATTTATGCATTTATTTTTCATTCATTTCTGAGTTCTAATCCTGAATGATCTGACATTCTCTATGGATAATGATGACTATATCTGGAATATCATATTCATTTCCGAATACCTTAATAAAATCAACACTGATAAATAG
Source organism: Bettongia penicillata ogilbyi (assembly GCA_023548195.1). Lineage (NCBI taxonomy): Eukaryota > Metazoa > Chordata > Mammalia > Diprotodontia > Potoroidae > Bettongia > Bettongia penicillata. Next base: position 854,170 of record JAJHZJ010000046.1, on the reverse strand, counting down.
GGAAGTATCTAGATGAAGACAGATAAGCAGGATGACAGAGGATGTCACATTTGTTTGCCATGTGATTAGTAGATAGGGAATGATCAAATTCATATGATCAGTAGATAATGAAAGATCAAATTCATAGTGACATGACGATATTTGAAAACAACTGTCTTCTGAGTTGTCTTGAAAAAGACAACTAGACCTCTTAGGCAGTAAGGCAGATACTTGAAGTGAGGAACTCTTGCATGCAAACTCTGCCTGGAACACTTGTTGGTTTTGAGACCCTAGACAAGGCATTTAATGTCACTGTTCTTTAGTTTCCTCAGCTGGAAAATAAGACCTGTAGTATCAATAAATTTTAGAATCTCTTATAACAAAAATTAAACAGGACGCACTAAGGCAGTTTAAATTCTTTGGTGCCTACTATTTATCACAATAAGGTTTTCTGAAAAAAGTACCTTGTAGAACACAAGAATCTATCTTTATATATACATGCTAGTAGCGGCTGTTGTTAGTGCATATATGTGTGTATGTATATATGTATATGTATGTACAATGCATATATGGACATACATATTTGCATATATGCACATGTGGGCACAATGTATAGATGCACACACATTTATATGTATATGTATACATGCATGCATACATACATACACACATATATACATACATTTTATTTATTTAGGTCTCATGGTCCAACCAACGAGGCACCTCTCAATGAGTACCAGAGAAGATCCAATATTCAATGCTTCTCCTGTGAGAGGAATAAAGAGAAGATAAAAGGGAGTTCAACATATTTTAATATGCTGAATACCATCAACCTAAAGAAAATATCACAGTTAATGGGTAATTCAGGAAATAATTACTTTCAAATTGATTGGAAACATTTAGGTTGAACGAGGAAGCATACGAAAAAATGAGTCATTAAAAAAATGTTTGTAAAATACAGAGAGACAGTAATGTCACACCAGGACAAGCTCATCAAACTGCCATTCAGAGCCCTCCCCAGTCAGAAACTAACCACTTTATTATTATTATCTCAAACAACTCCCTTTCATCATATCTAAGTTTCATCAAACTCACTCTTGACTACACATACAATATTTTTCCTCCACTCGTTCATTACTCATATATATGTCCCTCCAAACAACACCCCCTCATGTCAATAATGAAAAATCAAGGTAAAATAGTAATTACAATATTTTACTTTTTAAAATTCTTTAAATTTGTAAACTTCATGCATGCATTATTTCATTTAAGCTTTACAACAGCCCTCTGAGGCAGATTGGTTGGTTGTGGCCCTTCGTTCTTGAAGAGCACTAAAATGACATTATTATGTTCTGATCAAGTTATGTTGTGTCTCACCATGGCTGATCAGACCCCTATTATCTCAGAAGTCTCTACCACATGTCAAGTACAAGTAGTTCATATGAATACTTGGAATGAAGATGGCTTTAAATTTGCACATTTCACTTCTTTTGAGCTTCTGCAACTTTGCTTTGCATATAAATCATAGTACCTTCTTTGATGTAAGCACATCATGCTGGGTGGTCCTATGCCAGTGTCTCCCTTGTCTCACAATCCATTCCAAAGTTCTCCAGAGAGTTCTTGAGAATGTTGTTGTATTGCTTCTTCTGACCTCCATAGGGACATTTGCCTTGTATAAATTCTCTGTGAAAGATTATTTTAGCTATTACTGCATTTATTTCCATTTTGTAGATGAAAAAACTCAGGTACTATGATTCATACAGTCATTTAGAAAACATTAATTAAGAAGTAGTGATGATTCTGAGACAAAAACAAAGTTCTCGGTCAGACTAAAAATCATATTGTAGAGAAAAATACATGGGAAAATATGCAAATATGAAAATTCTATGAAGTGAATATAACATTATTTACAGGTGTTAACCTGAAAACTTGGTTAGAGAAAAGACAACAGGCTAAATGCATACATTTTATGATTTAATTAATTAAACAATTCCCTGTTAAAGAAAATGGTAACATAATGTATTATGGAGCCAGGATCAGAACTGGCTACCCAGTACAGAAATCTTCTCACTTATATACATTTTGCCTTGAGAAAGGAGTTCTCTTAGATAAACACATTGTGAACAAAATGGTGTCAATTGGGTTTAATAATTGCAGGCTATGGGCATCTTCCTTCCATGGCATACCTTTGTGATTTAAGATAAGGAAAAAGTTCCATCACCCACATTACAGACATCCTGTCCTAAACAGGCCTTTGAAGTTATCTTAATAGAGTTGACAAAGCTGAAGTTACAACCCAAGGTATCTGTGTTTTTCTCTTATCACTAGGAAGCTAGAAGAAGGGTCTGATAGGGAAGTCCCATTTGCTTGACAAAAGGCATCCTCTAAACAAAGGAGACTATTAGGTTCAGGCTCTTCTTAATTCAAACTTTTGGCCCTTATTAAAGTCTAAAATTTATATTAAATATTATCACAAGATAGGGATTTCCAGCAATTTGCAGGATTTAGGGGAGACTTGCTTCTTGTAAGAGACAGCATGTAATCTACACTTGAAGGAAGCCAAAATGTTTTCTTGGTAAAGATAAAAAGGAAGAGCATCTATACCATGGGGTGGGTTTGCAAGAACATAGAATTTGTGAAAGGGAGTAACATACACTAAGCCTAGAAGGGGAGATTGAAGGAAACAGTGAAGGACTTCAAATTCCAAGGGGATGGAGGGGATAGGCTATTACAGAAAAAGAGGGAGGAACAGAAGGTTCTTAAGAAAATGAAATGATTGGCTTTGTTTTTTCAGAAGTCTATTTTGCCAACCATTATAGGGACACAGATCACTGCATCATCCGTTTTAGATCTAGCAGAACTTCTCGTTGTTATGCCAATACTCTCCATGATGCCATTTGAACTTTTCTTGGGAAAACTGTTGGAGTGGTTTGCCATTTCCTTCTCCAGCTCATTTAACAGATGAGGAACTGAAGATAAAAGGCAGGATTAAATGACTTTCCTAGTTTCCTTCTAGAAGAACCTAGAGGCAATCAAATATAATTCCATAATTTCAAAAATGAGAAAGAAATGAGACAGAGAGAGGATTGAGAGTGGTCAGCTAGGATTTGAACCCAGGTCTTCCTAGGTCAAAGTTCAGTACCATGCCCATATTGCTTCTCATATATAAAGGGGAGGGACTGGGTCACAAGAAGAAAAAAAAAAGAGCAATTTACTGCAATAGTCCAGGCAATAAGAATAACTCTATAATTTGGACCAATTTGGTTCTGTTAAGCACAAATGAAATGACAAGGGGAAAAAGCTTAGTGATGATGGTGAAGGTGATGCTCTGCTTGGCTGGCACCATGATTTTACAGAGATAAGTGATGATGATGATGATGATAATGATGACAGCTTTATCTGAATAGCAATTTAAGAGTATTAATGTGATATACTCAGAATCACCCTGTTAGGTAGGTAGTCCAAGGTCTTTGGCTTCATTTCACCAAGAGAGAATGGAGGCTGTCAGGATTTAAGCAACTTCCTGAAGTTTAAATAGATAGGGAGCATTTGTTGTTGGACCAGGTCTCCTACTTCAGAGTTCATCCACCATCTGCTATGTTGTATGAAAGAAGTAGTAAGTCCAGAAGGGGTGAGAGTGGTTAACAGCGTTTTGGGATGATTTATTCAATGCTCACTAATGGCCATAATCATCTAATAACAAACATGTATTAGTACCTGACATGTACAATAAACTAAACACTGTAGAAGATATGTATACATATATATGTATATATACATACATGCACACATACATAACCAATATGAAAATTTATAATCCAGTAGGAAGATTACATTAAAATATAAGAATATAGAATAAATATAAAGAGAAAAATATGAAATGTAGAATAGTGAAACAAATAAAAATTTTTGTGGGGAGGAGGAAGCATTGTTATTTTGGGGGGAGAGGTTGAGAAAGCTTCCTGTAGAAGATGAGTTTAATATGTATGAAGAAAAAATTCAAGGTAAAAAAGATAAAGAAAGACTATAATAGCAATTAAGAAAACTGAGATTTTGGTTATTATCGAACCTATGTTGTCTTTCTCTTTAGTGATTGCTCTTCTGTTTTTGATTAACTCCCTCCCCCAAAATCAGTGATTTTATTAAAGATTTTTGAGATAGTTCTATCTTAATCTGTTTTACCTTCAAATATTAGAAATCATTATTTTAAATGTAAGTTCTAAAATTTTCAAGATTTTCAAAATCAAACTCTGTGGTTGATTGTTTGAAGAATTTAAAGTATTCCTCATATCTTTTTGGGAATAAAGAATATATCTTCCCCTTTGAAATATAGTAACTCTACTTTCTTAGTAATTATAAAACAACTGATTGTGATTACACAATGAAATTTGCCAGTTCTTTTGTATCTTGAGATTTGATTCATGTTGCCTTGTTAAATTAAAGACAATACATTTTCCTCTTCCCCTCAAGCCCTCCACACACACCCTTGCTTAACCCTGGAATTAACTCTCTATTATCTGTCTTTACTCTGTTCCCTCTTATACAAAGATGAATTAAAGAATTAAGTCAATCTTCTTTTTACAAACGTTTTCTTTCTCTTCAGAAGATGCTTTCAAGAATGAAATTCTGAAAGCCCTCAAAAGAAATGGTCTCAAAGAGGAGGAAAACAGAGTTCTTTGAAAGGATCAATAAGAACTTGCAGGGAACTCAAGAAAAGAGATTGTACTTGTTCATCTGGAGATCAGAGGGAGAATGGATTTAGATGTCGTGGGTACAAGCATTGAAGAGAGAAGTGGATAGGTGATGCAAAGGGGTATGGTAGCGCTATGAAGGCATCCCAAAATGGTACCATTTCAAATGAAGTGTGAATTACCACTAGTCATGCATTCGATGGAAGAAAGTCACCCTCAAGTAAGGACATCTAAATTCAACAACCTAATTGCCATGGATGGACTATGGGCCCGGAGTCAGGAAGATCTAAATTCAAATACAAACTCAGAGAGTTATTAATTGTGAGATCCTGGAAAAATTAGTTAACTTTTACCTACATTAGTTTTTTTCAACTTCAAAATGAGGGTACTAAGAATACCTATTTTCTAAAGCTATGAGGATCAATGAGATACTTAATATTTGTAAATTCCTCAGTACATTGCCTAATACACAGTAGTGATAGCAGTAATAATGCACGCCCATGAGTAGGGGCAAAGCGGCTAAGTCCTTCCTCAGTGACAGGAAAGGCTCCAGTACTGTCCTTGTGACCGGTGATTTGATCCCCTTACTGTCTGGGGGTAAAGAGTTCTGGAAGTAGCCACTGCAGCTCCTGATTTACTGACTCCCAAGGCCTTTGATAGAGCTGGGGCTGTACTAGCATGACCTGGTCTGGATTTTGCGTTACTCTCATCTGAGTGTGACAGAACTTCCCTGGTGGCCTTGTAAGTTGTCTTTGGTGTCTGTAGGCTGAGAGATTAGGAAACTTTGAAATTGCCATTGCTGCCATTGATTCAATTGCTGTGACACTTGCTCCTGGTTTGCAAGGTTTCTGTCTGTACTAGTTCAGCCGGCACTGAACTATGTTCCTTTCTCATCCTGATGCAATAGACCTTTCCTGCCAGCCTTGTAAGTTGTCTTAGCCAAGGAATTTATTTCACTCCATTTTTTGTGGATTCTACTGCTCTAGAAATTGTTAACAGTCATTTTAAAATGCATTGGGTGGGTTGACAGAGCACTCAGGCAAGTACCTACCTTTGCCCTGCCTTCTTGGCTCTGCCTCCCAACTCCTTCTTTTGTAAACAACTTTTCTAAAAATTATTATGTAAGCGTGATATTCAGCTGGGAGCTCAACTGCAGAGTCAGAAAGCAATGGTACTAGAAAGAGAAAATTGTCGTATTTACTCCTGAAATCTTGATTAAAAGTAGAGGTTAACTTCTGACTTCATGACCCACAAGTGCAGGCAGGAGCTGGAGAAGTATATCTGCAAAGGGTTCTACAAATGCCTGAAAGAATGAATAAGAAAAATCCAGGCAATTTAAAAAACAATCCCACTTTTCTTTTGTTTAGCACATAATTGAATTATGTTCGATTCTAAGGACAATTTCTTTATAAGAAAACCAAGTTTTACCTGGACCAAACTAATATCAATCCTAGAGAAGGAAGGGCCTCTGAACAAGGGAACTTCAGACCCTGAAGTCCAGAAAGAACACCTTTCTCTCTCCCCATTAATGAAGATGTGGTCTCACAATTGGAAAAAAAGTAACAAGGGGACAGTGTGAAGCTTTTCAAACCTCTTTACAATTCACTAGGTCTTCATGCCTTCCTTGTATACAGATATATATTTTGCAACTGATTTGCAAATGTCAGCTAATCTTCTTACAATTAGAATAAATAAGAATGATGGGAGAGAAAGTTTCCAAATTTAATACAGAATTCCTATCAACTATAAAATTGAATCTGAAAGAAAAATCACTTTTTACGTTACCAAGGAAAGAAAAAAAAAGAACCTGACCTAAATAAAGAGAAAAAAAGGTTGAGGGAAAATGAGTATGAATATGGAGACAAGCATTGGGTTTTTGATATGACAGATGCATGTGTACACAACATTGTGTGTACTTCTGTGTGTGCATATAACAGAGAATTTTATGCAGAAAAAAATTGAGGAGTCTTTATTTAATTTACTTATTTTATTTTTTATTAATTTATTTGTTCTCAGTTTTCTACAATCACTTCCATAAGTCTCAGATTTTCTACTCCTTCTGCCTACCTCCCTCCATGAGATGATATGCAATCTTATATGGTTTCCATACATTCATTCTGATTAAGCACATTTTTCACATGTCATATGGTATAGAGAAATTTAAAAAATGAATGAGGAAAACCATGAGAAAACACAAAATATAGCAGAAGAGAAAATATTCTACTTCATCCTGTGTTCCACTTTCACAGTTCTTTCTATGGATGTGGATGGCATTTTGCCTCAAGAGTCCTTTGGGAATGTTTTAGGACTTTGCATTGCCATGAAGGGCTAAGTCTAAGAGAAAATTCATTGCCCACGGTGGCTGTTACTGTGTACGGTGTTCTTCAGGTTCTGCTAATTTCACTCAGCATCAGTTCACATAACCCCATAATTATGATTATCGCCTGTGTCATTCTCATCATCTTTTTTTCTCCCTCATTTGTGCTTTCAGTTCTCCTTTCTCCCTTCCCCCCACAATGGAGTTTTAATTTTTTTAAGAGTAATTCCCTCCCTTATAGTACCCCACTCTCTTTATTTCCTCCTTTCCCTTACAGCTTCTTCCTCTCCCCCACTCCACTTTGCCTCCCCTCCTTTTTCTTTCTTCTTTCTCCTCCTACTGCCTGTAGGACAACTTAGATTTCCATACTTAACTGAGTTTGTTGGTGAACAAAATCTGTTCACTCTAAATCTCAGAGTGTTCATTTCCTTCACTTCTTTCCCTCTATTATTATATGATTTTATGCTTCTTCATGTGACAAAATTTGCTTTTTTTTGCCTCCTCCTTTCTATGTCTCCTGTTACAAGCTCTTCTCACCTTTAAATCATGTTTTTTATCATCGTATCAGATAATTGATACCCACTCTCTCTATCTATGTATATCCCTTTTAAATGTCATAATAAATATACAATTCTCAAATGTCATCTTCCCTTATAGGGGTTTAAAAAGTTTGGCCATACTGAGTATCATGCTGCTTTTCCCCCCTGTTTACCCTTTTATTGCTTTCCTTGAGACTTGTATTTCATGACCAAATTTTCTATTGAGCTCTGGTCTTTTCATCAGGCAGGTCTAGAAATCCCTTATTTCATTGAATTTCCATATCCTTGCCTAAAATTTAGGCATGAGGGGCAGAGACAAGATGGCTGAGTGAGAGCAACAACTCACCTAAGCTCTTAGACAAACTCTTTCAGATACCTCTAAAAAGAGAATCTGATCAAATTTTGGAGGGGCAGGATCCAACAGAACACAGACTGTGGCAGATTCACAGACCGGGACAGACTGGAAGGTCAAAGGGAAGGATCTGTTTCATGGGGGTGGGCCCACAGCACATAGCACAGCACTGTCCACAGTAGTGTGGACAAGCACTACTGGGGCAGCAACAGACAGTAGCAGCACAGGGGAAAAGCAGAATGGCAACCTAGGGAAAGACCAGCAGAGTTCAGCAAGTGACAGCTGCTGAGCAGCAGATATCAACTGCAACAGTTCCTGAGACTTTCATCCCACAAAATAAACATCTGTAAGTCAACTATTGAATTTCAATGAGCCACAGTGGCAGAGTGAACAGTAAGTGCTCTCTCCTCCACTCTTGTTGACCTCAAAAGAACCATAAAATAATTCCCCCAGAAAAATATTGTATCAGTGGGAACAGTCAGCAGGGCAGTCTCATAACACCTGAGGCTAGGAAAATAGCCAAGGGGAATTCCTCTTACTGTGGCAGAGGTGAACTGGAAAGAGAGGGGCCCCAGGGCAATAGAAACTCACACAATGACCCAGGTGTGCCTCAGCACCAGGAGAGCAGTTCCAGGGGAGGTGAAAACTTGCACTAGGATCCAGGTGTGCCTCAGCACCCCAGGGGAAGTGGGAAGATAATAGGGCAGCTGGGATCATCAACCCCTGAGCTTGCCTTTGCCTTAGCTCAGCTGAAGAGATCTCCTGTGACCAGACCATGACACCCCCACACTTAACACACTAACCCCAGGGCTGATAGGGGAAACACAAAACAAGAAGATAAATTGGGACCTGCCCTTAGCTTTTTCACACCAGTCAGCTCAACACCAAGTTCTACAGCTTCTAGTTGAAAGAACCAGAAGCTACAACACACAATCACTATCATGAGCAAGACAAAGCAAAGCAAGGGCAAAAAACCAGAGAATCTTTCCATGGGGACAAGGACCAAAATTCGAATACCAAAGAGGTCAGTAGTGAGACTATACTTCCATCTGAAACTTCAGAAGGGACTATGAACTGCTCGCATGCACAAACAACTCTCATGGAACATCTGAAGAAGGAAACAGAAGAGAAAATGGCCAATGATTTTAAAACCATGAAAAAAGAATTCCAGGAAGAGAACATCTCTTTAAAAAGGAAAATTGAACAAATGGAAAAGGAAGTTCAAAAACTAACTGGAGAAAATAATTCCTTAAAAGGAATAATTGGACAGATGGGAAAGGAAATGCAGAATTTAACTGAAGAAAAAAACTTGATAAAAATTAGAATTGGGCAAGTAGAAAATAATGACTCTACATCAAGAACCAGTCAAACAAAATCTAAAGAATGAAAAGATAGAAGAAAATATAAAATATCTATTTGGAAAACAACTGACTTGGGAAATAGATGCAGGAGAGAAAATGTAAGAATTATTGGCCTACTGGAAATCCATGATAAAACAGAAAAGATTCTGGACAACATCTTCCAAGAAATCATCAAGGAAAGCTACAGAGAATTGCTAGATCCAGAGGGCAAAATAGTCATCGAAAGAATCCACCGTTCACGTCCCCAAAGGGATCCCAAACAAAAAAAAACACCAAGAAATATTGTTGCCAAATTCCATAACTATGAAGTGAAGGAGAAAATACTACAGACAGCCAGAAAGTACACATTTAAATATTGAGTAGCTGCAGTCAGGATCACACAGGACCTTGCAACTTCTACATTAAAAGATCGAAGGAATTGGAATCTGATATTCCATAAGGCAAAGTAGCTGGGACTGCAACCAAGTAGCAATTACCCAGCAAAGTTCAGCATAACATTTCAGGCAAGAAGAAGGTCATTCAACGAAGTAAAGGATTTCAAAACCTTCCTGACAAAAAGGCCAGAACTCAATAGAAACCCAAAGTCTCAAACACAAGTCTCAAGAGAGGCATAAAATAGTAAATGAGAGGGGGTGGGGGACTTGTTACTCAATTTGGGCAAACTATTTACCTCCCTATAAGGGAACATGATACCTGTAAATCTTAAGAATTACTCATCTATTATGAAATACAAAAAAGTATACACATAGAGGGAACAGGTATAAAGTAAATGATGTGATGATAAAAATATGATTTAAGTATGCAAAGGGATAGTAATAGAAGGTATGAAAAGGAGGTAGCAGAAAATGGTAAATTACATCACAGGAAGAAGTACAAAATCATATTAGAGGGAAAGAGAGGAGAGAGATGAGCATTGTTTCAGAGGTACTCTCATCTGATTTTGTTCAAGTAGGGAACAAAAAACTTAATTAAGCATATAATTCTAATTAACTCTGAAGGCAGTCGGAGAGGAAGGGGGAAGAAAAGGGATGGGAAGCTAAAAGGTAGGTAAGAAGTAGTGAGGGTAAAGGGGAGTAAAAGGGAGGGCGGCCTAAAGAAAGAAAGGATGACTGCGGTAGGTGGTGGTAAAAAGTGAAAACTATTGAGGAGGGGAAGGGAGATGGGAGAACAAATGGTGGGAAAGAGGATGGAGAGAAAGACACAGATTGTTATCATAACTGTGAATGTGAATGGAATGAACTCTCCCATAAAACAGAGACAGATATTAAAATGGACTAAGCCACAATCCAACAATATATTGTTTACAAGAAACATAATTGAAACAGGAGGCTACACAGGGGGTAAAGTTAAAAGATTGGAACCGAATACATAGTGCGTAAGAAAAGCTAGGGTAGCAATCCCAATCTCAGACAAAGCAAAAGCAGAAATACACCTAATCAAAAGAAATAGGGGAGGAAACTGCATCCTGCTAAAATGCACCATAGACAATGAAGCAATATCACTACTAAACATGTATGCTCCAAGGGGTATGGCATCCAAATTGTTAGTGGAAAGATTGGGGGAGCTGAAGGAAGAAGTAGATACCAAAACTATACTCGTGTGGGACTTCAACCTCCCTCTCTCTGAACTGGATAAATCCAACCTTAAAATAAACAAGAAAGAAGTTAAGGAGGTAAATAAAACTCTGAATAAGGTGGATATAATAGATCTCTGGAGAAAATTGAATGGAAAAAGAAAGAAATACACCTTTTTCTCAGCGAGATATGGCACATATATAAAAATTGACCATGTTCTAGGGCATAAAAACCTCACAATCCAGTGCAGAAAGGCAGATACAGTCAACACATCCTTCTCAGATCATAACGTAATGAAAATTAAATTCAGTAAAAGGCCATGGAAAGGTAGACCAAAAGTTAATTGGAAATTAAATAATCTAATCCCAAAGAAGGAGCGAAACAACAAATTATAGAAACAATCAACAACTTCATTCAAGAGAATGACAATAATGAGACAACATACCAACTCTTATGGGATACTGCAAAAATAGTTCTTAGAGAAAGTTTTATATCTTTCAATACCTACATGAATAAAATAGAGAAAGAGGAGATCAATGACTTGAGCATGCAACTACAAAAGCTAGAAAAAGAACAAAATGAAAATTCCCAAATAAATACCAAATTAGAAATACTGAAAACCAAAAGAGAGCTTAATAAAATTAAGATTAAGAAAACTGCTGAACCAATAAATAAAACCAATAGTTAGTTTTATGAAAAAACTAATAAAATTGATAACCTCTGATCAATTTGATTTAACAAAAAGAGAGAAGAAAACCAAATTACTAATATCAGAAAAGAAAAGGCTGAATCACGTCCAATAAGAAGGAAATTAAAACAATGATTAGAAATTACTTTGCCCAACTTTATACTCACAAATTCGACAATCCACATGACATGGATGTGTATTTTCAAAAACGCAAATTGTTCAGATTAACAGAAGAGGAAGTTGAATACTTAAACAACCCCATCTAAGAAAAAACAAAAGATTGAATAAGCCATCAAAGAACTCCCTAAGAAAAAGTGTCCAGGGCCAGATGGATTTACAAATGAATTCTATCAAACATTTAAAAACAGTTCATTCCAATACTATATAAACTATTTTTCAAAATTGGATAAGAAGGTGTCCTCCCAAATTCTTTTCATGATACAAATGTGGTTTTGATACCTAAACCAGGAAGAGACAAAACAGAGAAAGGAAATTATAGACCAATTTATCTAATGAATATAGAGGCAAAAATTATAAATATGATTTTAGCAAAACGAATACAGCATCTTATCATGAGAATAATACATTATGATGAGGTAGGATTCATACCAGGAATGAAGGGCTGATTCAATATTAGGAAAACTATGAACATTATCAACTATATCAACAACAAAACTAACAAAAATCACTATTATCTCAATAGATGCAGAAAAACATTTGACAAAACACAACACCCATTACTATTAAAAATGCTGGGGAACAGAGGGATAAAGGGAACTTTCCATAAAATAATAAACAGTATCTACCTAAAACCTTCAGCAAGCATTATATGCAATGGAGATAAGCTAGATGCATTTTCAGTAAGAATAGGGGTGAAAAAAGGATGCCCATTATCACCACTATTTTTCAATATGGTACTGGAAATGTTAGCTGTAGCAATTAGACAAGATAAAGAAATTGAAAGAATTAGAATAGGCAAAGAAGAAACTAAGTTATCACTCTTTACAGATGATATAATGATATGCTTAGAGAATCCCGGAGATTCAAGTAAAAAAAAAAAAAACTTTTGAAATAATAAACAACTTTGCAAATTGCAGATTACAAAATAAACCCACACAAAGCTTCTGCATTCTTGTATCTTAGTAACAAAGTCCAACAACAAGAGATAGAAAGATAAATCCCATTTAAAGCTAGGGCAGAAACTGTGAAATATTTGGGAGTTTACTTGCCAAAACAAACCCAGGGACTATATGAACACAGTTACAAGATGCTTTTTGTACAAATAAAGTCAGACCTAAATAAGTGAAAAAAACATCAATTGTTCATGGGTAGGCCAAGATAAAATAATAAAAATGATAATTCTACCAAAATCAATTTATTTATTAAGTACCACACCAAATAAACTGTCAGATAGTTATTTTCTAGAGCTGGATAAAATAATATCAAAACTCATGTGGAAGAACAAAAGGTCCAGAATGTCAAAGAGACTCATGAAAAGGAATGCTAGGAAAGGTGGCCTAGCTCTACTGGATCCCAAATTGTATTACAAAGCAGCAATTATCAAAACCACTTGGTACTGGATAAGGAACAGAAGGGTAGACAGTTGGAATATGCTAGGTACTAAAGAAACAGTAAGCAATAAATGTAGCACTCTATTGTTGTTAAACCCAAGGATCCTGGCTTCTGGAATAAGAACTCACTGTTCAACAAAAATTGCTGGGAATAGCAATAGTAGTAATAACAATTATAACTGGATAACAGTGTGCAGACACTAGGTATACACCCATGCCTGACACCATACACAAGAATAAAGTATAAATGGGTACATGGTCTTGGTGTAAAAATTGATATTATTGACAAATTGCAGGAGCAAGGAATAGTGTATTTATCAGACTTATGGAGAAGGGAAGAATTTTTGACTAAAGAAGAGATAGCAAGCATTATGAAGTGCAAGATGGATAATTTTGATTACATTAAACTGAAAAGTTTTTGCATGACCAAACCCAATGCAACCAAAGTTCAGAAGGATGTAGTATATTGGTAAAAAAATTTTACAGCTAATCTTGAGGATGAAGGCCTCATTTCTAGAATATATAGAGAACTGAAATGTACAACAATACAAATCATTCCTGATTTGATAAATGGTCAAACGATATGAACAGGCAATTTTCAGAGGAAGAAATTAAAGATATCTATAATCATGTGAAAAAATGCTCTAAATCACTTTTCATTAGAGAGATGCAAATCAAAATAACTCTGAGGTACCACATCACACCTATCATATTGGCAAACTTAACAGAAGAGGAACATGATAAATGTTGGAGAGGATGTGTGAGAGTTGGAACCCTAATTCATTGTTGGTGGAGCTGTGAGCTCATCCAACCATTCTGGAGAGCAATTTGGAACTATGCCCAAGGGCTACAAATATGTGCCTACCCTTTGATCCAGCTATAGCTCTTCTAGGACTGTATCCCCAAGAGATTATAAAAATGGGAAAGGGTCCCACATGTACAAAAATATTTTTAGCAGCACTCTTTGTGGTGGCCAAAACCTGGAAATCTAGGGGATGTCCATCAATTAGGGAATGGTTGAATAAATTATGGTATATGAATGTAATGGAATACTATTGCATTACAGGAAATGATGAACAAGAAGACTTCAGAGAGGCCTCGAAAGACTTATATGATCTGATGCTGAGTGAAAGGAGCAGAACCAGGAGAACTTTGTCCCAGTAATGACCACAGTGTGCAAGAGTATTTTCTGGTAGACTTGGAACTTCATAGCAATGAAGGACTTAAAAAAAATTCCCAATGATCTAAGGCAAAATGCCTTCCACATCCTGAGAAAGATGTATGGAAGTCAATCGCAGAATGTAGCAGATCATCTTGTGTGTGTGTGTGTGTGTGTGTGTGTGTGTTATGTTTTGGTTTGTTATATGATTTCTCCCATTCATTTTAATGGGAGATTCTTAACATGACTTTAGTGAAAATGTATTTAATAGTCATATATGTGTAGATCCTATATAGAATCTTATGTCATCTCAGGGAGGGAGGGAGAGGTGTACAGTAAGTAGTGGGAAAAAAATCAAAGTTTTATGGTAGTGATTGTAGAATATTAAAAATAAATAAAATTTTTTTTAAAAAGCAATTATGCTCCATTTTGCTGGATATTTGAAACGTGATGATAGTACAATCTCCTTTCCCTTAAAGACTCTCATATTCCACTCCCTCTGATGTTTTAATGTGGAAGTTATAAAGTTCTGTGTGATCCTGATTGTAATTCCTTTATATGTGATTTGTTTCTTTCTGACTGCTTCCAGTATTTTCTCCTCAACTTGATAGTTCTGAAATTTGGCAACAATGTTCCTTGATATTTTCAGTTTGAAATTTCTTTCAGGAGATGATGATTGGATCCTTTTGATGACTATTTTGTCCTCTGAATCTAGAACCTCAGGGCAATTGTCCTTGATAATTCATGGCTTTCTGGTAGGCCAATAGTTCTTAGATATTCTCTCCTGGACCTATTTTCCAGGTCAATTGCTTTTCCAATGAGATATTTTACATTTTTTTCTATTTTTTTCATTCTTGAGATTCTGTTTGACCGATTTGTGATGTCTCATAGAATCATTCGCTTCTAGGTGCCCAACTCTAATTTTCAATAGATTATTTTATTCAGTTAACTTCTGCATCTCCTTTTTCAATTGTTTAATTGTTCCTGTTATGTTTTGTATCTCTTTATCCATTTTTCCAATTTTCTTTTTAATTTCTCCCATGAATTCTTTTTTTATATTTTAAAAATCATTGGACAACTTTTCTTCTACCTAAATAATTTCGCTTTTAAAATCCTTCTTGAGCTCTTTCAACAATACTCTTTGGGCTTGAGAGCAGTTCATATTACCTTCTGTGTTTCAGATGGGAGAGCAATCTCAGTGCTTACCTCTTCGTTATTCTTGTTTTGGTCCTTATCCCCATAGGCTCTATTGTCTTTTCTTTTCTAGTTTGCTTCCTGCTCATGATGATTGACTTTTTCCCAGCTGTTAGAGTGAATCTCTGTTTCTAGGGCACAGGGGTCTGTTCCAGGGTTCTTTTGCTTAGAACTTCAGTCTTTGTGTATTGTGGTCTCTGGTTCTTTCAGTTAGAAGCTAGAATGCTACAACTTACCTGGTGCTGAGATGGCTGGTATGTGAAACCAGAGGCCAGGTGAAGTCTTTCAGAGTTTTTTCACAGTTACCCTGGAGCTCAGTGTGTGCAGTGTATGTGAAGGGCTGATCTGGCTACAGGAGGTATCCTCTTCTGAGGTAGAGCACATGCAGGCTCATTGATTGGTGAACACCATCTGCTCTAGTGTATTTCTGATTCCCTTGGCTGTCTTAAGACACGCCTGGGTTCCTGATGTTGGTACTTATGGGCTTTGCCTCTTTGGCGTGTAGGATCTCCTCCTGGTTCTCTGAAGTAGGACTTTCTGGGACAGCTTTGGTCCTGCACTGGTCCCCTTCAGCCACAGCAAGAGGGACCCCCTTTTGCCTCTTAATCTAAGAGACTGTTTACCCCTTAGCCTGATGCCACTATTACAGGACTTTTCCCTGGGGAAATATTCTCTGGACATTTTAAGGTCAGCCAGGATGGAGAGGACTTACATATCAGTCTACCATCTTGGTTCCTGAAAGTTCAAGTAGGTGAATTACAGGCATTTAATTTGCAGCCTGATAGTCTCAGGAGTGACTGCTACTTCTGTTTCCTGGGATTCTGAGCTTCTCTCACACTCAGTTCCACTGGACTTCCATCCTAGGTTGATCTGTTTGAGCATCCGCACTGCTGTTTCTGCCTCGTACCACCTGGCCCTTGCTGCTTGGCTTTGTCGTGGCTGAATCTGCATGGGTACAGCCTGGACACTCTGCCATCCTCCAGACTCGTTCAATAGATCCTTCCCTTAGACCTTCCAGGCTGTCCTGGGATGGAAATTTGCCTCTTTCTGCCTCCTAGTGGATTCTGCCACTCTAAAATTTGTTCCTATTCTTTTTTTTAGAGGCATTTGAAGGACTCTGTCTTAGAGTTTAGGTGAGTACATCCTCCCACGCCATAATCTTGCTCCTCTCTCCAACTTGCATTTCTCTAACTAAAAGTGATTTACAGCACTTCTTCTTATGCTTTGATTTCTTTCTCTGAAAACTTGCTGTTCATATATATTTGACCTTGCATCAATTGGGGAATGCCTTTCTTATAAATTTCACTCAATTGCTTATATATTTGAAAAATGAGACCTTTAGCTGAGACACTTGTAAAGATTGTTTCTCAGCATTCTACTTTCCTAACAATCTTGGTTGCATTAGTTTTGTTATTGCAAACACTTTTATTTTATTTTAATATCATCAAATTACATATTTTACTACACAGCACTCTCTATATTTTTGTTGTTCATAAATTCTTTCCTTTTCCATAATTTTGCCTTGTAGACTATCCACTTTTCTTCTAATTTACTTATAGTATCACCCATTATGTATAAATCATATCCCCATTTTGATCTTATCTTGGTATAGGGTTGAGAAGTTGATCTATACCTAATTTGAGTCCTCTTGTTTTCCAGTTTTTTCCAGCAGTTCTGGGGAAATAGTTAGTTCTCATCCCAGAGACTGGGGTGTTTTGATTTATCAAACACTTGGTTACTATGATCATTTACTATTGTGTCAAGTGTTCCTAACATATTCCGCTGGTTCACCACCCTATTTCCTAGCTAACAACATATAGTTTTCATAAATATTGCTTGAGATCTGGTATTGCTAGGCAACTTTCCTCTCCATTTTTTTTCAATAATTCTCTTGATATTCTTGACATTTTTTTCTTCATATGAATTTTGTTTTTACTTTTCCCAGACCTATTAAATAATTTTTGGTAGCTTGATTGTGATGGTACTGAATAGGCAAATATTTTAGGCAAAATGCTCATTTTTGCTACATTAGCTTGACCTGCTCATAAGCAACTGATATTTTTCCAACTGTTTAAATCTGAGTTAATTCTGTGAAAATTTTCTTAACTGTGTTCATATAAAAACAATGGGCTTTTCTTAACTCCTTTACTTTTTCTAGCTTCTTTTACTTTTTGTAACATCATATTCTGCCCCATTTAATTCTTTAATTTATAAGTTGGCAGTTCTTGTATTATCCAGACTGTGGCTTCATGATTTTTGATTTTTTTTCTTGATGCAATATTTTCTCCTTCACCTGGAAGTTTTGAAATTTGACTATAATATTACTGAGAGTTTTCATTTAGAGATCTCTTTCTGTAGGTGTTTCAATTTCTAGTTTATCCCACTATTTTAGCATATAAGATAAGTTTAGCATATAAGATAAGTTTTCATTGATTATTTTCTCCATATACAATGTCCAAATTTGTTTTTGATCATGGCTTCCAGGTGATACAATTAGTCTAAATGGATCTCTCCTTAACGTTTTTTTCAGATCATATTCCAATGAAATATTTCACATGTTTTTCCATTTTTATTCTTTGAATTTTGTTTTTATTGTCTCTTAATTTCTCATGGAGTCATTAGCTTTCACTTGCCCAATTGAATTTTTAACGAATTATTTTCTTCAGTGAGGTCTTTTACCTCCTTTTCCATTTGGACAATTCTACTTTTTAAGGAGTTGTTTTCTTCATTTAATTTTCATAGAGCTCCCCTGACTTCTTTGTGGTTCCTTCACCAAGTTTTTAACTGGCTTTCTTTTTATTCTGATTCTTCCTGATTACTCTGATTTTATTTCCCATTTTTTCCTTCCATGACTCTTATTTAACTTTTGAACTTTTTGGGTTTTCAAGACTTTTCTTTCCTTTGAGGAGAGTGACTGAGACAAATTTATGTTTTTCAGACTATATTTGTAGCTATTTTCACATTGTTGTATTCTTCTGTGTTTTTATTTTGATCTTCCATATCACCATTGTAGTATTGTAGCATCATGTTTTGTTTTGTCTTGTGCTCATTTTTTTCCAGCTAATTATATGACTTTTGATTTTATGTTAAATTTGGACTCTGCTCCTGATGTGGAGGAGATACTGTTTCAAGCTTCGATTTTGTATGAAACTGTTTTCAGAGTTAATTATGGTACCTGTGTATTTTCAATTCTTCCAAGGTGTTATGTAAAAGGTGTTTTGGTCACTGCTTTACCATGCTGATCTGTAAGTCACCACAAGTATTCTTTTCCACCTTATAAAGTTAATGAGAGGTAGATATCTTCCCCATCCATTAAGGGAAGTTTGATTAGGGGAGATTTGTTTTGCAAGAAGGCCCATGCATTTAGTTAATTTCTAATGAGACATTGTTTTTCAGGGGTCATAATGCCCTCTGACTCTGAAAAGTGTCTATTTTCTCTGATATGAAGTTTTGTTTTGGGGCTTAGTCATTGGAAGTGTTTGTTTGGCCAGAAGAGACTCTGGGTAGCTGCTAGGGAGATCCTGGCTTTGAAAAGCCAGATGTTGGTACTTCTCTTTCTGGTAACAATATACGTATGATCGGACATTTGGATCTCTCTGTTGACCTGTGATATATGTATTGCTTATAGTCAAACAGTTGAAAACCTTGTCTGTTGGTCTATATTCCTCTGTTTGTATTTTTTCTGAAGTTCAGAATGCTGAGTTTTTATCCTGAACTAAATCAATGATATATGTGCTTGATTAAAGCAGATTGATGACCCCTCAAAAGTTGCTTTCCTTTTACAAAAGCAAATGTAAGAATGTGTACAGCAGACCCTTTTGTGTATGTCAGGGTCCTTGCTGTTACACATCTTGGAACTGTGACATGTATCACTGTTCTCTTGTGGTTAAACACTCTAGTGTACTAGTGTTGCTTCCTAGAACTGCAACTTGGACCTGTCATTTGAATCCTGGTTTGGACAGTGCAACTGAATTCTTTGCCCAGTTCCAGAAAACTGTGCCCTGTAATTTATTTATGTTCAATTGTTTGGCTTCCTTTCCATATGTGGGCTGAATTCTGGAAATTGCTGCTGCTGTTTCAGTTCAACCTAAAGTCTGCTTTATCTTGCTGGGATGAGATCTCATTGCTGGCTTCCTCTACGGTAAGGGGCCTTACTCATATGTATGATGTCAAGAGTTAAATATTCTTATAACAATAAATATTAAAAATTTGTATATTTCAATAGTAAAGTTTAGCATGTCATCATCATAGATATCATTGGCCAAATATTATCCAATACCAGGCTTTTAGGGGTGAATTTTAAGTTGTGTAGCACCAATGCAACATTTACCATATCTATGGCAGCCATGAATATGCCAGTGCAATTCTGAATCATGAAATACAAGAGACTCTCCACATAGAAGACAGAAACAAACCATTTATTCAGATACCAGAAACCCAAATCCATCATCATGACAAAAAAATCTATACACAATAACAATGTAGAGGACAATACCATCCCAAGCATTTTCTCTGTTAGGTTTCTCACAAACAAGCTCCCTTAAACAAATAACAAGCAACCTCTCTCACTCATGTTGGGCAGCTGACTTTCCCAGCTCTGATTGCTCTTCAACTAACTTCCTTTTAGGTCTGCTCTAGTTCCAACTCTTCCTGTCCTACCCTTTCTGTTCTACCCCTTTCTATTCCATGTGACTTGACTCATGTGACTTATGCAGATCACATGGGTCAATTAAGGAATGGGAAAAATCTTCCCTTTAAAAAGCAAAAAATAAACAAAAATCCATTATCAACATTGTTGGGGAGAGGGAGATCCTTCTCCTAGTTTGTGTTTCTCTGTCGGGGGTCGGTCCTGACTTCCTGGGCGGAGAGGGGCTTCCCCAGGAGTGGCCACCAGCCAACCAGGGGAGGACACGACCCAGGATTAGGGATCGTGCCTCCCTAGGATTGGTCTGGAGGGGCTTGCTCCAATGGGATGTAGGCCTCTCCCTCGGGGTGGATCAGGATGGATACCTAAAAATAGAAACCTATTTAAACAGTAGATGGCTACCCGGAACTAGATACCTACTTAAACCAACGCCCTTAGCTGTTCGGGGGATTCCTCTGCACTTAATAAAATATATGCCTCCTGAAGAAGTGTCCGACTGAGTCCCTCGGCCGTATCCCCCGGGGAGGGAAATCCGGAGACGTCCGAAGCAGAAGCCCACTGAGAGAGTGTCACCTGAAGGACCCGGACCCGGGTCAATTGGCGCCCAACGTGGGGCTCGATAGACGGGACCCCGCCAGGTGACGTAAGTATCCCGCTCGCTTAAGGGCGGAAGAGTCGGACACCCTAGGTAGACGGGGCTACCTAGGAGAAAATGGGCAATAGAATTGCTAAGCAATTGCAGCCAGAGGATTCAGGAGTATTAGCGTGCCAGCTTTATAAGGTCTGCCAAGAAGCGGGCACAAAAATTCATATAAAGGAATGTAGGGAGCGGGTAGTAAAAATACAAACTATATCACCATGGGTTTGCCATGCAGAATTAACTCCTCAAACATGGCAAGTAGTGGGGACACAAATGGCCTCTTATGTGGATGCCACCCCTGGGTTGCTCGTTGAGACTGATTTTGTCATGTACGGGGTGGAAAAAGCAGCCCTTGTGGGCACCCCACGTCCAACTTGCTGGGCTGCCGCTTGTGCGATACAAACGGGAGACTCCCTAGTGGAGATTTCTGACAAGGAGTCGAGATCCCCCTCTACTGCCCCCCTTTTTTATCTTTGGAGCATTGGCGGTCTGGGAGCTCAGGAGACAATCACGACCAGATAGGACCGAGAGGAAAGAGGGAGTTGGTGCAGTCAGAAATTCAACCAGAAAATACATCCAGAGTTGGTCCAGGGCCTGGATTTGTGGCACAGCAAAAAATTTGCCCAGGATTTGTGGCACAGTGGCGAATTCAGCAGCCTGGATGTTCTTCCAGCCCTGGCACTCGGCACAGATCTATGGTGCAGTAAAAAGTTGCAGGAGTAAGTCTAAAAAAGCAATCTTGTACGGGAGAAAGTTTAGAGAAGGAATCTTATGCAAGGCTTAGTTACACAGTGATAGAAATTAAGCCAGAGTTATAATGTGTACAGAGGATTTCTGACAATTTTTTCTCAGTTTTTTGGATTCTTTTATTGTCTGTATATGTGTTCTGTCTTTACATGTTCTGTGTGCGTGTGTTTGTGAGTTATTACGGTCAGCTCCATGGTAGCTGGACCTTGGAAAGTTATCTCTTTTCCTCCCCCTCCTCCCTTCTCTCTGATGACTGCAGCATCAGGGAGAAGTAAGGGAGAGAGAAAGAGAGGAACTAATCTTATATTATTTTTAGTTCATGTGATTGCAAGGTGTAGTCTTGAATGGGAAATGCAGGGACATAGTGTCTGTGCAGTTTTAAAGGGGGCTTTAATCAAAGCCCATTAGGAAAACAACATGAATATGAAGTTTAAGGAAAGCATAAAAGTTTTGGGAATTATTTGAAAGTTTTTGGTTAAACCCTCTCTCTTTGCCTTCCCGATCCTGGCCAGATTGTGGGGGTGGAGAGAGACGAGAGGAGATCTGGGGCAGGCTGATCAGCATTTTCACCTAAATCTCACCTAAAAGAAAAGTATTTTGTATAATGAGAAGTAACCAAAAGGTAGTTATTCTGTTCACATATTAAGTGAAACGTGTCACTCCTAATTGGATGTTTAAAACAGATCAGGATTTGTTATATTATTTGGCACTAGGCAAATTGGAAATATGCATAAATCTTAAAGGGACACCTCAGCAGAGATAAAGCTTTTGAAACTCTCCAGCAGAATGGAATAGACTTGGCGCCACTGGGCAGTTGTCCAGAAGTCTCCCTCCCTTCAGCTGAGGAATTCAAAACCCTCTCATTCAAAAAAGTCCTTAAGGAGTGGACACAGAAATAAAATTTACTTGAGTAAAGGATGGAACCATTAAGATTTTTTGCCCTGCAGTCCCAACTCATCATTCAGCTGGGTCTACAGTGAATTGTAACTTTTATCATTCCAGATTAGATCAAGAGAAGAGAACTATTATTTTGAAGGTTTTCAACTACATTTTTTGTAAAAGTTTAATGACTGTTAACAACAGGACAAATTTTAAACGGTTTTAAATTTTCATTTTCAAGACAATGTATTGATAAATTAATATGTAATGGTCTATGAAGCAGAAAAGATCTTGCTCTTTTAATCTGAACTTGTAGTCATTCCTTGGCTTAAGCAAAAGTTAAATTTAGTGTTTGAACTTATTAACAACTTAATTTCTAAAAAGTTTTTTTTCCAGAGTAAATGTAATCAGAGAAGGAGAAACTACCCTGTGAAACAATGATGTAAGGTGGTAAGGCTTAAGTTTG
The DNA here is from genome assembly GCA_023548195.1 of Bettongia penicillata ogilbyi. NCBI lineage: Eukaryota > Metazoa > Chordata > Mammalia > Diprotodontia > Potoroidae > Bettongia > Bettongia penicillata. The sequence goes on along the minus strand of JAJHZJ010000046.1, from coordinate 831,368 downwards.
AAGTCACCTATCATAGATTCTACAAAGGTTACAACTTTAAATGACTTTCAGAAATTGATAGGAGTAATTCAGTGGTGTAGGCCACAGTTGGGAATTACAACTGATCAAATGAAACCATTATATGATAGACAAAGATATAGACAAAGTGGGAAACCTGTGACTAGTCCTGAAAAGTTAGCGTCTCTGAAAGAGAGTCCCATTATTATCATAGTCTAGTCCATCATCTTTAAACATGTGAGAAATATTGCCTTGGATGATAAATTTGGTTATTGTCTCACTCCATGACATCACCCTTAACCATGGTGGATTCGTGAGGAACGCCCATCTCTGTTGTTCCTTCGGTGCTGGGTCGATGGACGCAGTGTTCTTTGAGTGTCATGATAAGTACAAAGGAGTCATTGTGACCTAGTTGATTAAGCTTCTCCAGAAGTTTTGTCATCTGCCACTGATAGCACCTCCTCACTCCCTATGACCGCTTCACCTTGGCGGTTGTCCTCTATCATTGTTATCCTTTTCACTGGAACCCAAACTTCTTTATTATCATCTGTTGAAACACAAACATACCCTTTTCCCCACGTTAACACTGTATGAGGACCAAATCAATTTTTATTCTCATCGTGCCACATTACTGGCTACTTTCAGGGCACTTGTTATTGCTGATTCATTCTTTGCAGACTCCTTATTAGGAAATGTTAAGAATTTCATAGCAGCCAATAAGCCATCATTATAGAATTTTAAATAATTTAGAGTATAAACAGCCAAACAGCCAATTGTAATTTATCATCAATTTAGAGTATAAACAGCCAATTGCGAATTTATCAACTCCTGGTCCAACTCCTCCTTTTTCTTTTTGCAAGTAGGTGTCCAGGGATCGATTTGCTCATTTCACTATAGCTTGACCAGTGGGATTATGGGGGATTCCAGTGACATGTAAAATGGAAAATTCCACCATGAACTGTTCAATGGCTTTACTGACATAAGCTGGACCATTGTTTGGTTTAATGCTTTTTGGTACTGCATGATTTAGAATGTGACCGAGTGTGTGTGATATAAAATATTGCTGTTTTGGCCCTTATTGGTAGTTGAACTTCCATAGTTATCTGTTTAATACTATCTGCCCTATCAGGAATATAGGCTGACTCTACTCTAGGTATCAATGGTACTGTATACTTTCTGTCTGTGATGATATTGCAAGGTTCTTTCACATATAATAATGCTTGCAATACTTCATATAATTCATTTTGTTGTGTAGAAGTAAATGTTATTTTAAATTTATGCATCTCCCTTTTAGATGGAATATACATAGGTCCTTCTCAATTAAACTCATGCAGAAAATGGACAGATGAAGCACTGGAATGTTTGAAATTAGTGCAGAAAAAGATTATGGGGTGTACTATTAGCAGGATATTAGAATCACAGGACTTGGAAGTAACAATTTATTCACTGAAAAAATACCCACTGGAGTTTTATATCAAAAACAAGGGATTATTGAGTGGGTACATTTGGCTCAGATAAAGAACAGAGCTTGTGTGCTTTATGCTGTGCTGGTAGCCCAAGTCATACATAAGGCAGTGAAGAGAGTAAGGATGTTAATAGGACAGAAACCTCACACAATATATACTATGTATACAAGTCAACAAATAGAGAACTGCATACAAGAGTTTGTGGAATGGCAGATATTGATTAATCAGAATTTCCAACACGGGCTCCCAATTCCTTTTGGGCAGCAATTTGCCACGTGGCCATGATCTTGGGCCAACAAATGCTCTTCCTCACTGGTAGAGGGAGTTAATGTTTTTACAGATGCAACAAAAAATTTTAGGGCATCTATGTATATTCCATCTAAAAGGGAGATGCATAAATTTAAAACAACATTTACTTCTACACAACAAAATGAATTATATGAAGTATTGCAAGCATTATTATATGTGAAAGAACCTTGCAATATCATCACAGACAGAAAGTATACAGTACCATTGATACCTAGAGTAGAGTCAGCCTATATTGCTGATAGGGCAGATAGTATTAAACAGATAACTATGGAAGTTCAACTACCAATAAGGGCCAAAACAGCAATATTTTATATCACACACACTCGGTCACATTCTAAATCATGCAGTACCAAAAAGCATTAAACCAAACAATGGTCCAGCTTATGTCAGTAAAGCCATTGAACAGTTCATGGTGGAATTTTCCATTTTACATGTCACTGGAATCCCCCATAATCCCACTGGTCAAGCTATAGTGAAACAAGCAAATCGATCCCTGGACACCTACTTGCAAAAAGAAAAAGGAGGAGTTGGACCAGGAGTTGATAAATTCGCAATTGGTTGTTTATACTCTAAATTGATGATAAATTACAATTGGCTGTTTTGCTGTTTATATTCTAAATTATTTAAAATTCTATAATGATGGCTTATTGGCTGCTATGAAATTCTTAACATTTCCTAATAAGGAGTCTGCAAAGAATGAATCAGCAATAACAAGTGCCCTGAAAGTAGCCAGTAATGTGGCACGATGAGAATAAAAATTGATTTGGTCCTCATACAGTGTTAACGTGGGGAAAAGGGTATGTTTGTGTTTCAACAGATGATAATAAAGAAGTTTGGGTTCCAGTGAAAAGGATAACAATGATAGAGGACAACATACAAAATGCCACAGACCATTATAAGAGGGATATGAAAAATCAGCATGGACTTTTCCCAGATTAGTTGAGAAATCTTAATGTTACACAATGGCTTTATACATTTTTTGTTACTGGATTGGGGATTGCCCTGTTATGTGTGATTTGTCTCTGCCTACCTTGCCTATTGTCATGTATTATGAAATTGTGGATGGGTACCCTGGGACAACTAAAGGCTGATATACTTCTGCATAAACAAAAAGGGGGAGTTGAGGCGCAAGTCGCGCAAATACCATGAATTTTTTGCATGAATTTTTGCAATTTCGGGATGACGGCCTAACACCGGCCATGTTCAAAAGCGTCCCTGTACCCCGCTATAATCAATAATGGGCTTTCGCTGTGACTGTGCCGATGACGGGAATATTGTGGCCCCATGACCTGGATAATCATGCCATTGGCTGCAGAGGTACCCAATGACGGGATTATTGTGGGTCCACCTACCAGAAATGCTGGAGGTGGGGGCCACCCACATAGCCTAAGACAGGGGCCCTGCCCACTCTCGGTACCAGGCATGGAGACAGGCCACATAGCCTAAGACAGGCCTTTCACCTGCCCTTATTAAACAAAAAGGGGGAGTTATCGGGGGTCGGTCCTGACTGCCTGGGCGGAGAGGGGCTTCCCCAGGAGTGGCCACCAGCCAACCAGGGGAGGACACGACCCAGGATTAGGGATCGTGCCTCCCTAGGATTGGTCTGGAGGGGCTTGCTCCAATGGGATGTAGGCCTCTCCCTCGGGGTGGATCAGGATGGATACCTAAAAATAGAAACCTATTTAAACAGTAGATGGCTACCCGGAACTAGAAACCTACTTAAACCAACGCCCTTAGCTGTTCGGGGGATTCCTCTGCACTTAATAAAATATATGCCTCCTGAAGAAGTGTCCGACTGAGTCCCTCGGCCGTATCCTCCGGGGAGGGAAATCCGGAGACGTCCGAAGCAGAAGCCCACTGAGAGAGTGTCACCTGAAGGACCCGGACCCGGGTCATTTCTCTTTTGTCTTTTCTGACCCAAATGCAGATATAATTTACAGCATTCCTGAGACAAGTAGAAGGGAAACTCATTGGCATCTTGTTTTTTGTCAGTATGACTGAGGAATCATCACAGGAACTCACAGAGCCTTGCCTCCCACACTCCTACCAGCTTTTTATTTAATCAAGTATGTATTGATGTACAATCATCCTTCCACACTGATTGATGACACTTTCTTGCTGTTCTTATGTTTACCCTGTTGGTGGTCCACAAATTCAAAAGCCTTCATCTCTTAATTAGCACTCACATTTATATGGTATTTTAATGTCTAAGTCTTTGAAAATTTCTTTCCTATATAATCTGACTCACTTCATTGTAGAATTCGGAGGGAATAGAGTACAGTGTAATGCTCATTTTCCAAATATGGAAAACAACACCTTTTGAAAAGAAGTTATTTATCCAAGATTACTTAGCAAGAAATAATTAAAACCAACATTCTAGGTGATTTTTCTAACTTCATATCCAAGGTTTTTTTTCCCATTTTTCTACATCCTCACTCCCAAATTACTTTTACTGTCTTGATTCCTTTTGACAAGTAGGTGTCTGGTGATAATCTGAAATGTTTCCTTGGATATGATTTCTGCTAAGGATAACTTTTGCCTGTGGTAAAATAGCTCCTTGCTATCTCCATTGAAGGAATCAGATATGTGATTAGACCCAGCCTCTAGGTCTGGACTCAGAAAAATAATTATTGAGTAGGAATATTATTTAGTTTTAGTAATTCAGTTCTTTATTGTGAGCATCAGTGTTCCCAACACGTACTATGTGAAGAGAAAGTAGATACAAATGTTATAGCTGGAAAAATGCTCAGATTCTCTTGAGTGACATATGAGAAAACTGATGGCCAGAAAAATAACTAGCTTAAGCTCAGATATTTAAAAAACTAGACAAAGTTCTAATATTCTTAACTCTTTTCCCAGGTCTCTGCCTACCGCACAACATTACCTCTGGAAAGTTCTTTCTAGATCTAATCAGCTATCTGCAATTCAAATCAACCAAAATTGATTAAAAAGTCTCCTGCCATCATATTATTTTCTTAGAAGGTGAAAATATAAAAGAATCCCATTTCGTCTGAAGATAGAAGCTTAAAGATTTGGACATTGATTGAATATAGGTAAGGAAAGGTGATCAGTTCAATATTTCTGTGAGATTTTAAACCTGGGTAAGTGGAGGGATGATGATGTCCTTGACAGACATAGGAAAGTCAGTTTATAAAGGGCAGTAATTCAGTTCTGAACATGCTGAAGTTGAATTCAATCAGTCAGCAATCATTTATTATCACAGACTATGTGACAGACACTGGCACTATTCTTAGTGATACGAATACAAAAACAAACAGAAAAGGATCACCTGTCCCCAAGAGAAGTATATTTTACTGAGGGGAAAAGATGAAGGAAACAAGGATTTATTAAGCATCTACTACAATGTGCTGGATACTGCAAAAAGTTTTACAATTGTATCATTTTCCAACTCTAGGAGGTAGATGTTCTTATTATCTCCCTTTTACAGCAGAGGAAACAGAAATAGCCATGTAGGAAGTGACTGTCTAAACATCATATGCTCGTAAGTATCTGAGTACAGTTTGGAATTACAGTCTTACCATTTCCACATCTCATCTTTGAGATTTTGGAAGGAGAATGGACACATTTTCTTCTGAAACTAAAGAAAGTGAGTCTTTACAAATGAGGTTTTGCAAATAAAAATGAGAATTTGAAGTATGAAATAATTAAAATGATGCTTTTTATGATGCAGGGCCTCCTTTTTTGCAGAAAATTAATAATTAAAATCTTTAATTGGGTGGGGGAGATAACCTGTACACAAACAGCAGGAGTGTTCGAGAGATGTGAAAAGTGGATTGAGATACATTTTGAAGGAATATAGACGTTCTAAGTAAAAGGTAGAGGTGAGGAGGAAGAACATTGGAGATAGGAGAGGCAACTTAGGTAAAGAGCAGGGGAGGCAGTTTCAGTGTTGTATGTGGAAGAGCTGCAAATATATCAGACATTTAATAGGACTTGATCATGCGGAAATAAAATTCAGGAGAGAGATTCATGTTTAAAGAATGGATGTAGATATTTCATAAGTCATTTCTTTCAAGGTGATAATTGAAGAATGCAAAGACCCATTTTTTTCAATAGTAACATTTTATTGGCATTGGTAGATGGTAGCAATTTTTCCAAATAAGGAAAGAGAAACATTATCCAGAGAACAATGGAAAGTACATTCCTGATGACTAAGGACCTCCATGAACATTCCCCGGAACATGTACTTGTTGCAGAAGGCAATGTAGAGATACATTCATGGACCAGAGACACCATATAATGAGGAACTCAAAAGAAAAATGAAGAGTAAGGGATTTCATCAAGAAATTGGATTGTGGGAGGGTAAGATACACTAGGAATATGGTACGTAAAACAGCAGGATTTTTCACTAGCAGCTTTCTGAAACTGGGAGAATTTTAGGAAGGCCATTTGCACTGTGGATATATCTGCTGTGTGAACTTAGTGAGGGTATGGAAAAGTACTGAATGGCATAGGCAGACAGGGGTGGGATGCATTACCATCAGTAGGAGGAACATTCAATACATCTAATTACTGGGGGAAGGAGATAATGAAAGAATGAGAGAGACGAAGAGAAAGAAAGATGGAGAGAAATGAGAGATAGAGCAATATGGACAGAAAAAAAGACAGACAAAAAAGTAAAGAAACAAAGGAAACAAAGGTAGACAGCCTTGGGGGGGATAGTCATAATTATGGTATGATAAATGGCTGACAAAACAATTAGGGAGTGTGGTGGTCAAGAAGATTCCCAGAATGGGGGGTGGAGTCAAGATGGCGGAGTAGAAAGACTCATGTATGCTAGCTCCAAACCCACAGCCCATATATTTCCTGAAAGAAGAACTCCCCACAAATTCTGGATCACTGCAAGGTGTGCAGAAACACAGTGGAAGAGATTTCCGTTCCAGAGAGTCCTGGAGAGCCGTCCCCAGAGTCCTTCGTGCCCTGGAAAGAGGAGCCCACCCCTTGCCTGCCATGGCTGGGCGGCCCCAGAGCAGCAGATCCGAGCAGGCTTCAGGGACGGAACCTGCAGTGGCCGGGAAGGTCCCTCCGCCCACAGACGCTACAGGTCAGTGAGAGAGACGTCTGGGCTGGCCTAGAGGGGAGCGGGGTGTCTCCGTGACTCGGGGTCCCTCGGGAGGCACAGGCAACGGCAGAGGGAGTGGCAGAGGCAGGGGCAGGAAGCGGCGGAGGCAGAGGCAGGGGCAGTGGTGGGGGCAGCAGCAGGGGCAGCAGGAGAGGCAGCAGCGGCGGCCCCGGGGACTCCCCGAGCAGGAAGGATCTTCATTCCTGAAGGTCTCTCCATAAACCACCTGAAGGAGCTGAGACTGGGAGGTGGCCTTGCCCCCACCTGGTCCATCACTGAAGGTCTCCACATAAACCCCCTGAGGGAGCTGAGCCTGGGAGGCAGTCTTGCCTGCACCCCAGCACCAGAACTTAAGCTCACATTGAATAGCAGCCACAGCCGCCTCGGTAAGCCCATTTGAATCTCAGACCCCAAGCATGAGCTGGGAGGATCTAGGCAGGGGTGGACAGGAATCTCAGAAGTCAAGTAACTGGCTGGGAAATTGCCCAGAAAAGGGAAGAAAAATAAGACTATAGAGAGCTTCTTTGAGCAGGTGCAAATGTTCCCGCTTTTCACTTCTGATGACAAGGAAATATTCTTACCATCAGGGAAAGACGTGGAGGTCGGGGCCTCTGTATCCCAGACATCCCAGGGGGATGTCAGGTGGGCTCAGGCCTTGGAAGAGCTCAAAAAGATTTTGAAGAGCAAGTTAGACAGGTGGAGGAAAAACTGGGAAGAGAAATGACAGAGATGCAAGAAAAGTTTGAAAAAAGGGGCAATACCTTGGTAAAGGAGACCCAAAAAAATGCTGAAGAAAATAACACCTTGAAAAATAGGCTCACTCAATTGGCAAAAGAGGGTCAAAAAGCCAATGAGGAGAGGAATGCTTTCAAAAGCAGAATTAGCCAAATGGAAAAAGAGGTTCAAAAGCTCATGGAAGAGAATAGTTCTCTCAAAATTAGAATGGAACAGATGGAGTCTAATGACTTTCTGAGAAAATCACAAGAAATCACAAAACAAAACCAAAAGAATGAAAAAATGGAAGAGAATGTGAAATGTCTCATTGAAAAAACAACTGACCTGGAAAATAGGATCCAGGAGAGACAATTTAAAAATTATGGGACTACCTGAAAGTCATGATCAAAACAAGAGCCTAGACATCTTCTTCCATGAAATTATCAAGGAAAACTGCCCTGACATTCTACAACCAGAGGGCAAAATAAGTATTTATTGAAAGAATCCATCGATCACCACCTGAAAGAGATCCAAAAAGAGAAACTCCTAGGAACATTGTGGTCAAATTCCAGAACTCCCAGGTCAAGGAGAAAATCTTGCAAGCAGCTAGAAAGAAACAATTCCAGTATTGTGGAAATAAAATTAGGATAACTCAAGATCTAGCAGCTTCTACATTAAGGGATCGGAGGGTGTGGAATAGGATATTCCAGAAGTCAAAGGATCTAGACTCAAACCAAGAATCACCTACCCAGCAAAACTGAGTATAACACTTCAGGGGAAAATTATGGTCTTTCAATGAACAGAGGGCTTTCAAACATTCTTGATGAAAAGACCAGAGCTGAAAAGAAAATTTGACTTTCAAACACAAGAAGATTCCCAGAATGGAAATGATTATATATTGGAAGACAGACTCTTGATAAGAAGTTGGAAAACACTGTCAACATCTGTACACAGACCAAGGAGAATAAATATTAAGAAATTACATATTTTTAAATGTCACTGATAAATTTTGTTTTTATATAGCTTCAATTTCTCTTGTGTTTCCCCTTCCACAGATCATCCATCCTTCCATCTATCTATCTATCTATTTATCTATCTATCTATCTATCTAGCTATCTAGCTATCTAGCTATCATATTTAGATATTTATATAGAGATAATTTGATCATTATATATACGTATCTATGCTCTTCGTGAGCTATTTTACCATATTTTACCACATAATCGTCAGGATATAATCATCACACCCTGTTTTTTCAGTATAAAAATTGGTTTAGAGTCCTTCATTGCATAATTGACATGTAAGATAGTTCTGTCTGTCGTGCTGCTTAAGTGATACAAAGGAAAGCAGTGCATTCACCAGTGGCATATGGAGGCATTTATCTCTCAATTGTGAGCTGCAAGCCTAGACTTCTCAGTACTTGTGCACTGTTAGTATATTTTTGAAAGCTGACTTGCTTGGTTTGTTTGTAGTGCTGCAAAACTAATGGCATTACCACTCAACCCAATGAATAGCCATAGACACAAACCAAGCAGGCATCCAAGTGAAGTTAACTTGAGTTATGTGATGTGGTAAAACCTATATCTTCCGATTTTTAACATATATACACAAGTATTCCATGCATTCTAATGTTGCAGTAAAAACAGTTTTCTAATGAATGATGTTTTAGTAATATCAATACAATTTAAAAAATTCACATAAGGTTCTCACCCCACTTTTTTGAAAGAAATTCAGTATAAAATCTGTAACAATTATACAGTGAAATTAAGCAACACAGTATATATTTATGTATATACATATACATAATCTTCTGTTCATCTCTCTTTTCATTTATCCTTCTTCCTATGGAGTTAATTAATCACTAAATATGTTTTTGTAAAGAAAAATTAAAACCCTCCAAACATAAGTACAGAATTTGGTCAAACAAATTGCCTCAGTCACCATATCCAAAAATGTCTGTCTTCTATAGCATTTTCAACTCATCAACTCTCACAGGAGGTGTCATGTTTTAATTTCCTTTATTTGGAGTTGAATTTGTTGTTGCCTGGAATTTGAAAATATTTCAAAGTTAGTTTGTTTTCTAAAGTGGATAGTGTTGTATGAATTATTCACATCTCTTATTAGAGGTCCTCCCAATTTCTGTTAAATCCTTGCATTTCATAACTTTGGTGACATAACAGTAGGGTATTTTCTTCTGATACCATAGTGCATTTAAGCATTTCTGAATAGGGCAATCCTTTACATTCTAATGTTGTCTTATCACAAACAGAGCTGATATATGTATGTATGTGTCCTTTTTATCATTTCTCATTTTTTCATTCTTTTCTCATAATATTTAAAAAATTTAAAAATTCCCTTGGAGAAGAAAAACATATTTATAGATATTGATATACCTATACACACATATGTGTGTTTGTAAAACATGTACATATGTGTGTCTATACACATGTACATATATAGATGTATACATATATGTGTAATTAGAATCAGAAGTCAGATTTCAAGATGTTGAGGATTCAGCAAATGACAATAAAGTGAAGGAAACAACTCCTCTTAGGAATTGTACAATGTCCAAGAGAAAATATCAATTAATAACATTTAGGAAACACCTACTTTATGCCAGACACTGCACTAATATATAAGTTGGTACTTTATTGGATTAAAAAAAGAAGGTTTTTGCTGCTATCAATGGTGTTTTGTTGTTTTTGTTTAAGATTAGAAAGAACTAAAGAAAGTTAAGAAGGCAATGGAAAGAAACCAATAAAAAGAATGAAGGTGCAAGAGTGAGAAGGACTGAGCCTAACACACACACACACATACACACACACACACACACACACACACACACACACATACACAGAATGATTGATTCTGCCTGCCCCTGGAGGAAAAAGGAGGATGCTATGATGCACGCAAGTCTGGGACATAGTCATTGGGAGGAAAAAGGCCACCTTTTAGTCAGCTAAAGAAAAAGAGATTAAAGATTCAAATGAGGTTTTGAAGAACACACTCATTGAAAGAGGAGTTATTATTATGCATGGCTTGTTCCTCTAAAAAAAAAAAAAGGAAGTAAAGTCATTGTCTGGGAATGAAAAGGTTAATGATCAGTACCCTAAAAGATCTAAGGAGAGAGTGGGTGAAGTAAGGAGAGAGAGAGAGAGAGGAAGAAATGAATACTCTGGTAATTGTGATAGACCCAAAGCAATATACATGATAGAAAAACCTCATTAGAATGGATAGTATATATATATATATACTATCTATCTATAATATCCAGATATTTATATAGAGATAATTTGATCATTATATATACATATCTATGCTCTTTGTGAGCTTTTTTTTTTTTTTACCATATTTTACCACATAATCATCAGGATATAATCATCAAACCCTGTTTTTCAGTACAAAAATTGGTTTAGAGTCCTTCATTGCATAATTGACATGTAAGATAGTTCTGACTGTCATGCTGCTTAAGTGATACAAGTGTAGTTTTGGAAATGACTTCCATAACAGTCGTGTTGTGTAAGACTGTTATTTCCCTCCATCCTATCCTGCCCCCCATTGTTGCTATTCTGTCTTTTGATCCTGTCCCTCCCCGAGTGTTGACTTCAGATTGCTCCCTTCTACCATTGCCCTCCCTTCCATCATCCTCCCTACCTTGCTTATCTCCTTCTCCCCCACTTTCCTGTATTGTAAGATGGGCTTTCATACCAATATGAGTGTGCATTTTATTCCTTCCTTTAATCGAATGTGATGAGGGTAAACGACTTGTTTTTTTCTCAGCTCTCCCCTTTTTCCCTCCACTAAAAAGTCTTCTGCTTGGCTCTTGAATGAGATATAATTTACCCCATTCCATTTCACCCTCTTTCCTCCAACTACGTTTCTCTCTCACCATTTACCTGAATTTCTTTTAAGATATGGTCCCATCCTATTCAATTCACTCTGTGCCCTCTGTTTCTGTATGTACGTGCATGTGTGCATGTGTGTGTATGTGCTTGCATGTACATGTGTGTGTGTGTGTGTGTGTGTATGTCTGGTCCCACCAACTACCCAGATACTGAAAAGTTTTAAGTTACAAATATTGTCTTTCCAAGTAGGAACGTAAACAGTTCACCTTTGGTAGGTCCCTTATGACTTCTCTTTGCTGTTTACTTTTTCATGCTTCTTCTCATTCTTGTGTTTGAAAATCAAATTTTCTTTTCAGGTCTAGTTTTTTCATCAAGAATGCTTGAAAATCCTCGATTTCATTGAAAGACCATATTTTCCCCTGAAGTATTTTACTCAGTTTTGCTGGATAGATGATTCTTGGTTTTAGTCTTAGTTCCTTTGATTTTTTGAATATCCTATTCCACGCCCTTCGATCCCTTAATGTAGAAGCTGCTAGATCCTGAGTTATCCTGATTGTATTTCCACAATACTGGAATTGTTTCTTTCTAGCTGCTTGCAATATTTTCTCCTTGACCTGGGAATTCTGGAATTTGGCCACAATGTTCCTAGGAGTTTCTCTTTTTGGATCTCTTTCTGCTGGTGATCGATGGATTCCTTCAATACTTATTTTGCCCTCTGGTTCTAGAATCTCAGGGCAGTTTTCCTTGATAATGTCATGAAAGATGATGTCTAGGCTCTTTTTTTGATCATGGCATTCAGGAAGTCCTATAATTTTTAAATTGTCTCTCCTGGATCTACTTTCCAGGTCAGTTGTTTTTCCATGAGATATTTCACATTCTTTTCCATTTTTTCATTCTTTTGGTTTTGTTTTGTGATTTCTTTGTTTCTCAGAAAGTCATTACACTCCATCTGTTCCATTCTAATTTAGAGAGAACTAATCTCTTCAGTCAGATTTTGAACCTCTTTTTCCATTTGATTAATTGTGCTTTTGAAAGCATTCTTCTCCTCATTGTCTTTTTGAACCTCTTTTGCCAATTGAGTGAGCCTATTTTTCAAGGTGTTATTTTCTTCAGCATTTTTTTGAGTCTGTTTTACCAAGGTATTGACCCATTTTTCATGCTTTTCTTGCATCTTTCTCATTTATCCTCCCAGTTTTTCCTCCACCTGTCTATCTTGATTTTCAAAATCCTTTTTGAGCTCTTCCATGGCCTGAGCCCACTGGACATCCACCTGGGATGTCTGGGATACAGAGGCCCCGACCTCCATGTCTTTCCCTGATGGTAAGAATTGTTCCTCATCATCAGAATTGAAATGCAGGAACATCTGTACCCCATCAAATTAGCTTTCTATAGTCTTATTTTTCTTCCCTCTTCTGGGCATTTTCCCAGCCAATTACTTGACTTCTGAGATTCCTGTCCACCCCTGCCTAGATCTGCCCTGCTAGTGCTTGTGGTCTGAGATTCAATTGGGCTTTCCCAATTGCAGCTGCTATTCAATGTGAGCTTAAGTTCTGGTGCTCTGGTGTGGGCCGGGCCGTCTCCCAGGCTCAGTTCCCTCAGGTGGTTTATGCAGAGACCTTCGGTAATGGCCCTGGACTTCTGCCTGCTGCTCCAGGATTTCCGGGCCAGGCTGCTGCTACTGCCTCTGCCGCTGCCTCTGCTGCTGTTTCCTTTGGAGGCCCAAGTCACAGAGACATCCCGCTCCCCCCTCGGCCAGCCCAGACGACTCTCTCGCTGACCTGTAGTGTCTGTGGGCAGAGGGACCTACCCGGCTGCCGGAGGTTCCTTTTCTGATGTCTCTGAAGCCTGCTCGGATCCGCTCCTCTGGTGCCGCATGGCCAGGGCAGCACAGGGGTGGACTCCACTGTCCAGAGCATGATAGACTCTTGGGGACAGCTCCCCAGGGCTCTCTGGAATGGAAATCTTTTCCACTGTGTTTCTGCGCACCTTGTAGTGCTCCAGAATTTGTGGGGAGTTCTTTTTGCAGGAAATATATGGACTGTGGGTTCGGAGCTAGCATATGTGAGTCTTTCTACTCCACCATCTTGGCTCCCCCCCCACCCTTCCTCCTTTCTTAAATAGAATTTTTACTTTCACCACAATTATGTGATATAATTTCCCCCATTAATTGTCTTGTCTTTCACCTCCAATACATTGCTCTTTGCCTTCCATTCTCTTCTTTGAAGATCATCATAACATAGTAAAATTACTTGAGGTCCTCTAATTAATTATATTATTTGGGTGACATTTGGTAAGGTTCTAAGGGAACACACTTATGACCTTTCCATACTAGAATGTAAGCAATTTTCTGTATGTGCCTGGTGAATTTTGTGTAAGCCTCTCTAGAGGACCTGGGTAAGTTTATTATTATTTTTTTTTCTGATAACTGGCAGGATTTCTTCTCTGACTGAGAAGTTTGACTCTAAACTTCCTGAAAATTTTTCTTTTGGGATGTTAGGATTTTTTTCAGGAGTTGGTTTCCATTTCCATTTCCCCAGTGTTCTAAGAGATCTGGACAGTTTTCTTTTATGATACTTTAAAATGTAAAATCTAGGTTCCTTTTCTGGTCATTGCTCTTGAATATTCCAACAATCTCAGGCTCTCTGAAAAAATGAGAATATTGTTACTCTGAAAGTCCTTCCCACTGTCTATGTTCTAAATTTTCTTCCATCCCTCACGCACAATTTCGTACGTTTGTAATACTGACACAATTCATCTATTTAAAGAAAATTCTACTTCTAGAACTATGGTTTGTTAGGATTCAGCCATAAAATCTTTACTCTTGTGCTCATATTCAAGGTACAACTATTCTCCAATACACTGTATCGTCACCTTTCAATTCTTATTTTCAGAAACTTGACATATGAAAGGTCATATCAATCTATCACTTCACAAACTATTATTAGGCATCTTCCATCTACTAGCAAACTGTGTGAAGATAGATATATGCCAAAGATATAAAAGGTTGAATTTCTGTGTATTTGTTTTATGTATGTATGAATAGAAATATATATCACATGTAATATTTAAAAATATAAACACACACAAATGTATACATGTATAATCACATATGTAAATAGATACATCCATACACACATATATGTGTCAGAGTTGGACACAATTGAAAAATGACTAAACACATTTTGATCCATATGATGTGATATGATATAATATAGTATAATATAACATGATATGCAACATGACATCATGTAAAATATAACATGCAGTATAATATAAATAAGCACACACAGCATAATACAAAACAGCACAACATAGTATAAATAGAATAAGATAATTTACTTATGATATATTATAATATGATATAATGTAATGCAATGTATATGATATAATAAATATAATATAATGCAATATAATATGATATAATACAATGCAATGTGATGCAATTTAATGTAATGTAATATGATATAATATAATATGACACGATATAATATAATGTAATGCAATGTAATATAACATAACATAATAGCTGTTGAGTACAAGCAAAGGCTTCCTATACAAGGTAACACTTGAGTTGAACCTTGAAAGAATCTAAGAATTCTAAGAGGCAGAAGAGAATAGGGAATGCACTTTATTTTGGGAGACATCTTTCAGTGGATAACAGGTATGGGGTCTAGAGGCAGATATTGAACTGATGACTGTTTGTGTTCCAGGGGACTGTGGTCCTTTTCTCAGAGGATACCTGCTTCAAAACAAAACAAAAACAATATCTATGTGTGATAAGACATGACTGGAGACCTCTAAAAAGGATAGCTGTCTTTTGGAAGATGGATTCCAAGGTATGCTTTCTAAAAGATTCCCCATTGCTCCATTGTTGTCATTTTTGAGATAAGATGCAAGAAGTTATAATGCAGCAAGAGAGAAATAAGCACTCAGTGCTCCAGGCTTCAAAACAATTGAAAGAGTGAACTTCTAGAAGAGAAACAGTGGTAAAGATGCTCTGACTAATCATCCTGGAAAGGCATTTTCTGAAAGGTGTTTAGACAAGGCATCATCAGGATGCCTCTTGAGAGTGACATTGTCTATCGCAACATTGTCAATTACAAGGAAATACCACAATCTTCTTAGCTGACTTTATTAGCTCATCCTTGCTCCTGGTCCCTACATGCATAGTTGTGATATGAATAGACCCATCTATCTGAGGTATTATTTTTAATGAATTGGGCTTCAAATGTTCACTGCACCCACACTGCCTGAAGCATTATTTTGATGAATATGCCCTAAACTTTTAAAAAATGAAGCATAGTAGCAAATATAATATTCTTTAAACAAAATCAAATTCAGGAGTTCAATTTAAATCTTGGCAAAGATTCAGGCACATTGAAAGAAAATTAAATCAGTTTTTGAAAGCTGACGCTCTAGTATTTTAGATTTATTTTTGAATGGCTGGTAAAGCCTTCAACTTGATGAGAAGACCCTAGAGACAGAGGGTCTTCGAGGGCAACTTCATTTTTGACCCAGGACATTCTCAATTAATATAAATAACCTTAGTGGTCATGAGGAAGAAGAGGGAACTGGGGAACTAAAAACGAAATTTTTAAAAGAAAAAATAGAGAGGATAAACTCTTTTAGGTAAAGAAACTGACCTAGAATAAGTTAGAAAATATGTCCATACACCTCTTTCTTTTCTGTGTGTGTATGTGTGTGTGTGTGTGTGTGTGTGTGTGTGTGTGTGTGAGAGAGAGAGAGAGAGAGAGAGAGAGAGAGAGAGAGAGAGAGAGAGAGAGAGAGAGAGAGAGAGAGAATATATTAGGAAATGTCTCTTTCATGGGCTACTTTATGTCATTTGATTAATGTTAATTAAAGGAAAACCAAAATATGATTCTAGACAGATTTGTTGTTTGACGCTTTTTCACTATTAAAAGTGGTATCAAAACAGAACAGATTCCTTTGATATTGCATTTTTCACTTTATAGCATTCTATTTTTTCTTCGCATTTTCATAGATTTAATGCTGATAGGGACTTCAAGTTTATCTAATCCAATTCCCATCTTTTTCCACATAAGGAAATTATAACTCAGGTGTGTAAAAGGATCTTTGGAGGTCAGTCTAATCACCTCATTTCACAGATAACAGATCTGAGATCAAAAGAGGAAAAGGGAAGTCAGAAGTCATTTAGGTCAGGCATTAATGTTCTAGGTGTGGATACTGAGACTCAAAGATGGAGAAAAAACCTTTGGAATGCCATAATCCAACTGCTTAATCAAAAAAATCGGGAAACTGAATATTAAGAGTATCTCCAAGTGAACATAATTAGAAAGTAGTAGAGTTAGGAGTTCAATTTAGACCCCTCTTATTCCCATCTGGCACTCTTTTCATTAAACCACTCAATTAAGGCTACCACAGTCTCTGGCATCAATTATGGTGATTAAAGGGGAGTTTCCCAAAAGAAACAGCCAAACAAAGAATGAATATAGCTGTGGCTGACTTACTTTGACAAATTTTAACACGCAAAATAAAACAACATTTGTTAAGAATTTGCAGGACCAAGAGGAGCAGGAGCAGAGAGATTTACTGCCAAAGACACAGCAGAGTTTCAATTACTGGGTCAAAGTGGGGCCAGTCATTAGATTCCCAGGCCCAGTATACTTCAAGTCACTAGAAGAATGAACATCAACCATGTTTTTTGGGGGAGATTATTCTTGAATTTTTCCTTTAAAAACTTCTTATTTTCCTGTCCTGCATATTCATGGTCGATATCTTCATCTTTTTTTTTCACAACTAGCATCATCTTCTTGGTAATCTTGGCGTTGGCTTTTTATACACATAGAAAACAATTCATGTTCTTCAATAGCTTTAGGGTCACAGGACATGGAACTAGTCCAGAACAATAAATGACAGGATTTTAACTTTGATTTGGCAATCAGAAGAACACTGCTAATAATTAAGGGGAAAAGGGTATTGAGAATATGTACAGGACAATTTGACCCTGTATGTTGTTCACACAAGAATATAATGACACCAGAAAATAAGTAGGTAGCTTCATTGCTCTGTGATACTCTTTTGCTAATAATAATAAAGATAATAGATAAATTTCAAGTAGTACTTACTATGTGCCATTTACTGTGCTAAAAGCTGTATAATTATTATCTCATTTGATCCTCAAAATATCCCTCTGAGGTAGTTGCTCTTATTATGCCCTTTTTGTAGGTTAGGAAACTGAGGGAAATAGAGATAAAGCTTCTGTCTAGGATTTGTTGAAGTTGAAATTTGTACCCACACAAGATCTCTTCCATTCCATTCATATTCACTCTTCATCCATCAATTTACTTTCTTCTGAAGCTCATAACTTCATGCCTATATAACTTGTAAGAAGCTCCTTCTAAGTCTCCCCATTTCAGTCCATCCTGCACACCATTATGTAAATCACATATTTGGCCATTTCATTCCCCTATTGAAGAAGTTACAGTGACTTCTTTGGGTCATATTATAAAATAACAGGTCGGGGGGGGGCAGAGTAAAGATGGCGGAGTAGAAAGACTCACGTATGCTATCTCCGAACACACAGCCCATGTAAGAAGAGCTCCCCACAAGTTATGGATCACTGCAGGGTGTGCAGAAACATAGTGGAAGAGATTTCCGTTCCAGAGAGCCCTGGAGAGCTGTCCCCTGGGTTCATCGTGCCCCGGAAAGCAGACCCCACCCCAGCGTTGCCCTGGCCGGGCAGCCCCAGAAGACCTGATCCGAGCAGGCTTCAGGGACGGAAGCTCTGGCGGCCGGGAAGGTCCCTCCGCCCACAGACGATACAGGTCAGTGAGAGAGAAGTTTAAGCTGGCCCAGAGGGGAGCGGGGTGTCTCTGTGGCTTGAGCCCCCTCAGGAGGAAGCAGCAGAGGAAAAGGCAGGGGCAGGAAGCAGCTGAGGCAGAGGCAGCAGCGGCCCCCAGGACTCCCCGAGCAGGCAGGTAGAAGCTCAGGTCTCTACATAAAA
The DNA here is from genome assembly GCA_023548195.1 of Bettongia penicillata ogilbyi. Lineage (NCBI taxonomy): Eukaryota > Metazoa > Chordata > Mammalia > Diprotodontia > Potoroidae > Bettongia > Bettongia penicillata. The sequence continues at coordinate 812,966 of JAJHZJ010000046.1, read as the reverse complement.
CCCCTGAGGGAGCTGAGCCTGGGAGACGGCCCTGCCCCACTTGCTCCATTACTGAAGGTTTCTGCATAAAGCCCCTGAGGGAACTGAGCCTGTGAGACTGCCCCACCCCCACCCTCTCCATTCATGAAGGTCTCTGCATAAAGACCTTGAGGAAATTGAGCCTGGGAGGTGGCCCTGCCCCCACCCCAGCACCAGAAATTAAGCTCACATTGAATAGCAGCTGAGCCTGCTGCAGAAAGCCCATCTGAATCTCAGACCCCAAGGACTAGGTGGGCAGATCTAGGCGGGGGTGGACAGAATCTCAGAAGTCAAGTAACTGGCTGTGAAAATGCCCAGAAAAGGGAAGAAAAATAAGAATATAGAGAGCTTCTTTGAGCAGGTGCAAATGTTCCCGCCTTTCGGTTCTGATGATGAGGAAATATTATTGCCATTAGGGAAAGACGTGGAGGGTGGGGCCTCTGTATCCCAGACATCCCAGGGGGATTTCGGGTGGGCTCAGGCCTTGGAAGAGCTGAAAAAGGATTTTGAAAAGCAAGTTAGACAGGTGGAGGAAAAACTGGGAAGAGAAATGAGAGAGATGCAAGAAAAGTATGAAAAACGGGTCAATACCTTAGTACAGGAGACCCAAAACAATGCTGAAGAAAAAAACACCTTGAAAAATAGGCTCACTCAATAGGCAAAAGAGGTTCAAAAAGCCAATGAGGAGAAGAATGCGTTCAAAAGCAGAATTGGTCAAATGGAAAAAGAGGTTCAAAAGCTCACTGAAGAGAATAGTTCTCTCAAAATTAGAATGGAACACATGGAGTCTAATGACTTTCTGAGAAACCAAGAAATCACAAAACAAATCCAAAAAAAATGAAAAAACAGAAGAGAATATAACATATCTCATGGGAAAAACAACTGACCTGGAAAGTAGATCCAGGAGAGACAATTTAAAAATGATGGGACTATCTGAAAGTCACGATCAAAAAAAGAGCCTAGACATCATCTTTCATGATGTTATCAAGGAAAACTCGCCCTGACATTCTAAAACCAGAGGGCAAAATAAGTATTGAAAGAATCCATCGATCACCACCTGAAAGAGATCCAAAAAGAGAAACTCCTAGGAACATTGTGGCCAAATTTCAGAACTCCCAGGTTCAAGGAGAAAATCTTGCAAGCAGCTAGAAAGAAACAATTCCAGTATTGTGGAAATACAATCAGGATAACTCAAGATCTAGCAGCTTCTACATTAAGGGATCGAAGGGCGTGGAATAGGATATTCCAGAAGGCAAAGGAACTAGGACTCAAACCAAGAACCACCTACCTAGCAAAACTGAGTATAATACTTCAGGGGAAAATATGGTCTTTCAATGAAACAGAGGACTTTCAATCATTCTTGATGAAAAGACCAGAGCTGAAAAGAAAATTCGACTTTTCAAGCACAAGAATGAGAAGATGCATGAAAAAGTAAACAGCAAAGATAAGTCATAAGGGACTTACCAAATGTGAACTGTTTACATTCCTACATGGAAAGACAATATTTTTAACTCTTAAAACTTTTCAGTATCTGGGTAGTTGGTGGGATCACACACACATGTACACACATGCACGCACACACACCATACACACATGCAGGCACATACAGAGAAACGAGAGCAAAGAGTGAATTGAAAAGGATGGGACCATATCTTAAAAGAAATTAAGGTAAATGGTGAGAGCGAAAGGTAGGGGGAGGAAAGAGGGTGAAATGGAATGGGGTAAATTATATGTCATTTAAGAGGCAAGCACGAGACTTTGTAGTGGAAGGAAAAAGAGGAGAGCTGAGAAAAAAAAAAACAAAAACCAAGACGTTTACTCTCATCACATTCGACTAAAGGAAGGAATAAAATGCACACTCATTTTGGGATGAAAACCTATCTTACAGTACAGGAAAGTGGGGGAGAAGGAGATAAGCAAGGGGGGGGATGATGGAAGGGAGGGCAATGGGAGGAAGGAGCAATTTGAAGTCAACACTCAGGGAGGGACAGGATTAAAAGACAGAATAGAAACAATGAGGGGCAGGATAGGATGGAGGGTAATTCAGTTAGTCTTACACAACACAGACTGTAGTCGAAATCATTTGCAAAGCCACACAGATAGGGGACTATATTGAATTGCCTGCCTTCCCAAAGGGAATGGGTGGGGAGGGAGGGATGGGGAGAATTTGGAACTCAAATTTTAGGAACAACTGTTTGGTATTGTTGTTGCTACTAGGAAATAAGACATACAGTTAATGAGGAATAGAAAGTCATCTGGCTCTACAGGACAAAAGAGAAGATGGGGACAAGAGAAGGGAGGAATGACAGAAGAGAGGGCAGATTGGAGATAGGGAAAATTAGATTGCTCGGTGTATTGGGGAGGGAGGAGGGGATAAAAGGGGAGAAAATTTGGAACCCAAAATTTTGTGAAAATGAATGTAAAAAATTAAATAAAAAAATAAAAAATAAAAAAATAAAATAACAGGTCGGCTAAGATTTAAGTTAAATTTTTCATGCATCAGAATGTCTAGAAGCTTAGGGAAAAAAAATATTCCAGCCCACCCCCTAAGGGAGTGTTATTTGAAAGAGGAAACAATGCAAAGGATATCTATATCCTCCATTTCCCTCCCCCTTGAGAAGAAAAATTATCTTGGAAACATCAGCAAATTAGGTAATTTGAACTTATCATCACCATCCCAGTGGTGTCTCTGGAATAGCAGTGACTGTTGGTATTGATGACATTGCAATCTGAATATAAATTAGATATACTAAGGAAAAGAAGCTTTTGAATTCTACCAAGAACATAGCAAAAATATGTACCATGTTTAAAGAACAACTTGAGTACAAGAACAAAATTATTTCAAAGAATTGAAAATTGTTTTCTTTGTCATATTGATTGAACGATTGAACTCACTTTCTCTTGGACTCTTTATGTATTTATAGAAGAGTGTGACCTGTAGGGAAATATTATTTTGGTCCAACTGTAGTTCCTAAATGACCTTAGTATGTATCTAAAAGCTAATTAAATGTGGCTGGTTTATTAACATCAATGTATATTCATGTGTGTAAATACACTGATGGGGGCTCATTAATTAGTGCATAAATAAGATGCCTCTCTGCCCAGCTCCTTGAAGGAGGAAGTAAAAGTGGTCTTCTGGGAATCTCACCTCATATTTTGAGTAAGGGTTTAGGAAAGTAAGATCTGGAGTATATGCTACACACACTTTTAGTCATTATGTCCATGTGAGTTATTATTACATAAACATTCATTTTTATTTCAACAAATATTAAACAAGTGAAATATTCATAAATTCTCACTTAACACTAGGGGTATAAAGAAGGAAAACTGTAAGGATTATTTGCTCAAGGATTTTGCAATCTACTAATACATATTTATTTTAAATTGGGAACATAGATAAGCACAATAGAATTTTAGAAAATTTATTCATGGTTGAAATGTATTAAAATACAATAAAAGACGGAAAAGACAAGAAAGGAAGACAAGAAAGTGGAATAAAAAAGGAACTTAAATATAAGTTAGTAATTAGAACAATACATATTGTTTTATATATTATATATTGGTTTACATATGTTGCACATATGCATATATATGTCTGTATGTATGTATGTGTGTATATACATATATATGTATATGTGTGGACATATATATATATATATATATATATATATATATATATATATATATATATATATAATCAAAACAGCTATTATATTAAGCCTAGCAAAAGGTAGAAGGGCAACAAGAGGTAACAGAGCTAAAAGGAACTATAGTTTTAGAATGATTTTATTTTTTCTCTGAGTTTGGGGTTAGGGCTTCCTAACTTTGTAAAGAAATGATTTTCTAACTAACAGGCAAAGTGGCACATTAAGTCTTCGGGCCTTGCCAATCGATAAGTTATTCAGTCACCCTGTTTCTATGGCCTCCAGATTTTCAGGAAGTATCCTATCCTATAATGTACATTTAGATTATGATGTCCAGAAGGGGTATTGCTATCAGTCTTGATACAGTATCATTAAGATTTCTGAATATTTCTCTGTCTTAATCTGAATTTACTTTTGTGCTTATCTTATTCAATTATAGTATGAACTTCTTGAAATTGTAGTTTCTTTTTTGTTCCCCAGCATTGAGCACATTATAAGAACTTAATAAGTATTCTTTCTTCCTTTTCTCCCTCTTTCTCTTTCTTCTTTCAATCCTTTCCCCCTTCTTTCCTCCCTCCCTCCTTCCCTTCCTCCATTCTATCATCTTTTGTTCCTTTATTTCTTTCCTCTCTTTCTTCTACAAATGCCATTGAATTTGTCAAATGCAAATAGAAATCCCTATCGTCCAGATGGAGGTTATGAAAGTACAAGATCTAAGACTGGAGTCAAAAAGTTTTCCATTGTTGACATCTGCATAAACTTAGTCAGACAACTCAACAGAGAAGCATTAAAGAGATGCCTAAAACATGTGGATTTGTTTATAGAAATGGAATTGTTGTTGATGGCAAAGACCAGGTCATTGTTACTAGAAATTACAGAAAGGTTTTCCCTAAGGATCATGAATTAGTAATGAATGTAGATTGAGAAAGGAAATAGAAGAGACAGTATAAGACAACATTGCCAGCTGCAGAAATTTATTGCCTATCAAATATCAGCAAGAAACTATTTTTGTAGCTAGAAATGTACATGAGAAACCAATTTTTGTGGAATAATACATGAAAATTCCATTTTTTACAAATATGAACTTTAAGAAAACATGGGGTAGAGCTAAAATGACAGACTGGAGTCAAGAACTTAGTTGTCCTCTACCAAATGCCCCTGAAACCAACTTTAAATGATGCCTCAAAATGAATTCTGAAGGCACCGAACTAACATAAAGTTGTGGTGAAACAATTTCCAGTCCAAAACAACTTAAGAAGTTGGTGTAGAAGGTTTGTCATAGCAGAGTGATGGATGAGTGTAATGCTAATCAGAAAGTTAAAGATTTTCCCCATCCATTAATGGACCTGCCATTATAGAAAACTTGATAGGGGAGGTCTACACCTTCTGTGAATTTCTAATGCACTGGTTCTCCAGAGTTTTGATGCCCTCTGGCTCTGAAAAATGTGTAAATATTCTGAGGTGAGGTTTTACTGTGGGACTTACTCACTGAAAGCGTTTGGCCAGATGAGACACTGTGCAGTCACTAAGGAGCTTCCTAGCTTTGGAAACTGAGATGTTTATGCTTCTTTCTCAGGTAACTATGTGTGTATAGTCAGATAGTTATCTGTCTGTTGATCTGTGATGTATGTATTACTTACTCTCAGACTTGGAAGCCCTTTCTGTTGATTGTGATTTCTCTGTATTTTCTCTGAAGTTCAGGGTGCTGACTTTTCCCCCTGAACTAAGTGAATGATGATTGTGCTTGATTAAAGTGATTGTTGACCGCTCAGGTTACTTTCCTTTTAAAAAAGTGGATCTAAGAACCTATACAGCAGGCCATCCTGGATGTGTCAGGGTGCTTGCTTTTATAAAGAACTCAGACTACCATGCTTGCCATGGCAGTAGGCCTTGGAGGTAACTGTATTAGTCACAGCAATAGCTTTGGGAACTCTTAGCCCACAGACAATAAGAGAGTCAAACAAGTTGTCAGAAAAAGATTACAGGCATTTCAAGAAGTGGAACCAAGATGTCAGAGTGAAGGTAGGGACTTAACAGACTTCCTACAAATTCCTCTGAAAACAGTTTTAAAATAGTGCCTCAAAATTAATTCTGCGGGGGGTGGAGCCAAGATGGCGGAGTAGAAGGATGCATGTTTACGAGCTCTGAACCCACAACCCATAGAATTAAGGTAAAAAGAGATCCCCATAAATTCTGAATCACTGCAGGGGGTGCATAAATATAGGGGAAGAGATTTCCATTCCAGTGAGCCCTGGAGAGTCGTCCCTGGGGTCCATCGTGCCCCGGAAAGTGGACCCCACCCCAACTCTGCCCTGGCCGCGGCCCCAGAGAAGCTGACCCGAGCAGGCCTCAGAGACGGAAGCTCCGACGGAAGCCCCGGCAGCCCGGAAAGTCCCTCCACCCACAGAAGCTACAGGTCAGTGAGAGAGAAAGCTGGGCTAGAGGAGGGGAGCAGAGCATCTCGGTGACTCGGGCCCCCTCGGGAGGAAGCAGCGGAGGCAGAGGAGTGGGTGGAGGGTGAGGCAGCAGCGGCAGCAGGCAAGATCTTCATTACTGAAAGTCTTTGCAACCTGAGTGAGCTGAGCCTAGGAGACGGCCCTGCCCCCACCCTGCTCTATTACTGAAGGCCTCCGTATTAAGCCCCTGACAGAACTGAGCCTAGGAGGCAGGCCCCCCACCCCGCCCCCACCAGCTCCATTCCTGAAAGTCTCTGCATGAAGCCCCTGAGGGAACTCAGCCTGGGGGGGGACTCTGCCCTCACCCCAGCGCCAATTTGAATCTCAGAGGCCAAGCACTAGCTGGGCGGATCCAGGTGGGGGTGGACAGGAATCTCAGAAGTCAAGTAACTGGCTGGGAAAATGCCTAGAAAAGGGAAGAATAATAAGACTACAGAGAGTTTTTTCCAACAAATGCAAATGATCCCGACCTTCGGATCTGATGGCGAGGGCGAGGACATATTCTTGCCATCAGGGAAAGATGTGGAGGGCGGGGCCTCAGTACCCCAGACACCCCAGGGGGGTGGCGGGTGGGCTCAGGCCTTGGAAGAGCTCAAAAAGGATTTTGAAAAGCAAGTTAGACAGGTGGAGGAAAAACTGGGAAGAGAAATAACACGGATGCAAGAAAAGTATGAAAAACGGGTCAATACCTTGGTAAAGGAGACCCAAAAAAATGCTGAGGAAATTAACACCTTGAAAAATTGGCTCACTCAATTGGCAAAAGAGGTTCAAAAACCCAATGAGGAGAAGAATGCTTTCAAAAGCAGAATGAGCCAAATGGAAAAAGAGGCTCAAAAGCTCACTGAATTTAATAGTTCTCTCAAAATTAGAATGAAACAGATGGAGTCTAACGACTTTACGAGAAACCAAGAAATCACCAAACAAAACCAAAAGAATGAAAAAATGGAAGAGAATGTGAAATATCTCATGGGAAAAACAATTGACCTAGAAAATAGATCCAGGAGAGACAATTTAAAAATTATGGGACTACCTGAAACTCATGATCAGAAAAAGAGCCTAGGACATCATCTTCCATGAAATTATCAAGGAAAACTGCCCTGACATTCTAGAACCAGAGGGCAAAATAAGTATTGAAAGAATCCATCGATCACCACCTGAAAAAGATCCAAAAAGAGAAACTCCTAGGAACATTGTGGCCAATTCCAGAACTCCCAGCTCAAGGAGAAAATCTTGCAAGCAGCTAGAAAGAAACAATTCCAATACTGTGGAAATACAATCAGGATATCTCAAGATCTAGCAGCTTCTACATTAAGGGATCTAAGGGCATGGGAATAGGATATTTCAGAAGGCAAAGGAACTAGGACTCAAACCAAGAATCACTTACCCAGCTAAACTGAGTATAATACTTCAAGGGAAAATATGGTCTTTCAATGAAACAGAGGACTTTCAATCATTCTTAATGAAAAGACCAGAGCTGAAAAGAAAATTTGACTTTCTAACACAAGAATGAGAAGAAGCATGAAAAAGGAAACAGCAAAGAGAAGTGTTAAGGGACTTACCAGAAGTGAACTGTTCACATTCATACAGGGAAAGATAATATTTCTAACTCTTAACACTTTTCAGTATCTGGGTAGTTGGTGGGACCACACATACACATGTACATGCATGCACACACATACACACATGCACACACATATAGAGACAGAGAGCACAGATTCGAACTGAATAGGATGGGACCATACCTTAAAAGAAATTAAGGTAAATGGTGAGAGAGAAATGTAGTGGGTGGAAAGAGGGGGAAATGGAAGGGGGTAACTATATGTCATTTAAGAGACAAGGTAAGGAAGATGTTTTTAGTGGAGGGAAAAAGAGGAGAGCTGAGAAAAAAAATAACCAAGAAGTTTACCCTCATCACATTTGACTAAACAAAGGAGTGAAATGCACACTCATTTTGGTATGAAAACCTATCTTACAGTATAAGAAAGCAGGGGAGAAGGAGATGTTGTGGGGGGGGCGGGGATGATGGAAGGGAGGGCAAAGAGAGGAGGGAGTAATTGAGAGTCAACACTTGGGGAGGGACAGGATCAAAAGACAGAAGAGAAACAATGAGGGGCAGGTTAGGAGGGATGGTAATTCAGTTAGTCTTACACAACACGACTATCAGGGGAGGTCATTTGCAAAACTACACAGATATGGCCTATATTGAATTGCCTGCCTTCCCAAAGGGAATGGGTGGG